>CM051264.1:23910482-24165355 GCA_027921565.1 Artemia sinica | reverse complement strand
GCACCCGACCACCGGTTTTCCTAGCAAGCATGAGCACATGATAGCTTTTTGTCAACGATATCTTTGAAAGGATTGCCGCGAAGCCCTCTCGTCTAGCTCAACTACACAGAGGTTTCCACATCACTTAGAGAGGTTCACTGCTGTGAGGCTCTCCTACCCGGGAACTTGCCAAGCACGCTGTTAGTGAGGCACTAAAGCTGTAACAAGAATACACAAGCTCTCATAGGTATTTTCCGTCTTATTCCCGCCCATCAGCCGGGCCCTCCCAAACGCCTTTTAGGCTACCACCTTATTTTAATGCTCTGCTCTCAATTGCGTCATTGCTCTTTGGCCTTAATTTGCGAAATATCGGGTAAACAAGAACCCATATGATTTTATTCGTGATTAACCCGTACAGAGTATTTCACATCTAATCTATCAAATATAGCATAAATATCAAAACTGAGAAACACAGCAAAATAACTAAACACCCACAACAGAGAATAAGGAAAAGGAAAAATAATAAATTGCACACTTAAACAAGAACCCATACTAAACCATAAAAAAAAGCTTCAATTTTCAAATCGCCTGTTCGCGGGAGCAGGTCCCATTGGCTTGTATAGAAAGTAATATCTATCGACGAATTTTTGAAGAGAATAGAAAAAGAGGGCCTCGGCTTTTTCATGACCATTCCATCGAAACATTGTGTTATAGGCCCTGTGGCCCCCATTGGGAGTTGTTCATTTTCCTGGGTATCTTTGGTGATTTCTTAGGCTAGCCTAAATTGGCTTTTGCATGTTTTTTACTTTTAGATGGTTTTGGTTTGTTGAATGCCAAGCCGAATCTATGACTCATTTTCAATAATTTCACGTATATCTGATTAATTTCGGCCTTTTTCTTGATTATTTTGTACCCCTTGAATCATACCTCTGTTTGTCCCCCCAGAGGAGAACACAGGTGCCTGTTGTCGTTATTTCGCGTGTTTGTTAAACCATATGTGGCCCTTAAAGGGCCGTTTGGTTAGGATGCATTGCGCAGTAATTAGGGTATTTAAGCTCTCTCGCCGACGATACGAACGGGCGAGTTGCATCTCTTTTGGCATGATGGTCACCCTTTTTGCAGTGATGGCACACAAGTTGTTATCCTCAAAAGTCCAACAGATACGCTCGCTGGCTTCTTGTAGGGCATCACAGCCGAGCTCTGGAACCTCAAGTCAGAGTTTTGAAATCCTGTGTCAAATCTCTCGGCACAAGTCTCTGAAAGGGCAATATTCCTTATTAGTGTTCGGTAATCTTTTTGATAGCGACGAATCTCTCTCAGGGCTACGGTTCGGGCCTGTATCTGTGCGGTTTTTTTAACCCCACGCAGTAGCAGGCCGACTTACGTGCTGCCTTGGTCGCAAGCTGCTTTCTAGGTGCCTTCCGGCCTCGTTGATTTTTCTCGCTGTTTGTTTCGTTTCTAGCCATATCGATAGTTTTTTCCTCATCGTTGGATAGAATGAACAAAAGAACACTTTGCTAGCGGCTTTATTTTATACAGAGGCGCCAGCCGCGCGATACGAGTAACATTTTTGTGGGGAAGAACTTTTGTCATATAAAGGTAAACGGGCTTTCAAGAAAATCTGTTAGTCTGACTAAAACTTTACAACTGTTTGCTAAGATATTGAATTAAATATGACAGGAAGAGGAAAAGGAGGAAAAGGGCTTGGAAAAGGAGGCGCAAAGCGTCTCGTAAGTTTCTTCGTGACAATATCCAAGTGAATCACCAAGCCGGCTATCAGAAGACTGGCTCGCCGAGGTGGTGGTAAAACGTATATCTGGCCTAATTTACGAGGAAACCAGAGGCGCGTTCTTAAAGTTTTTCTAGAAAATGTTATTCGCGATGCTGTCACGTACACAGAGCATGCCAAGAGAAAGACTGTAACTGCCATGGATGTAGTTTACGCTCTGAAAGCGTCAAGGTCGTACATTGTATGGCTTTGGTGGTTAATGGCTTCCAAATGCGTTTTAAACTGCCCCAGTCCCCCTACCCAACGGCCTTTTTAAAGGCCAACAAATTTAAAAAACACTTCATAGGCCCTGTTTTTGTGCAGCCTTTCTTTGTTGTGCATTCAAATGTCAGTAAAATATTTTCTTTTCGTCTCAGGTGTAATCTATCTAATTAGAATTTGTATGCAAAGAAATGACAATTTCCCATTTTACTGTATTTAGCTTTTCCTTTTTCATATTTGAATAAAGTTTGCGTTCTCACAATGATTGTTCAAGAAATAATTGTTGCTATTTAACATGCACAGCAGAGGGAGGAATAGCCCTTTCATTTCATGTTTGAATAAAGCACGCAATAACGGTAGAAAATATGTTCCTACTCTTACTAAAAATTACCGCTGGACCTTACAATTTGGACAAGTATTGCATTATTATATGCAGTTTAATAAACAAGTATGAAAAGCTGCAAAATTTTAGATAGCGAATTAATTTTTCTTGTAAACTGAATCATGAGTTTCAAACTATATAAAAGGCATCCGACTGACTTTAATTTAGAGGTTTGGAAAATAAAAACGGTACTTGTGCACAATATGGTACACACCGCTATAGACCGTATCAAGGAACCAGACACGAAACCCGTCAAAGGGCTATTTGCAAGAGATAAATGATTGCAAGCGCAGTTTCTCATGAGTTTACACAATATTTAAACGATTGTTTTTTGGGGTTTAAGGGGGAAAGGTACCTAGGTTAGGTTACGTATTTAATATATGATATACTTTACCCATCCCCTAATGTGCAATATATAGCCCCAAATTTGTTCTAAACTATTATTATATTCATCCTTTTTTTAGTATATTTCATTGGCATTAACCAAACTTGACTTCTTTCGTGTGTAACCATACAAATGCACAAGTACCATAAAAACAAATATAGACTTTTTTAGCTGGTACTCACTATGAAATTTTAAGAGTTCCTTGAAAGTCCATTATCCTCTTATCCCATCCCTCATAAAGACTTTTTATTAGTTTTTTTTTTTTTTTAATTAGGCTCGTTTGTAATTTCGAATGCTAGTTCTTAGGCAAAAACTCAAAAATATACTGTAAAAGGACATTTCTCAGGTTTCAATAATTCTGTTTCAAGTGGTACGAAAATTGATTATTTCATATATAATGTGATCGAAACAAATAAAAAGAAGTTTACTTCCATTTTGCAACCGCTTTCTCCTCCCGCACGCATCTCGCAACCCTTAAAAACACTATTTTTGTCTTGTAACGTAATACTAGAAGGAAAATGAATTTATTTTCATTAAAATACAAATTTAACACACAAGCCCCAAAATTTGCGTCTCGTTTCCCATTGCTTTAGCTTCTGTGTTTTAGTTTTGAGTTTTAGAATTAATTTCAATACGAATTTGTAAACGCACATGGCATCTATCTTACATTTTCTGAAAGCACTTGTATCTGAATTTCACTAGTAAAAAAAATAAAAAGTGGACTCGTCGAGGATTGTAAATTCCTAGTAAAATGACGTTTTCTAGGATTGAACACTAGTTTTGACGAATTTCTACTATTCTCTGCTCATTTGCTGGCAAATAGCATGGATGAAAAGCAATGAAAAAAATATGTTACGCATAGAACAATGATATGTTCTATCCTCTAATATAAGTTTATTCCTAAAAATCCCCACCTCCTAATGAAAAATTTAGAGTAAAGTCATTCAAACAAACAAACACAAGTGCTGCCCAAATTTCTTAGCTCGCGCGCAGAGAGAAATGTTAACCCGGTACGGCGGTTTCTGAAATACAATTCTAAATCTTTGAAAATAAGCATGTCATTTCGATGCGTGATAGAGAGAATATATATTGAGAGGAATTTGAAATGTCTGAAGTTGAAGCTGAAGTGGCACCTGACATCTGTAGAATCCCAGAGCATGGCTTCGCCAGCCAAGAAGGAAAAGAAAGCAAAGGCTCCAAAACCCCAGCTAAGGCTGCAAAACCCTAAAGGTTTGATAAAAAGCCAAGGCACCAGCAAACCACCCAAAATACACGGGAAATGATTAACAAATCCATTGGCTGACCTGAAGGAGGATTCTATCGTAATGAAAAGCAAAGGTTGGCAATGATGCAAACCAGACCAAAAGCTATCAGCGGCCTTGCAAATGGATGCTGGCGTAAGTTCTTTCAGCTTTTAATTCGGAAAGAACGCAAGGGACTACAGTAAAAATCAACTTCAAAATATCGTACTGAAAGCAAGGTAATTAAGAAAACTGTGCCACAGCCGGATCAGAAAGAAAAGCCTCGTTTAAGCAAAAAGTCCCCCGCCAAGAAAGTTCTAAAAAGCCAGTACAAGAAAGCAGCAATAAATAATGGCCATAATAGGTTATCTATACTACCACCCCCCCTTTCTCAGGTGCTCGACGCTCGTGGCAGAAAGTTACAATGATGCAAAATAATAAGCCTTTTAATTTGTGAACTCGATTGACAATAACTTTGAAGCAAGCTTGTTAAGTCTAAAAAACACTCTTCAGGACTAAGCGCTTGCCTTGCAAAATGGAATTGTTATAAATCCAAAAGGTACTGGCGTATTGTGGGGGCTGGTTCTTTCAAGCTTTGCAAAGCTATGTCAAGTCCGAAAAATCCATGTCTGTAAAGCCAGCCAAGCCCACAGCTAAGAAAGCCTCAGTCAAAGAAACAGCCAAAACCTACTACAGTTAAAAAGTCAACTTCAGCAAAAAGGTTACCAAGCCTATGGCTGGTAGCACCCGAAACCTGTAAAGGTTTCCAAGAAACCCACTGTTGCCAAAAAAAGCCGTATCAGCAAAGAAATCGACACCCAAGAAGGTGTCGTCTATCAAAAAGGCTCCCGCCAAGAAAGTGGCATCTAAAAGCCAGTAGCCAAGAAAGCATCAAAAAAGTAATTTTCCATAATAGCTTATCCTATACTACCAAACAGCCCTTTTCAGGGCTATCAAAGCAAATGCTCGACGCTCGAAACTTTCTGTTCAGAAAAAGTTACAATGATATTATTTTAAATTCGACTTTCTAATTTTCCCTTTCAACTATAATTCAGCTGCTGTTATGCCTAGAACACGTTCGACAATCTTTACTTTTGAACTATAAGCGTTATTACCGTCTAAAAAACACCATCTCCAGGACTAATTGTGACGGCTGGCTCGTAAGGGTTCAAGCTTATTAATAAAGTGGTAACAATAATAAGCTACAAATACCTGGTCATAGCCGAATGGGTTGAGCAGCACCTTCAAATCAGGGGGCTAAAAAGGCTATTTTGTAAGAGAGATAAAAAAGCCCCTAACATTAGAAAATAAGCGAATACAAAGTGTTTCTACCTTTGATGACTTGGCTACCCTATAGCTTCCTACTCGAGAGCTCCCTCTCGTACATAAAATGTTTCTACTTTGATGACTAGGCTACGCCTATAGCTTCCTAGTTAGATTAGGAAAATGAGCTCCTCTATCTACAATAAATGCCTAAGCTTTGTAAGTAGATGAATGGGCAAGCAAACTTTATTTCTTTTTACAAAAGACAGCCTCGAAAGTTTATTTACATTATGTTGGGTAAGAGAGAAATCCCTCCACCCCCTCCCCTCTCCAAGCGATGGGCGATCCAACGGCTGTATATCCATTTCCTTTCGTAGCAAGTAATTTCAGGAGGAGGGTTGCTAGCCCAACCGTCCCTAGGTGCAATTTAGTTCTCCGGTGGCTAGCCGGATATCCAGAGGCAACGTGAAGTCAGCTCTGCATGCGCCATGAATGCATGGGAGCAGACTTCGGACGAGCACCCATTACCTCCATACAAAAAATTTTTAAACTCAGAAACTGAATTTGTTATCATTTTCTCTGCACCAAAATAGAATTGGAAAAGATATTTTTTTCTCTTACATCCAAATTTAAGGCAAAAAAAAATATCTTTTAACCTACATAAAATTTTAAACTAGCCTATGGAATAAATAATTTTGATATCTAGAAAACTAGAATTTTGACTTTTTCTGCTCTATATAATTAGCTCCTCCTGAAGAATTCTGAGCCCTGTATGTCCTAGCTCTCTCATAGCTGTCTTCTTCTACTATTTCTTGAAGACCGTGAGCTATCCCTGTTAAGAGATATCCATCTTTTCTATGTCTCTTCTTTCGGTCTTCCTTTTCTGGGCCATATCGAACCTCCTTTTTTGCGGCCTGCCCTTTTTCTCTCCATTTCATCCAGATTGTCCTCTTTATTTTCCACGATTTTTCTAAATTTGCTGCATTACTCTCGTATGAATTGCTGAAGTCACTGATACTGCCATTACAAATCGCACAGTCGCAATAAAATGATATCTCTAATTCAAAGCTTTTGATCCATGTTAATATTGATTGATGAAACTCTAATTTTCAATTGAATGGTTCACTGTCCGTGTGTTTGAATTATATGGCGGAAACCGCCCGTACCCGGTTACCCCCCCCGGGTTAACATTTCTCTCTGCGTGAGCTAAGGAATTTCGGCCTTACTTGTGTTTGTTTGGAATGGCTTTATTCAAATTTTTTATTAGTTGGTAGGATTTTGAGCAATGAAACCTATACTAAAGAATAAACAGGTCTTCTTCTATAGGTAGATATTTTTTCCATTGCTTCATCCATGCTAACTTGCCAGCAAATGGGCACAGAATAGTGGAAATCCGTCAAAAATGGCGTTCAATTTCAGAAAACACCTTTTTTTTTCTAGGAAATTTTCAATGCTTGAAATCGACTTTGTTTTTGTTATTAGTAAAATTTTAGTACACATGCTTTCAAAAAATATAAGATAGATTGCATGTGTGTTTGCGAATTCATATTGAAAATTAATTCTAAAACTCTGATTAAAAACACAGAAGTAAAGTAATAAAAAAAACTCCTACCCGAGAGCTCCCTCTCGTACATAAAATGTTTCTACCTTTGATGACTAGGCTACCCTATTGCTTCCTAGTTTAGATTAGGAAAATGAGATCCCTCTCCTACAATAAATGCCTAGCTTTGTAAGTAGATGAATGGGCAAGCAAACTTTATTTCTTGTTACAAAAGGACAAGCCTCGAAGTTTATTTAGATTCTTTGGGTAACGAGATAGAAATCCTCCACCCCTCCCCAATCATTTGATGGGGGAGGGTAC
Organism: Artemia sinica; assembly: GCA_027921565.1. NCBI lineage: Eukaryota > Metazoa > Arthropoda > Branchiopoda > Anostraca > Artemiidae > Artemia > Artemia sinica. The sequence continues at coordinate 24,158,254 of CM051264.1, read as the reverse complement.
ACCCCCCCCTCCCCTCTCCAAGCGATGGGGCATCCAAGGCTGTATATCCATTTCCTTTCGTAGCAAGTAATTTAAGGAGGAGGGTTGCTAGCCCAACAGTCCCTAGGTGCATTTAGTTCTCCGGTGGCTAGCCGGATATCCAGAAGGCACGTGAAGTCAGCTCTGCATGCGCCATGAATGCATGGGAGCAGACTTCGGACGAGCACCATTACCCCATACAAAAATTTTTAAACTCAGAAACTGAATTTGTTATCATTTTCTCTGCCAAATAGAATTGGAAAAGATATTTTTTTTCTCTTTACATCCAAATTTAAGGCAAAAAATATCTTTAACCTACAAAAAAAATTCAAAACTAGCCTATGAATAAATATTTTGAAAATTAGGAATTTTGACTTTTTCTGCTCTATATACGAGATTTCAGACATTTCAGTTCTTCTTCCAGCAGCGCAATTTTCTTTTTCAAAAATTCTACCTCTGTTTCAAGATCTTGATTCCGGATTCGCTTCTTTTGTCTGTAATTTCGAGCAGCTTCCTTATTTCTTTCTTTTGAACTTTTCAAACATTCTTGGGGACATCTTGTAGTTTTCTTTTCGCCATTTCTTTCCTTGTGATCAGCCTTCTTTCGTTTGTTGATTGTTTTTAAAGCGGCTCGAGGGCAATTGGCATATTCCTCGGAAGTGTTTTTTCTTGCCTTTAATTTCATTTTTCCTTGCTCCATCACCCTGGTCAACTTCTGTGGGAAAACTAATGCCACACATTGGTACCGAGACCACACGCACAGTGTCTGTGGTATTTTGATCTGAGTTTAAATCGTCAGTGTTAACCATGTTTGAGTCTTGGCAAGCTTCCAAAGCTTGCCAAGGGTCCATGTCGAACAGATGCTTTTCCATTTCTAAAATATCATCAAGCGTGTGGGTTTTCGCTCATTAGCTGCAATCTGTTTTAAAGATTTCATAATCTGCATCAATAGAAGTGAATATTTGATCGTAACTACTTATATTCATATTTGCCTTATCCCTTTTTGCTTAATCAAACAAGTATTGTTTTCCTTGGTATCTAATTGTCAAATGAACGCTTTATCTAAAGCGCAAACAATTATATCTCCAGCCGGCGAACTCAGTTCCTCTGACAAAAATTCTGTGCGCGAACTGAAGCTTGTATAAAAGCGGGTTGTAACTTGTAAACGCTATTCACTTGATAATTGGATTTGTCAAGACTTCATTTAAATATGGCTCCAAAAACTTCAGGAAAAGCAGCAAAGAAAGCTGGTAATGCGTCAAAAAATATCACTAAAACTGATAAGAAAAGGAAACGAAAGAGGAAGGAAAGCTATGCCATTTACATTTACAAAGTTTCTCAAGCAAGTGCACCCCGACACCGGTGTTTTTCTAGCAAAGTAATGAACATCATGAATAGCTTTGTCAACGATATCTTTGAAAGGATTGCCGCGGAAGCCTCTCGTCTAGCTCACTACAACAAGAGGTCCACCATCACTAGTAGAGAGATTCAAACTGCTGTGAGGCTACTCCTACCCGTTTTTTTTTCCCTCCACCTTTAGTAAGAATTCTAAGAATTTTGTAGGTATAACTATGGCAATGACTAAGCCCACTTTGGTTGTTAACAAGAAAATAGTTGCTTTAGTTAATTAAATAGCCAGTGGCGGATCCAGAGGGGGGGGCGCCCCCCAACGTAGTCTAATGTAGTGTAGTTTACTTAAATAACGCAAGTTTGCGTTAATTAAAGTTGGTCCTAACGCAAGTTTATCAGATCAACTTATTTTGCCCCCCCCCCCCCTAAAAAAAAACACTGGATCCGCCCCTGCATTGGGCCCCAGAAACTAAAGTTTAGGCTATTCAGATATGGTGTTTACGGAGTGAGAAACCCCTGTTTCTTTTTTCAGAAAGCTAAATGTGCATCCAATCCATTTTAACGTTTGCATTATAAATTAAAATGTGCCATTGATATTTCAAAAATAATTTGTCGATTTTGTTCTTTGATGTGGAAAAGTAATATATGCTTGCGTGTTTCATCAATTTGAAATTATGAGTTGTATTTTAGATAACCCGATTTATGTTGAAAGATATAAATTAACGTTTGTATTCCATTTATGGTAAAACGAAAAATTTGTGTCACAGTTTGACGTGCAATCTTAAAAAGTAGCTTACATCAAGATTATTAAATACCAATGGCCTCAATTGATGGGGGAGGGGGGGTGGCGGGATTTTTTCCCTCCACCTTTAGCAAGAATTCTTACCCAACAAAATCTAAATAAAGTTTAAGAATTCTTACCCAACAAAACCCATCCGGCCATGACGAGGTATTTGTAAGCTTATTATTGTTGACACTTTATTAATAAGCTTACATTAATAAGAAAAATAATGTTTTTTTTACGAATATATTTCAGAGGAATTTCCATTTTACATTAACCTAGTAACAAAGATTTACTTTCCATTTCATATTAATCTAGTAACATCATTCCTCGTCACCTTCAGCTTGCCATTAGAAAACGACGAAGAACTGAACAAGCTCCTGTCGGGGGTTACCATTGCCCAAGGAGGCATTCTGCCCAACATTCAAGCAGTCCTTCTACCCAAGAAGCGGCAAAGGCTTAAGTGAATCTAACTTTGGCCCTACCCCAAATTAACCAACAGCCCTTTTAAGGGCTACAAATTAATTGAATGACACTATAGCATGTGACCACGTGGGAAGGACAAAGCTGTAAAATTAAGGAAACGGAATGTAAAAAGGGGGCCTTTCACATTTATCTAGTAACAAAGTTTAAGAATTTACTGGAAGCGATGGAGATATTTTCCTTAAAAATCGCTAAATTATACCCCAACAAAATCTAAATATATATTTGAAGCTTGCCCTTTTGTTACAAGCAATAAAGTTTGCTTTCACATTGATCTAGTTGCAAAGCATAGGAATTATAGAAGGGGGGCCACCATGAGCGCATTATATTAAATACATAACCTAACCAAAATACCAACTAAATATTTAATTAAACTATAGCTATAATATATTTTCCAAAGCGAACCATTGCGATTTATCTGGTATAAAGAAGTTTGTTTCAGGCCTGAAAATTTGGTCTCGTATTTTATTGCTTTACTTCTGTGTTTTAATTGGAGTTTATAATTAATTTCAATGCGAATTCGCAAACACACATGCATATATCTTATATGTTCTGAAAGCACGTGCACTAAAGTTTACTAATAGCAAAAAAAAGTCGATTACAAGGATTCAAATTCCTAGAAAAAAGGTGTTTTCTGAAATTGAAACACCATTTTTGACGAATTTTCACTATTCTCTACCCATTTGCTGGCAAGTTACCATGGATGAAGCAATGAAAAAAATATCTACCTATAGACGAATGACCTGTTTATTCTTTAGTATAAGTTTCATTCCTCAAAATCCTACCTCCTAATCAACAATTTGTAATAAAGCCATTGCAAACAAACACAAGTAAGGCCGAAATTCCTTAGCTCGCGCACAGAGAATGTTAACCCGGGTACGGCGGTTTCTCACGCTTGGAGAGGGGAGGGGGATGTACCCCTCCCCCATCAATTGATGGGGGAGGGGGTGGAGGGATTTCTCTTTTATCCAACAGAATCTAAATAAACTTTCGAGGCTTGTCCTTTTGTAAAAAATAAAAGCAGTTTACTTCCATTTTGCAACCGCTTTTCCCCTCCCGCACGCGCATCTTGCAAACCATAAGACACTATTTCTGTTTTTTTAAATTTAATACTAGAAGGAAAATACATTTATTTTCATTAAAATACAAATTTAACACACAAGCCTCAAAATTTGGTCTCGTTTCTTATTGCTTTAGCTTCTGTGTTTTTAGTTTGAGTTTTTAGAATTAATTTCAATACGAATTTGCAAACGCACATGCATCTATCTTACATTTTCTGAAAGCACTTGTACTGAATTTTACTAGTAAAAAATAAAAAGTGGACGTCGAGGATGTAAATTCCTAGTAAAAAGGCGTTTTTTTTTTAGGATTGAACACTAGTTTTGACGGATTTCCACTATTCTCTGCTCATTTGCTGGCAAATTAGCAAGGATAAAGCAATGAAAAAAAAATATGTACGTATAGAAGAATGATATGCCTATCCTCTAACATAGGTTTTATTCCTCAAAATCCCACCTCCTAATGAAAAATGAGAATAAAGTCATTCCAAAACAACACAAGTGCTGCCCAAATTCCTATACGAGGTTGTCATGAAATTAATGTCCATGCCCACCATCAGCCTCCTTTCTGAAAGTGTTTTCCGAAGCTGTTCAGTTAATCAAACAGTTCGTGGTAACAAACTGTAAGTAAGAAGCGACTCGGCCCAATAGTAACCGAAACTCTAAGAAATACAATTTTGAAAACAATAAACACATCAAAAGAATTGGCTTTTAGTGCTGATTCCAGATATATAAAATTCATTAAGTTTATCGTACCTATCAAAAGCTACGAGCCTCAGGAATTATATGTGGTTTTCAAGAAGGGGGGGGGTTGGGGGGTTGGGGGGGGGGGGGGCACCCCCCAAACTTCAACGAATGATCATGAAAATCATACCATCAGATTCGGAATTTCAGAAAACCCAAGTTCTCTTATATTAAACCGAGTGTTTTTTTTTTTTTTTTTTTTTTTTTTTTTTTTTTTTTTTTTTTTTTTTTTTTTTTTTTTGCCAGGGTGATTTTATTGAACTAAAGGTCCTAGAAGATCGGGGAGAATAGTCCTTCTGTCTTTTTTTAATTCACCAAAAGATTTACAGGTAACTCTTCTCCCCCCCCCCCCTCCAACACCCGTTTTTTTTCCAAAGTCATCCGATCTAAAATTTAAGATAGCTGTTTTAATCAGCATAATTGAAAGGTCAAATGTCTATGCCTCTGAGGAGACAAGACCCCCACAGCCACAGCGTAATTGAAGTTTGTTTTTATATTATTCAAAGTTTGGACAAATATGTGCAAAATACTCTTTAATTACCATTTTTTTTTGTTATTGAACTTTGGCAAAAGGCAAAATCAAGAGTTGATCTAAGCAAAAAAAAAAAAACTGATCAGGAATATCGAAATCTTTGATATATATATATATATAATATGTATATATATATATATATATATTATATATATATATATATATATATATATATATATATATATATATATATATATATATATATATATATATATATATATATATATATATATATATATATATATATATATATATATATATATATATATATATATATATATATATATTGTGTGTCTGTGTGTGTGTGCATATATATATATATATATATATATACATATATAACTTATGTAGAAATGTTTTGTAATGCAAAAAAAAATTTCGAAGCAAATAAATGATGTTACAATATTGCGTAATAGGTACTCGTGGGCGGAGCTTAAAGGCAAGTCAGGAATGCAAAAGTCACCTTATCGGCTTATCGCTATGCGGTTCAGGCATGTATGGAACGAAATGAATGCGTCAAAACTTTCTAGTTGTGAAAGTAACTTTGATCAAGCAACAACATAACAGATTTTATAGTGATTTTAGTTGTGAAACAAATTTAATTAAGAGATTAAAAAAGATTAACATGGATAGAGGATTTTCACAAACAGGAAGTTATGGGGTTACACGAGAAAGAGCTATATTGCGCGAAATGGCAGCAAGAAAGAGAAGGCAAAGTGTATACACTATGACGGAGGTCCAACCATTGGTACCTAAAGAGTGGGAACAGTTTTGTATGGAAAATAAAAGGCCTTTATTAATTGAGCTGGAACTTGAAAAACGGAACCGGGAGCCAGGCCAGTCTATAGAAGAACGCCAGTTGAAAAAAACAGACAGAATCTATGAGACACACCCCAAAGCCAAACTCACTATGTAGGAGACCAAGAATTGTAACAAAGAAGGTTCCAGTAATTTTCAGACCGAAAATAGCTAAGATTGTAGAAACCGAATCATGCAACGCATGTATTCGAAAAAAGACCGCACCAATGAATTTAGCAAAAGTATTTCGAAAGCGGCAATAGCCCTGAGCTGCCTAACTACAGGGATAGCTCAGGAATTCTCTGTTTCGATGCTGATAAGCTTATAAAAACAATATTCTTTTCAACTTCAACAAAATTTACAGAATTACAGTTTGGAAAATTTTCGTTTTTTGGATGTCAAAATTATTTATTCCTTAAGCTAGTTTTAAATTTTTTGTAAGTTAGTTTTTATATTATGCTTGTTTTTCTTGAAGATGATCTTTTTGCCTTAAATTTGGATATATATATAGAGAAAAAGAACATCTTCCCAGTTTTTAACTCAACCATGTAAGGAACCTAGCCTCAGTGAGGTCGGGGAACATGACGGTCCCAAGTCCGTTAAATGAGGAGGGTTGGGCTGTGGGTTTGCAACCCACACCCGGGACCCCGAGGGGCAACCCTCAGGGGAAAAACACCTGCGACTGAAACGCCTACAACAGCCTCGGATGCATCACCCCCCCCCCTCCCCAGATAACGACCCCCGCATGCCCCTGGAACGATTTTGACTGCGAAACAACACCTAAAGATGGGTTTTTGGAATGTGAGAACGATGAACCAGATATCCAAGACAGAACAAGTTATTAAAGAGATGAGACCATACCTCGTCGATATACTCGTTCTCACTGAAATAAGGTGGACTGGAAATGGATTAGAGAAATTTGATGATGGATGATGGGTATCCGGCTATGACGAGGTATTTGTAAGCTTATTATTGTTGACACTTTATTAATAAGCTTACATTAATAAGAAAAATAATGTTTTTTTACGAATATATTTCAGAGGAATTTCCATTTTACATTAACCTAGTAACAAAGATTTACTTTCCATTTCATATTAATCTAGTAACATCATTCCTCGTCACCTTCAGCTTGCCATTAGAAACGACGAAGAACTGAACAAGCTCCTGTCGGGGGTTACCATTGCCCAAGGAGGCATTTTGCCCAACATTCAAGCAGTCCTTCTACCCAAGAAGCGGCAAAGGCTTAAGTGAATCTAACTTTGGCCCTACCCCAAATTAACCAACAGCCCTTTTAAGGGCTACAAATTAATTGAATGACACTATAGCATGTGACCACGTGGGAAGGACAAAGCTGTAAAATTAAGGAAACGGAATGTAAAAAAGGGGCCTTTCACATTTATCTAGTAACAAAGTTTAAGAATTTACTGGAAGCGATGGAGATATTTTCCTTAAAAATCGCTAAATTATACCCCAACAAAATCTAAATATATATTTGAAGCTTGCCCTTTTGTTACAAGCAATAAAGTTTTGCTTTCACATTGATCTAGTTGCAAGCATAGGAATTATAGAAGGGGGGCCACCATGAGCGCATTATATTAAATACATAACCTAACCAAAATACCAACTAAATATTTAATTAAACTATAGCTATAATACATTTTCCAAAGCGAACCATTGCGATTTATCTGGTATAAAGAAGTTGTTTCAGGCCTGAAAATTTGGTCTCGTATTTTATTGCTTTACTTCTGTGTTTTAATTGGAGTTTTATAATTAATTTCAATGCGAATTCGCAAACACACATGCATATATCTATATATGTTCTGAAAGCACGTGCACTAAAGTTTACTAATAGCAAAAAAAAGTCGATTACAAGGATTCAAATTCCTAGAAAAAAGGTGTTTTCTGAAATTGAACACCATTTTTGACGAATTTTCACTATTCTCTACCCATTTGCTGGCAAGTTACCATGGATGAAGCAATGAAAAAAAATATCTACCTATAGACGAATGACCTGTTTTATTCTTTAGTATAAGTTTCATTCCTCAAAATCCTACCTCCTAATCAAAAATTTGTAATAAAGCCATTGCAAACAAACACAAGTAGGCCGAAATTCCTTAGCTCGCGCACAGAGAAATGTTAACCGGGTACGGCGGTTTCTCACGCTTGGAGAGGGGAGGGGGATGTACCCCTCCCCCATCAATTGATGGGGGAAGGGGTGGAGGGATTTCTCTTTTATCCAACAGAATCTAAATAACTTTCGAGGCTTGTCCTTTTGTAAAAAAATAAAAGCAGTTTACTTCCATTTTGCAACCGCTTTCCCCTCCCGCACGCATCTTGCAAACCATAAGACACTATTTCTGTTTTTGTAAATTTAATACTAGAAGGAAAATACATTTAGTTTCATTAAAATACAAATTTAACACACAAGCCTCAAAATTTGGTCTCGTTTCTTATTGCTTTAGCTTCTGTGTTTTTAGTTTGAGTTTTAGAATTAATTTCAATACGAATTTGCAAATGCACATGCATCTATCTTACATTTTCTGAAAGCACTTGTACTGAATTTTACTAGTAAAAAATAAAAAGTGGACGTCGAGGATGTAAATTCCTAGTAAAAAGGCGTTTTTTTAGGATTGAACACTAGTTTTGACGGATTTCCACTATTCTCTGCTCATTTGCTGGCAAATTAGCAAGGATAAAGCAATGAAAAAAATATGTACGTATAGAAGAATGATATGCCTATCCTCTAACATAGGTTTTATTCCTCAAAATCCCACCTCCTAATGAAAAATGAGAATAAAGTCATTCCAAACAAACACAAGTGCTGCCCAAATTCCTTAGCTCGCACGCAGAGAGAAATGTTAACCCGGTACGGCGGTTTCGGGAACTATAATTGTAAAACTTTGAAAATAAGCATGCAATCGAGATTTAGTCGATTAAGTGATAGAGAGAATACTGAGAGGAATTTGAAATGTCTGAAGTTGAAGCTGAAGTGGCACCGACATCTGTAGAATCCCAGAGCATGGCTTCACCAGCCAAGAAGGAAAAGAAAGCAAAGGCTCCAAAACCGGCTAAGGCTGCAAAACCTAAAGGGGATAAAAAGGCCAAAACACCAGCAAACCACCCAAAATACACGGAAATGATCACCAAATCCATTGCTGACCTGAAAGAACGCGGGGGATCTAGCCGTCAAGCTATTCTCAAATACATAATGGCCAATTTTCAGGTGGGCAATGATGCAAAAGTTGTGAATATGCATCTTAAGCAAGCTTTGAAGCGTTGCCTTGCAAATGGAATTGTTATAAATCCAAAAGGTACTGGCGTAACTGGTTCTTTCAAGCTTGCAAAGCCTGTCAAGGCCGAAAAATCCATGTCTGCAAAGTCAGCCAAGCCCACAGCTAAGAAAGCCTCAGTCAAGAAAACAGCCAAACCTACTACAGTTAAAAAGTCAACTTCAGCCAAAAAGGTTACCAAGCCTATGGCTAGTAGCAAGAAACCTGTAAAGGTTTCCAAGAAACCCACTGTTGCCAAAAAAGCCGTACCAGCAAAGAAATCGACACCCAAGAAGATGTCGTCTAGCAAAAAGGCTCCCGCCAAGAAAGTGGCATCTAAAAAGCCAGTAGCCAAGAAAGCAGCAAAAAAGTAATTTCCATAATAGGTTATCCTATACTACCAAACAGCCCTTTTCAGGGCTATCAAAGCAAATGCTCGACGCTCGAAACTTTCTGTTCAGAAAGTTACAATGATATTAATTTTAAATTCGAATTTCTAATTCTCCCTTTTAACTATAATTCAGCTGCTGTTTACGCCTAAAACACGTTCGACAATATTTACTTTTGAACTATAGCGTTATTACCGTCTAAAAAACACCATCTTCAGGACTAATTGTGACGGCTGGCTCGTAAGGTTCAAGCTTATTAATAAAGTGGCAACAATAATAAGCTTACAAATACCTCGTCATAGCCGAATGGGTTGAGCAGCGCCTTCAAATTGTGGGGGCTAAGGTTCTATTTTTTTTTTTTTTTTATATAAAAGATATAATCAGCTTGGTGCTATTAGAATAAGGAAACGAGTTTATTTTGGAATATTATTTTACTTGGAAAAAGAGAAAAAAAAAATCACAATAATTAAAAAATGCCAACAGCACCCGGTGTTCCCAGGCGGTCACCCATCCAAGTACTGACCGCCCCGACGTTGTGTGACTTCCAGGATCTGACGAGACTGGGTACTTTCAACGTGGTATGGCCGTTGGCTGAAGGAGATTTGTATCAGAATAATGGTTGGTCCAAAAAACCGAAAAGAAATAAAATGCCTAATTTTTGAGTCATGAAGCAAGGTTTTCAGTAGAATGACATTTAGCAAGAATGAAAGCATGTTTATTCATTGTTTTTTAACCTCTTTTTCTTCTGAAACAAAACGGCAAGCCCCCAAAATGTTTCTACCTTTGATGACTAGGCTACCCTATAGACATTTACCCTACTCTCGTACAATAAATGCCTATGCATTGTAACTAGATGAATGGGCAAGCAAACTTTATTTCTTGTTACAAAAGGACAAGCCTCAAAAAGTTTATTTAGATTCTGTTGGGTAAAATATCTCACCCGCCTCCAGTAAATTCTTGCCCTTTGTTACTAGGTAAATATGAAAGGGTGATTCCTCTGAAATATATTCGTAAGAAAAATTTAGGTTTTGTTGGGCTATCATTTATTGGTTTTTAAGGAAAATATCTCACCCGCCTCCATTCTTGCCCTTTGTTACTAGGTAAATATGAAAGGGTAATTCTTCTGAAATATATTCGAAAGAAAAAGAAAGGAAAATTATCTACCCCGCCTCCAGTAAATTCTTGCGCTTTGTTACTAGATAAATTTGAAAAGCCCCCCCCCCTTTTCTTACGTTCAGTTTCCTTAATTTTATAGCTTTGTCCTTCCCACGTGGTCACATGCTATAGTGTCATTCAATTAATTTGTAGCCCTTAAAAGGGCTGTTGGTTAATTTGGGGTAGGGCCTAGGTCCAAAGTTAGAATTATTTAAGCCTTTGCCGCTTTTTCAGTCTTCTTTGGTAGAAGGACGGCTTGAATGTTGGGCAAAACGCCTCCTTGGGCAATGGTAACCCCCGAGAGGAGCTTGTTCAGTTCTTCGTCGTTTCTAATGGCAAGCTGAAGGTGACGAGGAATGATACGCGTTTTTTTTATTGTCCCGTGCAGCATTACCAGCAAGCTCAAGAACCTCGGCAGCCAAATATTCCATTACTGCTGCAAGGTAAACGGGTGCGCCTGCACCAACTCGCTCCGCATAGTTGCCCTTTCTCAGAAGACGGTGTATCCTTCCCACTGGGAATTGGAGACCTGCCCTGCTTGAACGGGACTTTGCCTTTCCCTTCACTTTTCCACCCTTTCCTCTTCCTGACATGGTTTCTAGGATACGAAATTCGCTTGGACTCTAATCACGAACAAATTTAAATGATGTCTGATCTTGAAAAGCTAAAGCGCAAACAATTTATACTCCAGCCGGCGAACTCAGTTCCTCTGACAAAATTCTGTGCGCGAACTGAAGCTTGTATAAAAGCGGGTTGTAACTTGTAAACGCTATTCATTTGATAATTGGATTTTGTCAAGACTTCATTTAATATGGCTCCAAAAAACTTCAGGAAAAGCAGCAAAGAAAGCTGGTAAGGCGTCAAAAAATATCACTAAAACTGATAAGAAAAGGAAACGAAAGAGGAAGGAAAGCTATGCCATTTACATTTACAAAGTTCTCAAGCAAGTGCACCCCGACACCGGTGTTTCTAGCAAAAGCAATGAGCATCATGAATAGCTTTGTCAACGATATCTTTGAAAGGATTGCCGCGGAAGCCTCTCGTCTAGCTCACTACAACAAGAGGTCCACCATCACTAGTAGAGAGGTTCAAACTGCTGTGAGGCTACTCCTACCCGGGGAACTTGCCAAGCACGCTGTTAGTGAAGGCACTAAAGCTGTAACAAAATACACAAGCTCTAAATAAGGGATTTTCCCCGTCTATTACCGCCCAATCAGCCGGGCCCTCCCAAACAGCCCTTTTAAGGGCTACCACCTTATTTTAAATGCTCTGCTCTCAAATTGCTGTCATTGCTCTTTGGCCTTAATTTGCGAAATATCGGGTAAACAAGAACCCATGAATGATTTTATTCAGTGATTAAACCCGTACAGAGTATTTCACTATCTAATCTACAAAATATAGCATAAAATATCAAAAACTGAGAACAAAGCAAAATACTAAACACCACACAGAAATAAGGAAAAGGAAAAATAATAAATTGACAACAATTAAACAAGAACCCATACTAAACCATAAAAAAAGCTTCAATTTTCAAAATCGCCTGTTTCGGAGGCAGGTCCCAATTGGCTTGTATAGAAAGTAATATCTATCGACGAATTTTTGAAGAGAATAGAAAAGGGCCTCGGCTTTTTCATGACATTCCATCGAAAACATTTGTATAGGCCCGTGGCCCCCATTGGGAGTTGTTCATTTTCTGGGGTATCTTTGGATTTCTTAGGCTAGCCTAAATTGGCTTTTGCATGTTTACTTTTAGATGGTTTGGATCTTGTTGAATGCCAAGCCGAATCTATGACTCATTTTTACAATAATTTCACGTATATCTGATTAATTTCGGCCTTTTTCTTTGTTATTATTGTACCCTTGAATCATACCTTTTTTTCCCCCAAGGAACACTAGGGCTGTTTAACGTTATTTCGCGTGTTTGTTTAAACCATATAGTGGCCCTTAAAAGGGCCGTTGGTTAGGATGCAGTTGCGCAGAATTAGGGTATTTAAGCTCTCTCGCCACGGATACGACGGGCGAGTTGAATATCTTTTGGCATGATGGTCACCCTTTTGGCGTGAATGGCACACAAGTTGGTATCCTCAAAAAGTCCAACTAGATACGCCTCGCTGGCTTCTTGTAGGGCCATCACAGCCGAGCTCTGGAACCTCAAGTCAGTTTTGAAATCCTGGGCAATCTCTCGCACAAGTCTCTGAAAGGGCAATTTCCTTATTAAGAGTTCGGTACTCTTTTGATAGCGACGAATCTCTCTCAGGGCTACGGTTCCGGGCCTGTATCTGTGCGTTTTTTTTACCCCACCAGTAGCAGGAGCCGACTTACGTGCTGCCTTGGTCGCAAGCTGCTTTCTAGGTGCCTTTCCGCCCGTTGATTTTCTCGCTGTTTGTTTTGTTCTAGCCATATTGATAGTTTGCCTCTCGTTGATAGAATGAACAAAAGAACACTTTGCTAGCGGCTTTATTTTTATACAGAGCGCCAGCCGCGCGATACGAGTAACATTTTGTGGGGAAGAACTTTTGTCATATAAATAAAACGGGGCTTTCAAGAAAATTTGTTAGTCTGACTAAAACTTTAACAACTGTTTGCTAAGATATTGAATTAAATATGACAGGAAGAGGAAAAGGAGGAAAGGGGCTTGGAAAAGGAGGCGCAAAGCGTCATCGTAAAGTTCTTCGTGACAATATCCAAGGAATCACCAAGCCGGCTATCAGAAGACTGGCTCGCCGAGGTGGTGTAAAACGTATATCTGGCCTAATTTACGAGGAAACCAGAGGCGTTCTTAAAGTTTTTCTAGAAAATGTTATTCGCGATGCTGTCACGTACACAGAGCATGCCAAGAGAAAGACTGTAACTGCCATGGATGTAGTTTACGCTCTGAAGCGTCAAGGTCGTACATTGTATGGCTTTGGTGGTTAATGGCTTCCAAATGCGTTTTAAACTGCCCCAGTCCCCCTACCCAACGGCCTTTTTAAAGGCCAACAAATTTAAAAAAACACTTCCTAGCCCTGTTTTTGTGAGCCTTTTCTTTGTTGTGCATTCAAAATGTCAGTAAATATTTTCTTTTCGTCTCAGGTGTAATATCTAATTAGAATTATGCAAAGAAATGACAATTCCCATTTTACTGTATTTAGCTTTTCCTTTCATATTTGAATAAAGTTTGCGTTCTCACAATGGAATTGTTCAAAGAAATAATTGTTGCTATTTAACTGCACAAGCCCTTTCTTTCATGTTTGAATAAAGCAAGCAATAACGGGGAAAATATGTTCCTACTCTTACTAAATTACCGCTGGACCTTACAATTTGGACAAGTATTGCATTAATTATATGCAGTTAATAAACAAGTATGAAAAGCTGGCAAAATTTTAGATAGCGAATTAATTTTCTTGTAAACTGAATCATGAGTTTCAAACTATAAGAAAAGGCATCCGACTGACTTTAATTTAGAGGTTGGAAAATAAAAACGGTACTTGTGCACAATATGGTACACACCGCTATAGACCGTATCAAGGAAACCAGACACGAAACCCGTCAAAGGGCTATTTGCAAGAGATAAATGATTGCAAAGCGCAGTTTCTCAATGAGTTTACAATATTTAAACGATTGTTTTTTGGGGTTTAAGGGGGGAAAAGGTACCTAGGTTAGGTTACGTATTTAATATATGATATACTTTACCCCATCCCCCTAATGTGCAAATATATAGCCCAAATTTGTTTCTAAACTATTATATATTCATCCTTTTTTAGTATATTTCATTGGCATTAACCAAACTTGACTTCTTTCGTGTGTACCATACAATGCACAAGTACCATAAAAACAAATAGACTTTTAGCTGGTACTCACTATTGAAATTTTAAGTCCTTGAAAGTCCATTATCCTTCTTATCCCATCCCTCATAAAGACTTTTTTTTTTTTTTTTTTTTTTTTAATTAGGCTAGTTTGTAATTTCTATTGCTAGTTTTTAGGCAAAACTCAAAAATATACTGTAAAAAGGACATTTCTCAGGTTTCAAATAATTCTGTTTCAAGTGGTACGAATATTGATTATTTCATATATAATGTGATCGAAACAAATAAAAGAAGTTTACTTCCATTTTGCAACCGCTTTCTCCTCCCGCACGCATCTCGCAAACCTTAAAAACACTATTTTGATTTTGTAAACGTAATACTAGAAGGAAAATGAATTTATTTTCATTAAAATACAAATTTAACACACAAGCCCCAAAATTTGGTCTCGTTTTCTTATTGCTTTAGCTTCTGTGTTTTTAGTTTGAGTTTTAGAATTAATTTCAATACGAATTTGTAAACGCACATGCATCTATCTTACATTTTTCTGAAAGCACTTGTACTGAATTTCACTAGTAAAAAATAAAAAGTGGACGTCGAGGATGTAAATTCCTAGTAAAATGACGTTTTCTAGGATTGAACACTAGTTTTGACGGATTTCTACTATTCTCTGCTCATTTGCTGGCAAATTAGCATGGATAAAGCAATGAAAAAATATGTACGCATAGAACAAGGATATGTCTATCCTCTAATATAAGTTTTATTCCTAAAAATCCCACCTCCTAATGAAAAATTAGAGTAAAGTCATTCCAAACAAACACAAGTGCTGCCCAAATTTCTTAGCTCGCGCGCAGAGAGAAATGTTAACCCGGGTACGGCGGTTTCTGAAGTACAATTCTAAAACTTTGAAAATAAGCATGCATTCGATGCGTGATAGAGAGAATAGAATATTGAGAGGAATTTGAAATGTCTGAAGTTGAAGCTGAAGTGGCACCGACATCTGTAGAATCCCAGAGCATGGCTTCACCAGCCAAGAAGGAAAAGCAAGCAAAGGCTCCAAAACCAGCTAAGGCTGCAAAACCTAAAGGGGATAAAAAAGCCAAGGCACCAGCAAACCACCAAAATACACGGAAATGATCAACAAATCCATTGCTGACCTGAAAGAACGCGGGGGATCTAGCCGTCAGGCCATTCTCAAATACATAATGGCCAATTTCCAGGTTGCAATGATGCAAAAGTTGTGAATATGCATCTTTAAGCAAGCTTTGAAGCGTTGCCTTGCAAATGGAATTGTTATAAATCCAAAAGGTACTGGCGTAACTGGTTCTTTCAAGCTTGCAAAGCCTGTCAAGTCCGAAAATCCATGTCTGTAAAGCCAGCCAAGCCCACAGCTAAGAAAGCCTCAGTCAAGAAAACAGCCAAACCTACTACAGTTAAAAAGTCAACTTCAGCCAAAAAGGTTACCAAGCCTATGGCTGGTAGCAAGAAACCTGTAAAGGTTTCCAAGAAACCCACTGTTGCCCAAAAAAGCCGTATCAGCAAAGAAATCGACACCCAAGAAGGTGTCGTCTGTCAAAAAGGCTCCCGCCAAGAAAGTGGCATCTAAAAAGCCAGTAGCCAAGAAAGCATCAAAAAAGTAATTTCCATAATAGCTTATCCTATACTACCAAACAGCCCTTTTCAGGCTATCAAAGCAAATGCTCGACGCTCGAAACTTTCTGTTCAGAAAGTTACAATGATATTAATTTTAAATTCGACTTTCTAATTTTCCCTTTCAACTATAATTCAGCTGCTGTTTTATGCCTAAAACACGTTCGACAATCTTTACTTTTGAACTATAGCGTTATTACCGTCTAAAAAACACCATCTCCAGGACTAATTGTGACGGCTGGCTCGTAAGGGTTCAAGCTTATTAATAAAGTGGTAACAATAATAAGCTTACAAATACCTGGTCATAGCCGAATGGGTTGAGCAGCACCTTCAAATCGTGGGGGCTATTTTGTAAGAGAGAAAATAGCCCCCAAAGTGTTTCTACCTTTGATGACTTGGCTACCCTAAGTTTCCTACCCGAGAGCTCCCTCTCGTACATAAAATGTTTCTACCTTTGATGACTAGGCTACCCTATAGCTTCCTAGTTTAGATTAGGAAAATGAGCTCCCTCTCCTACAATAAATGCCTAAGCTTTGTAAGTAGATGAATGGGCAAGTAAACTTTATTTCTTGTTACAAAAGGACAAGCCTCGAAAGTTTATTTAGATTCTGTTGGGTAAGAGAGAAATCCCTCCACCCCCTCCCCTCTCCAAGCGATGGGGCATCCAAGGCTGTATATCCATTTCCTTTCGTAGCAAGTAATTTCAGGAGGAGGGTTGCTAGCCCAACCGTCCCTAGGTGCATTTAGTTCTCCGGTGGCTAGCCGGATATCCAGAGGCACGTGAAGTCAGCTCTGCATGCGCCATGAATGCATGGGAGCAGACTTCGGACGAGCACCCTTACCTCCATACAAAAATTTTTAAACTCAGAAACTGAATTTGTTATCAT
The DNA here is from genome assembly GCA_027921565.1 of Artemia sinica. Lineage (NCBI taxonomy): Eukaryota > Metazoa > Arthropoda > Branchiopoda > Anostraca > Artemiidae > Artemia > Artemia sinica. Next base: position 24,141,358 of record CM051264.1, on the reverse strand, counting down.
TTTCTCTGCCAAAATAGAATTGGAAAAGATATTTTTTTCTCTTTACATCCAAATTTAAGGCAAAAAAATATCTTTAACCTACATAAAATTTTAAAACTAGCCTATGGAATAAATAATTTTGATATCTAGAAAACTAGAATTTTGACTTTTTCTGCTCTATATAATTAGCTCCTCCTGAAGAATTCTGGAGCCCTGTATGTCCTAGCTCTCTCATAGCTGTCTTCTCTACTATTTCTTGAAGACCGTGAGCTATCCCTGTAGAGATATCCATCTTTTCTATGTCTCTTCTTTCGGTCTTCCTTTTCTGCCATATCGAACCTCCTTTTGCGGCCTGCCCTTTTTCTCTCCATTTCATCCAGATTGTCCCTCTTTATTTTCCACGATTTCTAAATTTGCTGCATTACTCTCGTATGAATTGCTGAAGTCATGATACCTGCCATTACAAATCGCACAGTCGCAATAAAAAAGATATCTCTAATTCAAAGCTTTGATCCATGTTAATATTGATTGATGAAACTCTAATTTTCAAATGAATGCTTCACTGTCCGTGTATTTGAATTATATGGCGGAAACCGCCGTACCCGGGTTAACATTTCTCTCTGCGTGAGCTAAGGAATTTCGGCCTACTTGTGTTTGTTTGGAATGGCTTTATTCAAATTTTTTTATTAGTTGGTAGGATTTTGAGCAATGAAAACCTATACTAAAGAATAAACAGGTCATTCTTCTATAGGTAGATATTTTTTTCATTGCTTCATCCATGCTAACTTGCCAGCAAATGGGCACAGAATAGTGGAAATCCGTCAAAAATGGTGTTCAATTTCAGAAAACACCTTTTTTTCTAGGAATTTCAATGCTTGAAATCGACTTTGTTTTTGTTATTAGTAAAATTTAGTACACATGCTTTCAGAAAATATAAGATAGATGCATGTGTGTTTGCGAATTCATATTGAAATTAATTCTAAAACTCTGATTAAAAACACAGAAGTAAAGTAATAAAAAACTCCTACCCGAGAGCTCCCTCTCGTACATAAAATGTTTCTACCTTTGATGACTAGGCTACCCTATTGCTTCCTAGTTTAGATTAGGAAAATGAGATCCCTCTCCTACAATACATGCCTAAGCTTTGTAAGTAGATGAATGGGCAAGCAAACTTTATTTCTTGTACAAAAGGACAAGCCTCGAAAGTTTATTTAGATTCTGTTGGGTAAGAGAGAAATCCCTCCACCCCTCCCCAATCAATTGATGGGGGAGGGTACACCCCCTCCCCTCTCCAAGTGATGGGGCATCCAAGGCTGTATATCCATTTCCTTTCGTAGCAAGTAATTTAAGGAGGAGGGTTGCTAGCCCAACCGTCCCTAGGTGCATTTAGTTCTCCGGTGGCTAGCCGGATATCCAGAGGCACGTGAAGTCAGCTCTGCATGCGCCATGAATGCATGGGAGCAGACTTCGGACGAGCACCATTACCTCCATACAAAAAATTTTTTAAACTCAGAAACTGAATTTGTTATCATTTTCTCTGCCAAAATAGAATTGGAAAAGATATTTTTTTCTCTTTACATCCAAATTTAAGGCAAAAAAATATCTTTAACCTACAAAAAAAATTTCAAAACTAGCCTATGAAATAAATAATTTTGAAAATTGGAATTTTGACTTTTTCTGCTCTATATACGAGATTTCAGACATTTCAATTCTTCTTCCAGCAGCGCAATTTTATTTTTCAAAAATTCTACCTCTGTTTCAAGATCTTGATTCCGGATTCGCTTCTTTTGTCTGTAATTTCGAGCAGCTTCCTTATTTCTTTCTTTTGAACTTTTCAAACATTCTTGGGGACATCTTGTAGTTTTCTTTTCGCCATTTCTTTCCTTGTGATCAGCCTTCTTTCGTTTGTTGATTGTTTTTAAAGCGGCTCGAGGGCAATTGGCATATTCCTCGGAAGTGTTTTTCTTGCCTTTAATTTCATTTTTCCTTGCTCCATCACCCTGGTCAACTTCTGTGGGAAAACTGATGCCACACATTGGTACCGAGACCACACGCACAGTGTCTGTGGTATTTTGATCTGAGTTTTAAATCGTCAGTGTTAACCATGTTTGAGTCTTGGCAAGCTTCCAAAGCTTGCCAAGGGTCCATGTCGAACAGATGCTTTTCCATTTCTAAAATATCATCAAGCGTGTTGTTTTCACTCATTAGCTGCCAATCTGTTTTAAAGATTTCATAATCTGCATCAATAGAAGTGAATATTTGATCGTAACTACTTATATTCATATTTGCCTTATCCCTTTTTCCTTAATCAAACAAGTGTTTGTTTCCTTGGTATCTAATTGTCAAATGAACGCTTTATCTAAAGCGCAAACAATTTATACTCCAGCCGGCGAACTCAGTTCCTCTGACAAAAATTCTGTGCGCGAACTGAAGCTTGTATAAAAGCGGGTTGTAACTTGTAAACGCTATTCACTTGATAATTGGATTTTGTCAAGACTTCATTTAATATGGCTCCAAAAACTTCAGGAAAAGCAGCAAGAAAGCTGGTAATGCGTCAAAAAATATCACTAAAACTGATAAGAAAAGGAAACGAAAGAGGAAGGAAAGCTATGCCATTTACATTTACAAAGTTCTCAAGCAAGTGCACCCCGACACCGGTGTTTCTAGCAAGCAAAGCAATGAACATCATGAATAGCTTTGTCAACGATATCTTTGAAAGGATTGCCGCGGAAGCCTCTCGTCTAGCTCACTACAACAAGAGGTCCACCATCACTAGTAGAGAGATTCAAACTGCTGTGAGGCTACTCCTACCCGTTTTTTTTCCCTCCACCTTTAGTAAGAATTCTAAGAATTTTGTAGGTATAACTATGGCAATGACTAAAGCCCACTTTGGTTGTTAACAAGAAAATAGTTGCTTTAGTTAATTAAATAGCCAGTGGCGGATCCAGAGGGGGGGGGGGCGCCCCCCAACGTAGTCTAAATGTAGTGTAGTTTACTTAAATAACGCAAGTTTGCGTTAATTAAAGTTGGTCCTAACGCAAGTTTATCAGAAACTTATTTTGCCCCCCCCCCCCTAAAAAAATACTGGGTCCGCCCCTGCATTGGGCCCCAGAAACTAAAGTTTAGGCTATTCAGATATGGTGTTTACGGAGTGAGAAACCCCTCTTTTCTTTTTCAGAAAGCTAAATGTGCATCCAATCCATTTTAACGTTTGCATTATAAATTAAAATGTGCCATTGATAGTTCAAAAATAATTTGTCGATTTTGTTCTTTGATGTGGAAAAGTAATATATGCTTGCGTGTTTCATCAATTTGAAATTATGAGTTGTATTTTAGATAACCCGATTTATGTTGAAAGATATAAATTAACGTTTGTATTCCATTTATGGTAAAACGAAAATTTGTGTCACAGTTTGACGTGCAATCTTAAAAAGTAGCTTACATCAAGATTATTAATACCAATGGCCTCAATTGATGGGGGAGGGGGGCGGCGGGATTTTTTCCCTCCACCTTTAGCAAGAATTCTTACCCAACAAAATCTAAATAAAATTTAAGAATTCTTACCCAACAAAACCCATCCGGCTATGACGAAGCATGTGACCACGTGGGAAGGACAAAGCTGTAAAATTAAGGAAACTGAATGTAAAAAGGGGGCCTTTCACATTTATCTAGTAACAAAGTTTAAGAATTTACTGGAAGCGATGGAGATATTTTCCTTAAAAATCGCTAAATTATACCCAACAAAATCTAAATATATATTTGAAGCTTGCCCGTTTGTTACAAGCAATAAAGTTTGCTTTCACATTGATCTAGTTGCAAAGCATAGGAATTATAGAAGGGGGCCACCATGAGCGCATTATATTAAATACATAACCTAACCAAAATACCAACTAAATATTTAATTAAACTATAGCTATAATGTTTTAATAAACTATAGCTATTAATGTTAAACTATAACTAGCTATAATTTTTCCCTCCACCTTAAGCAAGAATTCTTACCCAACAAAATCTAAATAAAGTTTAAGAATTCTTACCCAACAAAACCCATCCGGCTATGACGAGGTATTTGTAAGCTTATTATTGTTGACACTTTATTAATAAGCTTACATTAATAAGAATAATAATGTTTTTTTTACGAATATATTTCAGAGGAATTTCCATTTTACATTAACCTAGTAACAAAGATTTACTTTCCATTTCATATTAATTTAGTAACATCATTCCTCGTCACCTTCAGCTTGCCATTAGAAACGACGAAGAACTGAACAAGCTCCTGTCGGGGGTTACCATTGCCCAAGGAGGCATTTTGCCCAACATTCAAGCAGTCCTTCTACCCAAGAAAACTGAAAAAGCGGCAAAGGCTTAAGTGAATCTAACTTTGGCCCTACCCCAAATTAACCAACAGCCCTTTTAAGGGCTACAAATTAATTGAATGACACTATAGCATGTGACCACGTGGGAAGGACAAAGCTGTAAAATTAAGGAAACGGAATGTAAAAAGGGGGCCTTTCACACTTATCTAGTAACAAAGTTTAAGAATTTACTGGAAGCGATGGAGAAATTTTCCTTTAAAAATCGCTAAATTATACCCCAACAAAATCTAAATATATATTTGAAGCTTGCCCTTTTGTTACAAGCAATAAAGTTTGCTTTCACATTGATCTAGTTGCAAAGCATAGGAATTATAGCAGGGGGGCCACCATGAGCGCATTATATTAAATACATAACCTAACCAAAATACCAACTAAATATTTAATTAAACTATAGCTATAATGTATTTTCTAAAGCGAACCATTGCGATTTATTTGGTATAAAGAAGTTGTTTCAGGCCTGAAAATTTGGTCTCGTATTTTATTGCTTTACTTCTGTGTTTTAATTGGAGTTTTTATAATTAATTTCAATGCGAATTCGCAAACACACATGCATATATCTTATATGTTCTGAAAGCACGTGCACTAAAGTTTTACTAATAGCAAAAAAAAAGTCGATTACAAGGATTCAAATTCCTAGAAAAAAGGTGTTTTCTGAAATTGAACACCATTTTTGACGAATTTTCACTATTCTCTACCCATTTGCTGGCAAGTTACCATGGATGAAGCAATGAAAAAAATATCTACCTATAGACGAATGACCTGTTTATTCTTTAGTATAAGTTTCATTCCTCAAAATCCTACCTCCTAATCAAAATTTGAATAAAGCCATTGCAAACAAACACAAGTAAGGCCGAAATTCCTTAGCTCGCGCACAGAGAAATGTTAACCCGGGTACGGCGGTTTCTCACGCTTGGAGAGGGGAGGGGGATGTACCCCTCCCCCATCAATTGATGGGGGAAGGGGTGGAGGGATTTCTCTCTTTCCAACAGAATCTAAATAAACTTTCGAGGCTTGTCCTTTTGTAACAAATAAAAGCAGTTTACTTCCATTTTGCAACCGCTTTCCCCTCCCGCACGCATCTTGCAAACCATAAGACACTATTTCTGTTTTTTGTAAATTTAATACTAGAAGAAAAATACATTTAGTTTCATTAAAATACAAATTTAACACACAAGCCTCAAAATTTGGTCTCGTTTCTTATTGCTTTAGCTTCTGTGTTTTTAGTTTGAGTTTTAGAATTAATTTCAATACGAATTTGCAAATGCACATGCATCTATCTTGCATTTTCTGAAAGCACTTGTACTGAATTTTACTAGTAAAAAATAAAAAGTGGACGTCGAGGATGTAAATTCCTAGTAAAAAGGCGTTTTTTAGGATTGAACACTAGTTTTGACGGATTTCCACTATTCTCTGCTCATTTGCTGGCAAATTAGCAAGGATAAAGCAATGAAAAAAAATATGTACGTATAGAAGAATGATATGCCTATCCTCTAACATAGGTTTTATTCCTCAAAATCCCACCTCCTAATGAAAAATGAGAATAAAGTCATTCCAACACAAACACAAGTGCTGCCCAAATTCCTTAGCTCGCACGCAGAGAGAAATGTTAACCCGGGTACGGCGGTCTCGGGAACTATAATTGTAAAACTTTGAAAATAAGCATGCAATCGAGATTTAGTCGATTAAGTGATAGAGAGAATACTGAGAGGAATTTGAAATGTCTGAAGTTGAAGCTGAAGTGGCACCGACATCTGTAGAATCCCAGAGCATGGCTTCACCAGCCAAGAAGGAAAAGAAAGCAAAGGCTCCAAAACCGGCTAAGGCTGCAAAACCTAAAGGGGATAAAAAGGCCAAAACACCAGCAAACCACCCAAAATACACGGGAAATGATCACCAAATCCATTGCTGACCTGAAAGAAACGCGGGGGATCTAGCCGTCAAGCTATTCTCAAATACATAATGGCCAATTTTCAGGTTGGCAATGATGCAAAAGTTGTGAATATGCATCTTAAGCAAGCTTTGAAGCGTTGCCTTGCAAATGGAATTGTTATAAATCCAAAAGGTACTGGCGTAACTGGTTCTTTCAAGCTTGCAAAGCCTGTCAAGGCCGAAAAATCCATGTCTGCAAAGTCAGCCAAGCCCACAGCTAAGAAAGCCTCAGTCAAGAAAACAGCCAAACCTACTACAGCTAAAAAGTCAACTTCAGCCAAAAAGGTTACCAAGCCTATGGCTAGTAGCAAGAAACCTGTAAAGGTTTCCAAGAAACCCACTGTTGCCAAAAAAGCCGTACCAGCAAAGAAATCGACACCCAAGAAGATGTCGTCTAGCAAAAAGGCTCCCGCCAAGAAAGTGGCATCTAAAAAGCCAGTAGCCAAGAAAGCAGCAAAAAGTAATTTCCATAATAGGTTATCCTATACTACCAAACAGCCCTTTTCAGGGCTATCAAAGCAAATGCTCGACGCTCGAAACTTTCTGTTCAGAAAGTTACAATGATATTAATTTTAAATTCGAATTTCTAATTCTCCCTTTTAACTATAATTCAGCTGCTGTTTACGCCTAAAACACGTTCGACAATATTTACTTTTGAACTATAGCGTTATTACTGTCTAAAAAACACCATCTTCAGGACTAATTGTGACGGCTGGCTCGTAAGGTTCAAGCTTATTAATAAAGTGGCAACAATAATAAGCTTACAAATACCTCGTCATAGCCGAATGGGTTGAGCAGCGCCTTCAAATTGTGGAGGCTAAGGTTCTATTTTTTTTTTTTTTTTTATATAAAAGATATAATCAGCTTGGTGCTATTAGAATAAGGAAACGAGTTTATTTTGGAATATTATTTTACTTGGAAAAAGAGAAAAAAAAAATCACAATAATTAAAAATGCCAACAGCACCCGGTGTTCCCAGGCGGTCACCCATCCAAGTACTGACCGGGCCCGACGTTGTGTGACTTCCAGGATCTGACGAGGCTGGGTACTTTCAACGTGGTATGGCCGTTGGCTGAAGGAGATTTGTATCAGAATAATGGTTGGTCCAAAAAACCGAAAAGAAATAAAATGCCTAATTTTTGAGTCATGAAGCAAGGTTTTCAGTAGAATGACATTTAGCAAGAATGAAAGCATGTTTATTCATTGTTTTTAACCTCTTTTTCTTCTGAAACAAAACGGCAAGCCCCCAAAATGTTTCTACCTTTGATGACTAGGCTACCCTATAGACATTTACCCTACTCTCGTACAATAAATGCCTATGCATTGTAACTAGATGAATGGGCAAGCAAACTTTATTTTCTTGTTACAAAAGGACAAGCCTCGAAAGTTTATTTAGATTCTGTTGGGTAAAATATCTCGCCCGCCTCCAGTAAATTCTTGCCCTTTGTTACTAGGTAAATATGAAAGGGTGATTCCTCTGAAATATATTCGTAAGAAAAATTTAGGTTTTGTTGGGCTATCATTTATTGGTTTGTAAGGAAAATATCTCACCCGCCTCCATTCTTGCCCTTTGTTACTAGGTAAATATGAAAGGGTAATTCTTCTGAAATATATTCGAAAGAAAAAGAAAGGAAAATTATCTACCCCGCCTCCAGTAAATTCTTGCGCTTTGTTACTAGATAAATTTGAAAGCCCCCCCCCCCCCTTTTCTTACGTTCAGTTTCCTTAATTTTATAGCTTTGTCCTTCCCACGTGGTCACATGCTATAGTGTCATTCAATTAATTTGTAGCCCTTAAAAGGGCTGTTGGTTAATTTGGGGTAGGGCCTAGGTCCAAAGTTAGAATTATTTAAGCCTTTGCCGCTTTTTCAGTCTTCTTTGGTAGAAGGACGGCTTGAATGTTGGGCAAAACGCCTCCTTGGGCAATGGTAACCCCCGAGAGGAGCTTGTTCAGTTCTTCGTCGTTTCTAATGGCAAGCTGAAGGTGACGAGGAATGATACGCGTTTTTTTATTGTCCCGTGCAGCATTACCAGCAAGCTCAAGGACCTCGGCAGCCAAATATTCCATTACTGCTGCAAGGTAAACGGGTGCGCCTGCACCAACTCGCTCCGCATAGTTGCCCTTTCTCAGAAGACGGTGTATCCTTCCCACTGGGAATTGGAGACCTGCCCTGCTTGAACGGGACTTTGCCTTTCCCTTCACTTTTCCACCCTTTCCTCTTCCTGACATGGTTTCTAGGATACGAAATTCGCTTGGACTCAAATCACGAACAATTTAAATGATGTCTGATCTTGAAAAGCTAAAGCGCAAACAATTTATACTCCAGCCGGCGAATCACCTCAGTTCCTCTGACAAAAATTCTGTGCGCGAACTGAAGCTTGTATAAAATCGGGTTGTAACTTGTAAACGCTATTCATTTGATAATTGGATTTTGTCAAGACTTCATTTAATATGGCTCCAAAAACTTCAGGAAAAGCAGCAAAGAAAGCTGGTAAGGCGTCAAAAAATATCACTAAAACTGATAAGAAAAGGAAACGAAAGAGGAAGGAAAGCTATGCCATTTACATTTACAAAGTTCTCAAGCAAGTGCACCCCGACACCGTGTTTTCTAGCAAAGCAATGAGCATCATGAATAGCTTTGTCAACGATATCTTTGAAAGGATTGCCGCGGAAGCCTCTCGTCTAGCTCACTACAACAAGAGGTCCACCATCACTAGTAGAGAGGTTCAAACTGCTGTGAGGCTACTCCTACCCGGGAACTTGCCAAGCACGCTGTTTAGTGAAGGCACTAAAGCTGTAACAAAATACACAAGCTCTAAATAAGGGATTTTCCCCGTCTATTACCGCCCAATCAGCCGGGCCCTCCCAAACAGCCCTTTTAAGGGCTACCACCTTATTTTAAATGCTCTGCTCTCAATTGCTGTCATTGCTCTTTGGCCTTAATTTGCGAAATATCGGGTAAACAAGAACCCATGAATGATTTTATTCAGTGATTAAACCCGTACAGAGTATTTCACTATCTAATCTACAAAATATAGCATAAAATATCAAAAACTGAGAAACAAAAGCAAAATACTAAACACCACACAGAAATAAGGAAAAGGAAAAATAATAAATTGACAACAATTAAACAAGAACCCATACTAAACCATAAAAAAAGCTTCAATTTTCAAAATCGCCTGTTTCGGAGGCAGGTCCCAATTGGCTTGTATAGAAAGTAATATCTATCGACGAATTTTTGAAGAGAATAGAAAAAGGGCCTCGGCTTTTTCATGACATTCCATCGAAAACATTTGTATAGGCCCGTGGCCCCCATTGGGAGTTGTTCATTTTCTGGGGTATCTTTGGATTTCTTAGGCTAGCCTAAATTGGCTTTTGCATGTTTACTTTTAGATGGTTTGCATCTTGTTGGTTTGCATCTATGACTCATTTTTACAATAATTTCACGTATATCTGATTAATTTCGGCCTTTTTCTTTGTTATTATTGTACCCCTTGAATCATACCTTTTTTTCCCCCCAAGGAACACTAGGGCTGTTTAACGTTATTTCGCGTGTTTGTTTAAACCATATAGTGGCCCTTAAAAGGGCCGTTGGTTAGGATGCAGTTGCGCAGAATTAGGGTATTTAAGCTCTCTCGCCACGGATACGACGGGCGAGTTGAATATCTTTTGGCATGATGGTCGCCCTTTTGGCGTGAATGGCACACAAGTTGGTATCTTCAAAAAGTCCAACTAGATACGCCTCGCTGGCTTCTTGTAGGGCCATCACAGCCGAGCTCTGGAACCTCAAGTCAGTTTTGAAATCCTGGGCAATCTCTCGCACAAGTCTCTGAAAGGGCAATTTCCTTATTAAGAGTTCGGTACTCTTTTGATAGCGACGAATCTCTCTCAGGGCTACGGTTCCGGGCCTGCGTTTTATTCGTTTTACCATAAAAGAATTTTTTCGTTTTACCATAAATGGAATACAAACGTTAATTTATATTTTTCAACATAATCGGGTTATCTAAAATTACAACTCATAATTTCAATTGATGAAACACGCAAGCATATATTACTTTTCCACATCAAAGAACAAAATCGACAAATTATTTTTGAAATATCAATGGCACATTTTAATTTTATAATGCCAACGTTAAAATGGATTGGATGCACATTTAGCTTTCTGAAAAAAGAAAAGAGGGGTTTCTCACTCCCGTAAACACCATATCTGAATAGCCTAAACTTTAGTTTCTGGGGCCCAATGCAGGGGCAGATTCCGTATATTTTTTTAGGGGGGGGGGCAAAATAAGTTTTTCTGATAAACTTGCGTTAGGACCAACTTTAATTAACGCAACTTGCGTTATTTAAGTAAACTACACTGCATTAGACTACGTTGGGGGGCGCCCCCCCCTCTGGATCCGCCACTGGCTATTTAATTAACTAAAGCCACTATTTTCTTGTTAACAACCAAAGTGGGCTTTAGTCATTGCCATAGTTATACCTACAAAATTCTTAGAATTCTTACTAAAGTGGAGGGAAAAAACTTTAGGAGGGAAAAAAACGGCAGGAGTAGCCTCACAGCAGTTTGAATCTCTCTACTAGTGATGGTGGACCTCTTGTTGTAGTGAGCTAGACGAGAGGCTTCCGCGGCAATCCTTTCAAAGATATCGTTGACAAAGCTATTCAATGATGCTCATTGCTTTGCTAGAAACACCGGTGTCGGGGTGCACTTGCTTGAGAACTTTGTAAATGTAAATGGCATAGCTTTCCTTCCTCTTTCGTTTCCTTTTCTTATCAGTTTTAGTGATATTTTTTGACGCATTACCAGCTTTTCTTTGCTGCTTTTCCTGAAGTTTTTGGAGCCATATTAAATGAAGTCTTGACAAAATCCAATTATCAAGTGAATAGCGTTTACAAGTTACAACCCGCTTTTATACAAGCTTCAGTTCGCGCACAGAATTTTTGTCAGAGGAACTGAGTTCGCCGAATGGAGTATAAATTGTTTGCGCTTTGGATAAAGCGTTCATTTGACAATCAGGGTTGCCACCGAGGTTACGTTCGTACCATTTTTGGTACGTTTTAAATATTGTGGTACGTTTTACGTTACGGTCCAAAAAACGTTACATTTTTGTTACGTTTTTTGAATTTATGGTACAATTATGTTACGCTTTTAAATAATGAACAAATTTCCACATTTTCTGAGTAATATATTTTTCCCCCTGTGAAAAAATTTGCTGTTCGCATTTTAATTACACTGACATGAGTATCGACATTCTTTCAAATCGCGGTCATTTAGTCTTATCACACAATCACTCGTCTATTCGAATGAGAAAATACCCACTTTGGATTGGATACTAAGTTAAGAACATTCTCTCTCGAGCAAGATTATTATTCGCTTAGAGACAAGTGACAAAATTCAGTTAGTCACCAACTTTCATCAGTTGGTTTTGAACTTGAATCTTGTTCTGCAAGCAGTGATATTGAAATTATATTGAAAATTAACAAACTGAAGCCAGGAAGGAAAATTTTCATAAAAACAGGTAAATAATGGAAGAAGCTATTTTCTTTATAATTTTTTTTTTTAAATATGTGATTATAGGCTATAATGTATTATCCTTCGGGTAACACACTAAAAACCTCCCCCCCCCCCAAGGCCGTACCCAGGATTTTTTTCGGAAGGGGTTTTACACAAATATTTTTTTCGGGTGGGGGGGGGTTTACACAAAAAACTTACAAAGCGCATACAAATTTGTTTATTATCCATTTTTGTTACGTTTTTACGAGTCAAACAAACATTTCGGGGGGGGGGTGAACCCCCCCCCCTCCTCCCCTCTGGGTACGGCGTTGTCTCCCCCCTTCTGATTGGTTGGACGACTAATATCTGGTTATATACAAAATTTGGTCTCTTTATATGGGATTATGAATGGCTGATATTAACAAAATATTTGAAACTGTAAAAATGAGCCATTTTTTGGCTATAACCAAGGCTATATCCAAAAATTGAGACGGGGGTGGGTTAGTTGAGCCGGAATTTTTGATTTCATGCTAGACTTTTTCCAAGTATCATGGTCACTTTTTTGACACTTTACCCCCCACACATTCTGACGTCCCATATATAACTGTATAAATATATTTCATCGTTGTGTCGAATCTTTTGATGGCATTCTTACTTGTAATATTCTTTCATTTTCTTTTATATTGTAAAGTAAGAATTTGATTGGTTGATTTCTTTTAATATATTCCTAGGCTATATCCCGGACCATCAAGGGGTGGGTGTATTTTCAGAACAGGGCCATCATATTTGGAAATACTATAAAATAAAGAATTTAATGGTACTGCTTTTTGTGTGTTTAGCGTGTTTTTTTTTTCAGAAAAGGACAATCACTAAATATTGGCTTTAGAAAAAGACAACTGGACTAGTGCCCATCTTTATGAAAAGGATAACCAGTCTTGTATCTGTTAGGGTAGACTTAAAGTTTACTTAAAACTGATTCATAGGGACCACGTTGGTTGGCTGGGACCCCAGCCTCCTGAAAAGTAAATTTCTTCGAATTTCTCGGCATTTCTTTATTAAATTGTAGGCTTTTTATTAACCCCCCTATTTTTTAAATTAAATCATTTGCAGTTCGTTTTTATTAACTCACTGATCTTTTTGTTCCATCTTCCATTTATTTCTTTGTCACACAATTTTTTTAATTTGTGAATTATTTTTCAACTACTCCCGAATGTTCAGTTACTTTCCCACTTTTATCAGTATAGCACAACGGTAAGAGCCCTTCCTGAGGCTGTGCTAACTTAGGTTTTCAATCACAACAATTCAACCCCAAGAATGTTAGCCTAAAGCTGTTTTGATGGGTTTCACAAGTCCAGGCACGTACAAAGAATTTTAGGGGAGGAAGGTCAAACAAACAAAAAAAAAAAAAACTATTTTCAAAATGAACTAAAAAGCAGATAATTTTTTTTCTCAAGAATATATGAATATAAATGAACAAATCAAAAGTGTTGTGTTTTACATAACATAACACCAATGTTTTTTTTAGGTTTTAATTGCATAAACGATACAAGTCGATGAATTGAGGAAAAAAGTAAAAAAAAAAAATCAACTTATTAAAAAACGAGTCGATTTTTTGCCCGTAATTTTCACTTATGTTTATAGATTCTGAAGAAAAATATTTTCAGATTTTTTATTTTCCAATTACAAAAAAAAATATTGTGTCTCATCCAAGATTAAAACCTAAGTTAGCACAGCCTCAGGAAGTGCTCTTAACCGTTGTGCTATACTGATAAAAGTGTGAAGTAACTGAACATTCGGGAGTGGTTGAAAAATAATTCACAAATTAAAAAAATTGTGTCACAAAGAAATAAAACCTAAGTTAGAAATAATCTTCTTTTATTTCTTGCTTTCTTTTGGTTGGGAGTTATGATTCAAATTACAAACAGAAAAAAGGCATTTTATGTAAAATACTGCTGTTCGTATAGGAACTGAAGACAACGATTGAAATATTTTTTGTTCGATAAAGTAAAAACAAAACAAAAATTCTGTCACTCAGAATTCCTCAAATCTTCATGTTGAAGTGATGCGAATTTAAGGCTGGAGGAAGTGAGACTGAGACCGAGCCAATCTAAAAAATTCAACGGGAAGGGAGCAATTAAAATAATTTTTTTGGGTCTTTTTAAGAAGCTGGATTTATTAAGATCGGTTTTTTATTGAAATTTAACAATAAAAAAAAAAATCTAGTTGGTTATCTGGTTTTTCTGAAAAACTCTAATTGTCCTGTGTTCATTGATTTGCCTTTTATCTTGTACGTATTACTCATCAACTTTTGGTTTAAAACACCAATAATGGCAATTAAAAACAACAACAAAATAAGTAAAATAGTAGCCTGAAGTTATATACACGCATTGAACAGGGGGAGAGGAGGTGTCTTTTTGTTGTGCAGGTAAACCGGAAGCAGAACTTGCAGTTGAATAAATAGAATTTCTTAAGAGTAAAGAAGCATAAATTGTTATTATTGTATATTTTTAGTTCGGTAGAGGACATAAGCGAAGCCTAGACCGGTGTCAAAAACTGAATGGTAGAAAAGTAAATAAAACAGTTCAGGAAAAAAAATGATTTCTTAAAGACCAAAGCAAGCTTTAAACTTGGATGGAATGCCACTATAGTTGGGGGGAAATTAAAGAGAGGAGATGTCCAGCCTTTGAATGATTGGGAGTGGGGTTGCTGAAGTCAAATAAAACATGACACATCACTATTTTATCCCTAATACATCACATTATTCAAGAAAATTCGAAGGTAGTGTATGAATGCCAAACTAACTGATCATTAACGGCTTAAATCTTGGAGAAGGGAGATCCATATTTTTCGACACGTGCTAAAGAACAGGCAAAGTATGAATAGAACGGGGGTCATTGTGAAAATTAATCGGTTTCCGAATGCCATTGGTCTGAGTAAACCCACCGGTATATGCCCGTTTCAAGTTCATCATTTAATGCCAAAAATATTCTCAAAACAGTTTAGTTAGAAAAATGCCAACTGATATTTAAGTGTTTCAAGGTTTATTGATTTTAATTATTGCTGTCTAATATTTACTGTTTAATCTTTTGAAATTCCTTAAAAAAAATTTCTAACGCGATCACTATTGGTTAACAATGGGAATTAATTTCGATATGTTTCCTTGGAGACTCTTGTGCTTTTAATATAGTAATGTTTGTTACATGTTTGAAAATTTATACGATGTTATTTTTTTTTCAAATAGACAAGAAAATTCTCTTGGTAATGGATATACGAAATTTTTTTGTGAAGTCAGATTCGGAATCTCTTCAATCAGGCTCATCAACGAAAACACCTATTTCTGGCCAGACAGTGCAAAAAACTGGCAGAGTGTTAGATCTGGGGCCTAGTTTCAAAAACTACAAGTCTGCCAGGAAGAGTCTTCGGAACATTCAACCCAAAACCCATCTACTTCACATCTATGTGCTAGTGAAGAAAATTTGGTTGTCGGGTGCAATCCAAACTGCGAAAGCCAAAATATGGAAATAGATAAGGAATTAAGATCATCTATAACGCGTCCATACAAAAAGAAAGATTTGCGAAGAAACGGAAAGTGGTAGTTGAAAATAGGAAGTTTAGGGAGAAGTGGTTTGAGCATGAAGATCTTAAAGATTGGATTGAAAGGTGTCCTTTCAGTAAAAACGTTGCTTACTGTAAATATTGCCAGAAAAAAAGTGTTTGGGGGTATGACTCATTTGCTTAGACATGCTGAAACTGATTTTCACAAGAGAAATCACATGAGCATGCACAATCAAATTAAAGTAGTTGAGAACAATGAACTAGTTGTAAATCCTAAATCAAAAGAACAGTTGTTGCTTAAAGATAAAGTTGTTAGTTAGAACTGGCTCTTGCTGCATGGATAGCTTCAAGTAAACAAGAAATAAGTATTATGGACACGTTACCTAACGTCCTTAAAGCTTATATTAGTGACTCTCCAACTGTTGGACGTTTTTGAGTGTGCAAGAACCAAGACCACCAGTTTAATCAAAAATGTGATTGCTCCTTTTGCCATCGAGAAACTCAGTGATAAGCTTAAAAGAGTGAAATTCCTCCATTTTAGTCGATGAAAGTACTGACAGGACTGGATCTAAGTTCTTGGTGATTATTTGTCGTTATTTTTGCTTTGATTCAGGTGAATTAAAGGAAGAGTTTCTTGCTCTACCCGAGGTTCACGACGCCAGTGCAAATGGTTTGAAGACACTTGTCTATGAAGTACTTAATGATCAATGCATTCCTTACTCCAAATATAATTGGCTTTGCTTCGGACAATGCCAGTGTAATGTTAGGCAAACGGAACGGCCTGGCCACTTTAATTAAAAATGATTTACCCTGGCTTGCCGTAATTGGTTGTGTTTGCCACTCGTTCTCGCTCTGCTCTTCTGCCGCCTGCAAAAAACTTCCATCTGACATTGTGCAGTTCAGTCACGACATCTATAATTACATTTCAGGAAGTGCAAAGCGACAAGCAGAGCTGAAAGAATTTCAGCATTTTCTACAGGTTGCAGAGCATCAATTGCTTTATCCATGTGCAACAAGATGGTTGGTGTTTGAATCAGTTGCCGAACGCTTGATTGACAATGGGTCGTACTCACAGAGTTTTTTAAGATACCATTCTTAGAAGGAAAGGACATGAGTGCTGTAAATCTTTATTTGGGTTTGGTGAATCCAAAAGTAAATTGTTTTATTTGTTTCTTAAATACGTTTTACCCATTGTTAACAAAATAAACGTCGAATTTCAGAGCGCAGACGTAAAAGTCCATAAATTAAAGCCTAGTGTTTCATCCCTTCTTCAAGAAATAGGATTGAATTTCATTAACGAGAGTCAGCTGAGGCCTGAAAAAACTTGTCCATTTACAATGGATTTTTCAGATCCTCGAAATTTCAGGAGTATACAAGATATGCATTTTGGTGCAGAATTTCAACTATACGAGCTTGAAAGCATCGAAAAGGGTGCGGGTCGAGGGAGCGCCAAGTGCAAGATGTAAAAAAAAGCTGTTTAGCATTTTATATCAAGCTACAGTCCGAGATACAATTGCGAATAAACCCAAAAGACCCTTTATTGGATCTAGTTCAAAGTCTATCCCCAAGTGTAGCAAAGTCCGGGCAAGTGAAGTCAATTGTCCCTTTGTTTAAGATGTTTAAAGAATGCTTTCCTCATGTTGATATTGAGACACTAAACACAGAGTGGAGACGTCTTCCTTTTATAATAAGTGAGGCAAATTTAGATGTTAAACTGTCTGTAGTAAAGTTCTGGAAGTGTGTTGCCAATTTAAAAGATGGAGCTGACAATCCTTCCTTACAATTTTTACCAAATTTCATTCTCACATTGACGTGTCTACCCCATTCCAGTGCTGGAGCAGAGCGACAATTTTCTGAATTAAAAATGATAAAGACCCCACTTCGTAATAGACTCAATCCGAAAACTGTTTCTGATCTTATGCATGTCAGAAGAGCAATTCCTGACCCAAGTTCTTGGGAGATCCCGGATACTCTTGTAAGGAAAGCAAGAAAGTGGAAAAAGTGAACTCCCACGTTAAGCATGTTTCCTAATTGATTTTGCTTGCTTCCCTGTATAAGTGTATAATATGTTGTGTCTTATATCTACATAAAAATTCAGCTTTAAATTAAGCCCTAAACGATTATCTGAGTTGTTTATCTAAATTTTGCTAAATAAAATACAATCTTTGCTCATCTTTTTCTTCAAAGTATCCTAAATTACATCCAAATCAAAGACAAATTGAGAACAAACTAAGGCACGCCTTGTCAGAACTTGAGCAAATGCACATTATGCAGAATATAGCTTACGCATGATTTTTTTTCATTTCTCCACATTCTCGAGGATTTTTTTTTAGGTGAAAGAAGATCAATTTAATGGTTTATTTTAATTTTTCTTGCGTGAAAACAAAGTGTCATTCAAACTTGCTAGATAAAAAAGCCAAATTGCACCCGAATCAACTCATTTTTTTATTTCATAGCTGTTTCTGATGCTAAAGTTAAAAGGTGTCCAATTTATTAATATTTAGAAAGGAAGAGGGGTGGTTTTCAAAATTTTTCATTAAGATACAAAAAAGACATCTTTTAAAAGTTGGAGGGGGGGTTAAATAGCGACAAAGACAGTGACGAAGACCACACTGCCTTTCCATCATAAACAATAAGTAGAAAAATAGGGAAATTTTTATATAAAACAGTGGAACGCATGATAGAATTTTAATGTGAGTTTCTTTTATATTGGTTTTTCTTCATTTGTTTTGCTGAGGACGGCCCTTGGATATAGGGTCGAAATATTCATTTAAAGTTGCGTTCCAGTGTCTTATATAAAAATGTTCCTATTGTTCTACTTATTGTTTATGAGGGGGGATTTTTAATGAGATAACGGGAAAGTATATTTTTAAAATTATACAGGCAGCAAATGCCCCCCCCCCCTTAAGTACCGCCTTTGATAACAAAGTTAGGGCACCCAGCCTTGAAAAGAGACTTTCCTGTCAAAAGTTACGAAAAAGTTACGTTTTAAGAGTTTGGACGGTACGAAATTTTTTGGTCTGGTGGCAACCCTGTTGACAATTAGATACCAAGGAAACAATACTTGTTTGATTAAGGAAAAAGGGATAAGGCAAATATGAATATAAGTAGTTACGATCAAATATTCACTTCTATTGATGCAGATTATGAAATCTTTAAAACAGATTGGCAGCTAATGAGCGAAAACAACACGCTTGATGATATTTTAGAAATGGAAAAGCATCTGTTCGACATGGACCCTTGGCAAGCTTTGGAAGCTTGCCAAGACTCAAACATGGTTAACACTGACGATTTAAACTCAGATCAAAATACCACAGACACTGTGCGTGTGGTCTCGGTACCAATGTGTGGCATCAGTTTTCCCACAGAAGTTGACCAGGGTGATGGAGCAAGGAAAAATGAAATTAAAGGCAAGAAAAACACTTCCGAGGAATATGCCAATTGCCCTCGAGCCGCTTTAAAAACAATCAACAAACGAAAGAAGGCTGATCACAAGGAAAGAAATGGCGAAAAGAAAACTACAAGATGTCCCCAAGAATGTTTGAAAAGTTCAAAAGAAAGAAATAAGGAAGCTGCTCGAAATTACAGACAAAAGAAGCGAATCCGGAATCAAGATCTTGAAACAGAGGTAGAATTTTTGAAAAATAAAATTGCGCTGCTGGAAGAAGAATTGAAATGTCTGAAATCTCGTATATAGAGCAGAAAAAGTCAAAATTCCAATTTTCAAAATTATTTATTTCATAGGCTAGTTTTGAAATTTTTTGTAGGTTAAAGATATTTTTTTGCCTTAAATTTGGATGTAAAGAGAAAAAAATATCTTTTCCAATTCTATTTTGGCAGAGAAAATGATAACAAATTCAGTTTCTGAGTTTAAAAATTTTTGTATGGAGGTAATGGTGCTCGTCCGAAGTCTGCTCCCATGCATTCATGGCGCATGCAGAGCTGACTTCACGTGCCTCTGGATATCCGGCTAGCCACCGGAGAACTAAATGCACCTAGGGACGGTTGGGCTAGCAACCCTCCTCCTTAAATTACTTGCTACGAAAGGAAATGGATATACAGCCTTGGATGCCCCATCACTTGGAGAGGGGAGGGGGTGTACCCTCCCCCATCAATTGATTGGGGAGGGGTGGAGGGATTTCTCTCTTACCCAACAGAATCTAAATAAACTTTCGAGGCTTGTCCTTTTGTAACAAGAAATAAAGTTTGCTTGCCCATTCATCTACTTACAAAGCTTAGGCATTTATTGTAGGAGAGGGAGCTCATTTTCCTAATCTAAACTAGGAAGCTATAGGGTAGCCTAGTCATCAAAGGTAGAAACATTTTATGTACGAGAGGGAGCTCTCGGGTAGGAGTTTTTTATTACTTTACTTCTGTGTTTTTAATCAGAGTTTTAGAATTAATTTCAATATGAATTCGCAAACACACATGCATCTATCTTATATTTTCTGAAAGCATGTGTACTAAATTTTACTAATAACAAAAACAAAGTCGATTTCAAGCATTGAAATTCCTAGAAAAAAGGTGTTTTCTGAAATTGAACACCATTTTTGACGGATTTCCACTATTCTGTGCCCATTTGCTGGCAAGTTAGCATGGATGAAGCAATGAAAAAAATATCTACCTATAGACGAATGACCTGTTTATTCTTTAGTATAAGTTTCATTCCTCAAAATCCTACCAACTAATAAAAAATTTGAATAAAGCCATTCCAAACAAACACAAGTAAGGCCGAAATTCCTTAGCTCACGCACAGAGAAATGTTAACCCGGGTACGGCGGTTTCTCACGCTTGGAGAGGGGAGAGGGATGTACCCCTCCCACATCAATTGATGGGGGAGGGGGTGGAGGGATTTCTCTCTTATCCAACAGAATCTAAATAAACTTTCGAGAGAGAGAGAGAGAGAGAGAGAGAGAGAGAGAGAGAGAGAGAGAGAGAGAAAGAGAAAGAGTGGCATATAAAAGTTTTTTTTTGCATGCAACATATTTAGTTGGAGGTTTTCTTCCTTTTTTCGTTGATGGGAGGCTTCCGACGCATTCAGACATTTTTAGTATTTTTTAATAATTCAGGCATTTTTAATATAATTTAACATTTCAGGCATTTGTGTATTTTCTATTATTGGCACTAAACATTTTTAGCACAGTAGGCATTTTTAAAATATTTTAGTGTTTTAGGCATTTTTAGTATATCCTAGCGTTTTAGACATTTTTAGTCTGAAACGCAAATGTTGTAGTATTTCAGGTATTTTCAGTATATTACAGTATTTCGAGCATTTTTGTGTAGTTTTTAGTATACACACAATACAGTATTTCACGCATTTTTCCTTTTCTCAATAATTATCCAATGTAATTATTATCATATTATTGTTGTAATATTTTCCTTTATAGTTATTAGCAAGATTTTTCAACTTAGGTTTTCCTGGAGCTGATCTGGATCCATTAAATTCCTGTCTTAAATAAGTACTTAAAAATTGCAAATTTACAATTTTTAATCAATCCTTTCGTCAAAAGTAAAAATAAGACCATCAAAATAGTCAATATACCCCATTTTCAGCAGTATTTAAGATACACTTGCAATCCAGAGCTTTTTTGGAGAGGAGGTGGTGAAGGATGAATAATCCTAGATGAAACACGTGATGACACAAAAAGATGCAGTTTTTCAATTTAGACAACAGTCTACCCCAGTGCACCGGAGCATAATTATTTAACAAACAGCTCAAACAGGGGCGTAAAGCGTCAAAATTCTGGGGGGGGGGAGCAAAGTTGGAGCCAATTTTCCCAAATCAAGTGAAAATGACAGTCAAAAGTTAAAAATAAGCCGTTTGGTGTCATAAAGGCGCTATTTTGTATTTTAATAATTAAATGTGTCTTGCTCACAAGACCGACATTGACTTACCGGAAAAAAATCGCAAAATCGGAGATTCAACGAAAAACAGTCAGAGTAATGATTTCTTTAAAGGCTATGATGTTAATAATTTGAAATTGACGGTTAAAAATCAAATGGAACAATTACGTAAACTGTTACGTTGTTACGTATACATACATATACGTATTGTTACGTATATACAATTAGGTGTATGTGAGTACTTGTATATTGTACATTTTAGTTAGTCTGTTTTTAGTTTTATGTATGTTTTTTTTTAGTTTTATATTGTAGTTGCTTTACGGTACATTAATTTTTTTTTTCGGAAAATGGGCATTCTACCATCTCACTATGTAAAAAAAGTCCGGTCACGAGTTTGCGAAAATTCGTTTCTCCTTCCCTTAATATTTTTTGAAGTTAGATGAACATAATGAAATACTTTAGTTTATATAATAATATAATTTGGGTTATAAATTTGCACATTTGGGGGGGGGGGGAAGGCGGTGGTAAAGTAACCTATGAAATTACATGAATAATGTGAAATTGAAGTTGTTTTGAGAAAGAGGACTAAAAGTCTTTATTTTCACCGAGCGAAGCAAAGTACAGGTCCCAAAAAGACTAACATCATTTTTATATAACCCTAAAAAAGACTTGTCCCAGATTTGCCTCTCACTCACTCGAACTATGCGTCTTGGCTTTTTGTATAGCTAGCCATGGCTTGATGACAACAACTATTGTTTATAATTCTACATGAATTAAAATCAAGTAGTTGCAGGCATCAAGCCATGGCTAATTGTAGAAAAAGTAAAGACAGGTATCTTTTTTTTCGGTACTCTTTTGCTAAGTGGACTCTTTTGTATACGGCAATGCAAACCAGTCATCTAATAGACCGAGACGCGTGATGAAAAATAAATTTACGCTGCCTTCTGGGATATAAACAAAGGCAAGAACTGTATTTAAATTGCTGTTTTTGGGGTTTAGGGGGGGGGAGGTACCTAGGTTAGGTTAGTTTACGTATTTAATATATGGTATACTTTGCCCCCCCCCCCCCTAATGTGCAAATATATAGCCCAAATTTGTTTCTAAACTATTATATATTCATCCGATTTTATTTTATTGCATTAGCATTAACCAAACTAGCACTATATAGGAGTCCGTTTAGTAAAAGGGAACCCTTTTTTTCTATATAAGGTTTTTAAAAAGATTCATTAAATAAAGTTTTTCATTTGACCATTTTTTTCCCTCGGAAAATAATATTCGTAATTGTTTCTAATTACCCGTAAAGACAAAGCCTTTTGGCCAGTATCAATTGTCGAATGCTCAGGAATGTGCTGACGTCATGACATTTACAAGCAGCAGTTAGATCTGGTGAATTTTGAATTATTGCGTCAGTTATCAAATAGCTTTAGAGCATTAGACACGTAAAGAAATTGTGAGAATTTATACTTGTTAGAAAGCATAGGAGAGTATTTTATAGAAAAGGATTAGAATATGGAAAATATTACATTTGAAGAATTTATGCTTGAAATGCGAAATGAAAAATTCATGGAAAGATCCTTCAAAACTTATAATGGTGACAATAAATTTAGAAGCCACAGAGAAGAAAAAAGAGAAAAACTGATGTTCAGATTAAGAATGAAAAGTCAACTTTTTGCAGAGATGGTATATTCTTTGGTAAATGGTGCAGGTTTTACAACAAAGAATACTGCTGAGGTTGCTACTACCGAAGAAATGCTGAATCAGCAAGAACACGGTAAAACAGAGGTAGATTTATCAGCGAGAAAATTAGTGACTGATGGCCAAATTGCCAAACCAATTACGAAAAAACTGAGCATATATGAAAAACTTGGACAAAGGCTTGAAAGACTTAGAGAAAAACACGGACAACTTGCCAAGCAAATCACAAAAACAACGAGTTTTTATGAAAGACTTGGACCTCATGTAAGTATTCGAGAAAAGCATGGCGAAATTGCCGAACCAATTGCCAAAAAAATGAGTATTTATGAACGACTTGGACCTCATGTCAATGTAAGAGAAAAGCCTGGCAAAGAGTTTTACCAGAAGGTACCGAAATTGGCTGATGAAAAAAGATTCAATCATAGCGACTTTAGAAAAAATTATCAACCAAATAGAGCAAAATATGCCGGAAGGACTGGTGGCCAAGGTTCTCAACCTCAGAAAAAGTGCAATAAAAACAAACAAGTTCATAGACCAGAAAAAACACCAAGAGCAAACTTGACAAATAGACGCTGTAAGTATGGGAATGAATGTTACAACAACAAATGTGCATTTATTCATTAGACCAATTTATAATTTTTTCGAGCTGACAGATAATAAATTATTTGTTTAGTATTTTTATATTAGTTTGAAAAATTTGAATTTTTATGGATATCAAAATTAATTATTGCTTAAGCTAGTTTTTAGATTCTTGATAGTTTTGTTTTGATACTATGTTTGTCATTCTTGAAGATGTTCTCTTTGCCTTAACTTTGGATATTTAGAGAAAAAGAACATCTTCCCCAATTCTTTTTTGGCACAGAAAAGGGTACTTTTAGCAAAACCAGGCGACAATGAGTGAAGATAGCCTCTTCATGACACCCCTGTTGGTTGAGCAGATAATACTCACTTCAAAGTAAGTGAGGGGGACCTGGGAGCTAGCTAAAACTGCCTAAATATAGAAATAGGTCTTGAAAAAAAATTCTTTCACTTTTAGCAAAAACATGGGCACTCACATTTAGGATGGGGAAGAGGCCGGTTCTCTATCCTATCCCCTTTTCACAGAAAGATAAATGAATGCTGTCGTTATCTGACAATGAGGTAGCCCTCTAAATTTTTTTAAGGCGTCTGGGGTAGTTTTTTTTTTCCAATCATGTCGGAAATCCCCTTCTGGAGGAAAATATTCCAGCAAATGCCCACTAACAGTTGAAATTTTTTCCCGTGGAAAATCCCCCATACCATTGAAAAATCCTCCAGAATATTCCAATCTCGATGAAAATTTCCCTCGGAACTTATCCATATGTTAATTTCAGTCAGCAAAGACAAAGGGACAAAAGAATTGCGTGTAGGAGTTCTGGTAATTTTCCCAGTGTAAAATTTACTCCCCCCCACCACCCACAAAATTTCCATATACTTTCCAGTAATAAATACTATACGTAAACAATGAGTAAATTTTGTAACGTACAGCCCTTTTTCCAGAAACTGTGGAGCTCATTTTATCCGCAAAGGAATAGTTATTAAACCTTTTAACTATGTTGAACAAAAGACTACAAGGTTTTGATCGGACAACTTCGAAGGAGGAAGGGGCGCAGGAGGGGGCTAGCAACCATCCAATCATTTTGGTTACTTAAAAAGAAACACCATAACTTAGGATTTCCGATCAAGTGAACCCTCTATCGATCTTCTACGATCACTGGTTCGATGCACACATGCATGGGAAAGAAGCCAAACATAAAAACAACAATAAGTAAACACGCACCCATAATCTTTTTTCTGGCAAAAATATACTAAATTCCACATTTTTATGTATAGGAGCTTATAATCTCAAAAGTAGGGTTCTCTGATATGCTGATTCTAGCTATGAGATTTTTATTAAGATCCTTTGAAATTTTGGAGATGTTTCCCCCTTTATAAAAATCGAGAAAAGTTTTTTTCAGGATTGTAGCTTCTGATGGGTAGCATTAAACTCATAGAATTATATATATTTTGAAACAGCATAAAAATTCAATTCTTTTGATGCATGTATTTGTTATCACTTCTGGAAACTCAATGCACAAGAGAAGAAAATGTTCTGCTTCAAAACTGTGAAGTTTGATAAAAAGAAACGGAACACAAAGGCAGAAACTCGAAGAAAAGTTTTTGGGAGACACTATTTCACAGGAAGGGGATTACAAGAAGAGTTTGTGAAACTTTTTTCTGAAAACTTTTGATATTTCCGAACAACAAATATACTATTATCAGAGGGATAGTAGGACAACTGGTACAGGCACACCTCAACGAAAAGTAGTTAAGACTCCCTGCAACAAACAAAGCAAGAAGATGCTAACGTTTGTTCAGGTCGTAGAACAAACAAAATAGCAAGTGGTATTGGCCTGATGGTTCAAAGAATTCTATCCAACTATCCTGACGTTTCTGACATTATCACTTGGTAGGATTCATGTCGGATTCATATAACCGAAATTCAGTCATGAGCTTCGCTATGCAAGATCTAATTCGTAAATACCCTAGACTGCTGAAAATAACCATGAAATACTGTTAACCAGGTCATTCGAGCGTACAGGAAGTATTTACAGTCCATAGTTTTATTGAAAGAGGTCTGAAGTATAAAGAAGTACATTCAACATTTGACTTGGTCAAGCAGCGCAAAAAAGTTAACAGAAAGCACCCGTATATCATACCAGATTTTCAGCAAGCCTCCAAAATCTAGAAGTACACTAACGTTCCACTTTCCAGAGTTAAACAAATTCAATTTACACAAGGCTACTTGAAAAGGGTTGGTTACACTGTCATCTTCTTATGAATCAGTCTCTGAAATGAGCATTGCTCTGGAGGGTAAACTTAAGGCAAGGAAAGACACTTCTTCCATAAAAGTGGCTGAGTTTTCTTGTGGTCCCAAAGCTTTTAATTTCAAACCTGTTGTTCCTATTAAAAAAAAAAAAAAAAAAAAAAAAAAAAAAAAAAAAAAAAAAAAAAAAAAAAAAAAAAAAAAAAAAAAAAAAAAAAAAAAAAAAAAGAGCAGTCAGTCTACAAGTTTATGTCTCCTCTAAATGTGGAGTACTCCAAGAGTGTTTTTGCAAGCACGGATCGAGACAACAACCACCTATCCACTGAAGTAGAGACAGCATGCCCAGAAGAAGCTGTAACCCCTTCCCACCATCGTAAAAACTAAGAAGGGGGAAAGGCAACCAGCAAAGACCAAATCAATTGCCTTGTTGTTTTTTTTTTTTACCGAGTAAATAAAATTCCCGAAGTTGTGTTATAATGACTTTGTATTAAATTCAGTTTAAACGGTCAAAGTAGTTCTAACAGTAGGAACACCACGTCTGAGCTCTAAAATAAGCCTTGGCTATTCCTGAGGAAACGTCAATGAAAAATTATCGTTAAAAAGTGAAAAACGAGCCCAAGCGCTGTCCTGCACTTTTAGAGTAACTACCTTAGAAGAAATGAGGACGGACGAAAATGTCGACCTAAAAAGCTTCATCGAACAGAGCCAATATTCTACCAAGAGGTCTCTTACCAGCGGCTTTAAATTGGTGCTTCATTCGTTTTTCCATCTATCATACGTTCAGCTCCACAAAAACTGATTTTCTCAATAGCATTTTTCTCGGAATTTCAAAAAGGACGGATATGAGATTCTTGCTTTCATAAGACAAACTAGCCCCCCTCCCCCACGCCCTTTTTTCCCCTTACCCATCCGATAAAAATTTGAGTGATTTGTTAAAAATAGTTCAAACATCAGATAACAAAAGCTACGGGATCGATACCCCCCCCCCCAAAATTCCAAGAGCTAGTATTTTCAGTTATGCCCCGGGGGCGTATAAGGTTTTTATGGAAGAGGTGGCCGTATAAACTTCGGAGGCGACTCGAATGATTAGAAATTCTAAGTTCTAGTTCCCCTTTCAAGAGTCAGAAGTGATCCGAGGGCAATTAGACCCCCCCCCCCCACTAACACTCTTTACCCCAAATGCGCCCAATCAAATTTTTTACGTACCCATTTTGTTCAAAATAGACCAAAGATCATATAACAAAAACTCCAGGAATAACACAGCCCCCTGAGCCGAGGGGCATATTAGGATTTTTATAGAAGGGATGGTAGCATACGCTTTGGAGGGGGCTTATTCGACTGTAAATAGGAATTTTTAAAGCCTTTTTTACGAGTCAAAAGTGATCGAAGGACAATCCCCCCCCCCCCAAATGCATCTGTTCAAAATTTTGATGATAGCCATTTTGTTCAAAATAGTTATAACACAAACTCCGGGGTCAACAAAACCCCTAAGAGCCAGGGGGCCAGCGTTGTAAGTTATGCCCCGGGGCATATGAGGTTTTTATGCGAGGGTTTTTAAAATAGTTCAAAGATCGAGAAGCCCAGCCCCCATTCCCACTCAGAAAACTTATTGACGATATTTTATTCAAAAACTTAAGGAAGCTGACCCTTCGCCGTCCCTGCTTGGTCCAACCACCCTCCAAAAAAAAAAAAAAAAAAAAAAACTTAACGAAATTCTATTCCAATAAATATACAAACTCACCCCTGACGCTCCATGACCCGACCCCCCCCCCCCGAAAAAAATAGAAGCTATTAACGGTATTTCATTCCTAAGCTTATGAGAGCTGACGCCTGGTCCCAATAACCTGATAGCCCCCCCCCCCCCCGACCGAAAAATATCAATGATAAATAATTGGAACTGACCCCTGGCCCTCCTTTTATGCCCTGGCACTCCACTCCCCTCCCCCCCAAAAAAAATTATTTCGATAATCATGGGAATTCAGCTTAGTTTTATTAGCTCTTTCCAAAACTGTTCAAAGCACTTAACTGCCCGCTTCCCTGACGGTAAAAGCATAAGGCCTACTGCGTATTTGGCGATTTACTTAAACGAATTATATTACAAACATTTTCTTTTGTGCTTATTACAACATTGAAAATAAAATGAAAATTGCAGTGAAACCAGGCCAGGATTTACTAATAGGCCCACTAGGCCCTGCGGCTTTCGGTATCCCCGAAGTAACAGGGATTTCCCCGAAAATCTTGCAAAAACGGAGCGGCGAAAACGCTTGGGCCTAAAATCGTCAAAGCTTTAAATCTGGTCCTGAGAGAAACAAAACCTTGAGCTGGTGAGCTTTCAGCAGTTAAATATCATTATGTATCAAATATTCAATTTAATTCTATTAGTTCTTGCCTAGACTGTTAATTTATTTTGAAATAAAAAATCATTTTGAAATAGAGAATTTTGAAAAACTTGAAATTTGGCAATCAAAAACGAACAGAAATTAATTAAAAAAAAACTTTAGGAAAAAAAAATAGTAATTTCTTGTCGTTTTGAGTTTGAGTTATTGGCGAAAACGCTTGTGCCCTAAATTCGTCAAAGCTTTAAATCTGGCCCTGAGAGAAACAAAATCTTGAGCTGGTGAGCTTTCAGCAGTTAAATATCATTATGTATCAAATATTCAGTTTAATTCTATTAGTTCTTGCTAAGACTGTTAATTTATTTTGAAATAAAAAATCCTTTTGAAATGGAGAATTTTGAAAAACTTGAAATTTGGCAATAAAAAACGAACTGAAATTAATTAAGAAAAAACTTTCCAACAAAAAATAGTAATTTCTGGTCGTTTTGAGTTTGAGTTATTGTAGGTTTCTATTTCTTCTGATCTTAAGTTAAATATGGCCTTTACTTTTTTTTAAAAAAACTGCTTTTTCGGAAAGTTTTTTTTTTTAATAAATTAGCCGTGCTACGGTAGAACTCTGTAACCAATGCCGTATCCAGGATTTTCGTTCAGGAAGAGGGGGAGAGGGGAGGTTACAACCAACTATCTCCTGGGTATGTACTCGTCTTCAACCTTTATTATATTTTACATAGTTTTAAGAACCTCTAATACTTAAAAAATAGTTCAGACTTAAAAATACAAATGACAAATATATGGTTTTACAAGCGAATAAAAAAATTAGAGACCATGATTTCAGAAAATAAAGATTGAGAATTGACGTGTTTTCTCAAAGGTTTACTTAACAGATGATGTCAACAAATCAGTCCGGGAAATTAGATCATCTCTTATAAAGAAGAAAAATGACCTCAAAGAGAAAGGTTCACAAGTCTGGATCCCACCAGTAGTTCCCCCTGTGATGTGCTAAATTGATGAATTTGGCGTAAAAAAGAAATTAGATTGGTTCAAATTATGACCAGTTGACTATTATGAATATGGATTCTGTGGTTCGGTCGGGAAGTAACTTTTGTTTTTATTTTTCTTATTTTGTCTGATTGTTCGAGTGTAACTATCTAACCTTCGTATGCTGAGAAGGGGAAAAAAATTCCTTTTTTTTTATCAATATCTAGGTGTTATTTATTCTATTATGGCTCACAGGAGAGTGTTATGATGTTTTCCATGAGAAAAAGTCCATTCAGTGTGATTTTCAATGTTTTTCGTTTCTGGTGGGGGGGAGACTGGGAGGCTATCTTATCACGTGGCACTAAATTATGATAATGGATAGTGATTTGAATGAAATCCCGTTATCAAGGTTAGAGGAATTAGACAGAAGGTCAGTTTTATTTAATTCAGTTTTTCAAGATCGTCTAGCTCATGAGGTTAATGACATTTCACATTCTTTTAATATTCCACCAAATAAATATGTATTTTTTAATGAAATAACTCAAAAAATTTTTTGTTCTAGGAGGATACCGTTTTGGAACTATCGGGGATGGGTGAGCGGACGGGGTGTGACTGAGAAGTTTTTATTTGATTCAGGCACTGATATTTTAGGCCTTTGTGAGACTCTCCTAGATGAAATTTCTGCAAACAAAATTGATGTAAAAGATTACCAATTTTTTCATAGAAATAGAACCCAGCAAAAACAGGGTGGTTTAGCTGTTTTAATTAAAAATTATATTCCTGTACGAATGAGAGATGATTTTCTACGGTTTAATCTTGAAATGAATTTTGAATGTTGTGTAGTTGAATGTTTTTTGCCTAATAATGAAAAACTCTTAACTGTACTGATGTAGCGTCCCCCCTCTTCTAGTAAGGTAAATTTCATAAGTAGATTGGAAAATATGCTAGTTCACCTTTCAAGTCTGCGTATTCCATTCATGATCCTTGGGGACTTTAACATAGGTCTAATGAGATGTTTACCTTCAGAACATCATGGGATTGATAATTATGCATTACAGTTTTTAGAATGTTCTCTTTCTTGTAATTTATATCCGGCTTGTTTTGTCCCGTCACGTGTAGCCGACTCATCTACTTCGCTTATTGACAATATTCTCTCGCCTTATACATGTGAGGCTACGTCTGTGATTATGGATGAGTCGTCAGATCACTGTATGATTATGTCGGATTATAAGATTCAAAAGACTTTGATTAGGGAGATCATTACAAGAAAGAGAAATCTTTCACTTAAAAATACACATAATTTAAAAGTGGCCCTTGGTGACGTAGATTGGAGTGAAGTTTTAGAAGAGAGAGATCCTAATAGATCGTTGGATATTTTTTATAGAGTATTAAATGAACGATTAGACCATCATTGTCCTTATGAAAAAATACATCGTAAAAAAAAATTTCCACGAAAACCATGGACTAATGAGTCACTCCTGAGATCAGTTAATGAGCAAAATCGTCTATATAAGATGAGAATGAAATATCGCTCACCTGATAATATTATACGATTTAAAAATTATAAAAATCTGTTGGTGAAAACTCTTAGAACAAGTGAGAAACGGTATTTTGAAAATTCTTTTAGGAATGCTGATTCACCGAAAAAAACATGGAGCTATTGAAAATTAAACAAAAGATTGGAAACAATTGGAATAATTTTTACCCAGAATTATTTATAGATAAAAATGGTCTTGAATCAAAGGGAAATGGAGCTATTGCAGAATCTTTCAGTGCTCATTTTGCTAGTATTGGTTCTGATGTTACTCGTGGTCATGGCTCGACTTCAGCTCATTCATAGAAAGAATACCTTCGTCAATCAGAGGATACAAGTATGTTTTTGACCCCAGTTAGTCTTGATAAATTCCAAAAAACTTAGTAGATTTAAATAGAGATAATTCATCAAGTTTGGATGGACTTTCAACTAATCTTTTGAAACACCTTGCATCTGTAATTCATACACCTCTTGTTTATATTTTTAATTTGTGTTTATCTTCTGGGGTATTCCCTACTAAATGGAAAATTGCCCGAGTTATCCCACGGTATAAAAAAGGTGATAAAACTAATGTTGATAATTACCGACCTATTGCAATGCATTCTCCTTTAAGATTTTGGAAAAGTTATTTCACAAAAGAATTTTGTCTTATTTAGATAAAAAAATCTTTTAACCAAAAGCCAGTTTGGGTTTATACCAGGTCGTTCTACTGAACAAGCAGTTGCAGCCCTTTTGCTTAAAACTAATGATTCACTGAAAAACGATAATTATGTATCATGCATTTTCTACGACATAAAAAAAGCATTTGATACTCTAAATCATTCAATTTTTTTTTTTGAAAAACTGAATAACTCTGGAATTCGTGGAAAGGCATTGGATTTAATAAAGTCATATCTATGTAATCGTGGATTACAGGTAGACCTACGAGGCCATCTGTCTAAGCCTAACTCCCTGGATGATATTGGAGTGCCCCAGGGGTCTATACTTGGACCGTTACTATTTTTGATATATATAAATGATCTCCCTAATTGTCTATCCTATAAGGAGAGCCTAGCACTTATGTATACAGATGATACAGTGGTATCTGTTGAAGCTAAAACCCCTTCATTATTCATCGAGAACATGGGGTCTGAAATGAATTCAGTTATCCAGTGGTGTTCTTGTAATCGTCTAGTTCTCAAATTGTCTAAGACAGAATTTATGGTTTTTGGGAGATCTAAGCAAGGAGTTGCTAAGGTTGGGATTGACGAGTTAGTTGTTTCTGGGTGTAGAATTAGACGGGTTAAGACATATAGATATTTGGGGATTATTCTTGATGAGCTTTTATGTTTCCGTAGTCATTCTGACCATCTCCGTATAAAATTAGCCCAAAATTTAGGATGTTTACATCGATTAAAGTATGTTTTTCCTTTTTCAATTATTAAAACCCTTTATCATTCTTTAATAAAATCATACCTTAGATATTGTCCCATTATTTACCTAAATACATTTCCTAATCATTTTAAACACCTCCAGACATTGCAAAATAAAGCCGTAAGATTCCTTGGTACTTTCTTTCATCGTCCTGAACGACTTCAAAATCTTTCTGAAACAAAAACTTTATTTTTATTTCTTCATATATTAAACCTTAATCAACTTAGGGAATTGCAATTATCGCTCTGGCATTATGATATTCAGTCTCCGGCGAGTTATTTTTATGAATCACAATTTTTTGTTACCCCTATTCGCTCACTCGCTTCTTCGTCGGCTCGTTTTGGAGCGTATAGAATCCCTTTGATTAATTGTGAAATAGATAAATTTTCAATAAGATACCAAATCCCTTCTATAGCAAATAGGCTAAAATTAAATAGTAAATTTAAAAATCTTAATAGCCGATCACTTTTAAAGACTAGATTAGTAGAATATATTATTAACCTTTGATGACGGGGTGATTCTTCTTGATAATTTGTTTCTTAGCATTATTTTTTGATTTTGCCGTGCTGGGGTAGCCTCCTTTGTCTTTCTCCTTCTATATGTTATGATATTTTTTGATTTATCTTCTTTATGTTTATTTTTGGTGTACTTGAACTCTTTGTAATAATTGTTAGCCTTCCTTTCGAGTTTAGCTCCCTGTTGGCTTTATATAGTTATTTGTGTTGTTTATATTTGTATGAAATACAATTTATCTATCTATATATCTATCTTTACTCATTAAAATTCTGTAAAGTTCTTAAAATTCTGTGTTTCAAAATCTGTCAGCGGAACTGATGTGACTCTCAGGCCGTAGTTTGGAGACCCCTGCCCTAGAATAATAAACAACATAAGAGACAAACCTTCAATGGCATCGTTCCATCGTATACATCTTTCTTCACTTCTCCCATGAAATCCATGTCCAACATTTGATCAGCTTCATCAAGAACCAAAAATTTACTTGCCGAAAAGTTGAATACTCCATGACTCATAAAATCTATCAATCGACCAGGCGTGCCAACCAGGATATTACAGCCACCCTATAAAACATACCAGCTCAAAAATTGTAGAGTCCAATTTTTGTGGGCTCATGAATCGCCCCATCTCCCATGATTTTGAAGAAAGAAAATTAAAAAAAAAACTTTCCCAAAATGGCACCGCAGTTTAAAGTTTTTTTTAGCACTGACAACGACGTAGAGAAAGTTTTTGCAGAAATATCTGCTTGGTCTTTTCTTTTTATTCGAGGAGCTGAAAGTCAGCCTCGTTGGGTTTGACCTTTTTCTTAATACTTTTGAAAAAAAAAAAAATTCTAGTTTAGGGGCTTTTTGCTATTTTGGAGAGTAGTTGAGTTAGCTGAATGAAATTCAGCTTTCAAACTGTTTTTCGTTGACCAATGTTTTTGAAAAATGCAATTCCTTTTATTTCAGTAGAATTTTAGGCAATACTAAGCTTTTTTCCAAGATTTAGATATATTAGATAAACAAATTTAGATAAATCTTTAGAACGTTAGAAACTGTGATTCAGCAAAGGTGTATGGCAAAAAAAAACAGCAGTTAACCAAGGTCAACTACTTTCCGAGGTGGCAAAAAGCCCCTAAACTCGAATTTTACAGTACGTATTTTTTTCAATTTCTTATCTTTTGCCGTATGTCAGACTCAAGTCTTACAAAAAAAAAACATTTCAAATTAACAAGAAAAAACATTTAGATCTAACTTCACAATGCACAAAAGGAACAGCATCAAAAGCGGGGTCCGGCTTATTCCCCCCGAAAACTCCGCCCACATTTAAAATTGAGCAGCCACAAAGGAAATATCACAAATAATAACCATGGAGAGAAAAAGAAATTTGGAAACAATCTACATACATTCCAAATATAGGCAAACATGTGGAGTAAAATATCCTTTAGTATTTATTTTTACATTTTATTTCTTTCTTTTTTCCTGTTTCTACAAAACTTGTTCCCTAATTAATTTGAAACTTAAAGCGGCAAGTCCTTGGGCCTAGGGGACTAATGTACAAATAATTATTCAAAGGGTTGGTCCTTTCTCTAACAAAGAGTTGAATTTTCTGATAACCCTAAAAGTTCAATGAAACCCTCTAGTAAGAGAACCTTAGTCCAAATCTTGGACTATTGATGAAGTACAATAAGAAAAACATTACTTCCCCTCAAATGCAGCCCAAAAAGGGCCAAAAAAGTACCAAAAACTGTTTTCCATCCACTTCAAATAAAAAGAGCTATCTTAGAAACCCAGCAGGGAGCTAATTCGATTGGAAATCCAAAGTTACAATGCCAAATTCAAAAAGGCCGAAACCTACTGAGGGGAGGGGGGAAACATCCTCCCCTTGGTTCGTTTTCTGCTCTCAAGCTGTCCTATAACTGATAAAATATCAAATCAAAATTTTGAGACACTGTTGCTAAAACTTCTATATGTCCAATGAATTTGTTCACGGGGTTAATATCAACCCCTTAGGTCCCTTTTTAACACTTATCTTACCCTACTCGGATAAATCAACCGCCATAAACAAGAAATGAAGAACCAAATACAAATATGAAAATAAAATAACAATCAGACAACTAACAATCATAATTTTAATAAGACAACAAATATTACAAGTAAAATAAGAGAAAGAGTGAGAGAGAGAGAGAGAGAGAGAGAGAGAGAGAGAGAGAGAGAGAGAGAGAGAGAGAGAGAGAGGAGAGAGAGAGAGAGAGAGAGAGAGAGAGAGAGAGAGAGAGAGAGAGAGAGAGAGAGAGAGAGAGAGAGAGAGAGAGAGAGAGAGAGAGAGAGAGAGAGAGAGAGAGAGAGAGAGAGAGAGAGAGAGAGAGAGAGAGAGAGAGAGAGAGAGAGAGAGAGAGAGAGAGAGAGAGAGAGAGAGAGAGAGAGAGAGAGAGAGAGAGAGAGAGAGAGAGAGAGAGAGAGAGAGAGAGAGAGAGAGGAGAGAGAGAGAGAGAGAGAGAGAGAGAGAGAGAGAGAGAGAGGAGAGAGAGAGAGAGAGAGAGAGAGAGAGAGAGAGAGAGAGAGAGAGAGAGAGAGAGAGAGAGAGAGAGAGAGAGAGGAGAGAGAGAGAGAGAGAGAGAGAGAGAGAGAGAGAGAGAGAGAGAGAGAGAGAGAGAGAGAGAGAGAGAGAGAGAGAGAGAGAGAGAGAGAGAGAGAGAGAGAGAGAGAGAGAGAGAGAGAGAGAGAGAGAGAGAGAGAGAGAGAGAGAGAGAGAGAGGAGAGAGAGAGTTGCATATAAAAGTTTTTTTGCATGCAACATATTTAGTTTTCTTCCTTTTTTCGTCGATGGGAGGCTTCCGGACACACTCAGGCAGTTTCAGTATTTTTTTAATAATTCAGGGATTTTTAATATAATTTAATATTTACGGCATTTATGTATTTTCTAGTATTGGCACTAAACATTTTTAGTACAGTAGGCATTTTTAAAATATTTTAGTGTTTTAGGCATTTTTAGTATATCCTAGTGTTTCAGACATTTTTAGTATGTTACAGTATTTCGGGCATTTTGTGAAGTTTTTAGTATAGACACAATACATTTTTACAGTATTTCACGCATTTTTTCATTTCCTCAATAATTATCCAATGTAATTATTATCATATGATTGTTATAATATTTTTCTTTGTAGTTATTAGAAAGGTTTTTCAACTTAAGTTTTCCTGGAGCTGATCTGGATTCGATTAAATTCCTGTATTTTTATTATTATTATACACTATTCCATTTAATTAGAATATGTAAATATTATTATTGTCAGTCACTACAATTTTTGCCTATGATTAAAAGCTGGAAAGTTTTCCAAAGCCACTCTGGGCACAAGCCATTTAGTTATTCTATGGAAAAATTATTTTTAATAATTAATTAACATTCTATATAATTATAATAATTATATATCTACTGTAATCCCTATTGAATTTAATTTATTAAACAAATTAAATCAGCGTGTAGCGTTTCTCGAGTCAATCTGGGTACAAGCAATTAAGTTCCCTTTCTTATTAGTTATTCGGTCTTCTATTCAAGTATTATCTTTAATAATTATTTAATATTCTATATAGTTATAAAGTTATTCTAATCCCTTTTCTAATTAACTTGTATAATAGCTTTTTATCAGCCTAGTTTTTTTTTTCCGGATTTAGCCTGGGCACAAGCCATGACGTTTTTTCTTTTTGATTTTTTCCTTTTTCATTTAAGTATTGTATGCGATTAATATTACTAACCATTATTCTAAATTATACAAGCATACAATTATTTTAATTCCTTTTCAATGTAATTATTCACATACATTTATCGAAGAAACAGTTTTTCACTAACCGGTTCTTTTCGGGTTTCTCAAGAGCTGGCCCGGGCAAAAGCCACCAAATCCCCTTTCTTATTAGTCTCTCCGATTTCTATATAAACATTATTTGAAATTAATTAATATTCTATAAAATTACCATAATTTAGCAGTTATTCAAATTCCTTTCCTATTGAATTGATTACATAGTTTCATGAACTTACGGTTTTTCCAGAGCCGGTCTATGCGCATGCTATTAAGTCACTTTTCTTCATAATGACTGGAATTGCCCACTTCTGAACAGGTGTAGGTTGGGTATATCCAGTTTTCTTTATATTATCTAATATCATTGAACGCAGTCCGGCAGCATCAAAAAAATCAATTCCGCCAGGAAGGTCTTCGCCTGTTATCTATAAAAATCCAAAACAAGGAAGATTAATAATCTAACTTAGAATATAACAATATTCTAGACATCTAGACAATATTCATTACATCTAGAGTTACTCATTTAGAATCTTGTCATCAGTAACATCCCACGGCCTAAAACGTCCCCTAAGAAGATATTTCCGAGCTACTATGTCTACTTTTTTCTTACTTCTAAGGCTTAAATGCTTGCTATCAAGAGAGGTTTAGACGTATCCCAATTCTGACTAAAACATTAATTTTCAGCTTTCAAAGTCTTTTTCGTTGGCTAATGTTTTTGAAAACTGCAATTCCTTTTATTTCAGTAGAATTTTAGGCCATACCATGCTTTTTCATAGATTTAGATAAATTAGATAAACAGATTTAGATAAATCTTTAGAACCTCAGTAATTGGGATTCAACAAAGGTACATGGCACAAAACACAGCAGTTCACCAAGGTCAACTACTTTCGATGGTGGCAAAAAGCCCCTAAGCTAGAATTTTACAGTATGCATTTTATTTTCAAATTCTTATTTTTTGCCGAAAAAAAAAAACATTTCAAATTAACAAAAAAAAAAACATTTAGAACTAACTTCACAATGCACCAAAGGAACAGCATCAAAAGCGGGGTTATTCCCCCCGAAAAATTCCGCCCACATTTAAAATTGAGCAGCCACAAAGGAAGTGTCATAAATAATAACCATGGAGAGAAAAAGAAATTTTTGAACAATCTACATATAATCCAAATATAGGCAAACATGTGGAGTAAAATATCCTTTAGTATTTGTTTTTACATTTTAATTCTTTCTTTTTTCCTGTTTCTGTAAAACTTTTTCCATAATTAATTTGAAACTTAAAAAGGCAAGTCCTTGGGCCAAGAGGACTAATGTACAAATAATTATTCAAAGGGTTGGTCCTTCCTCTAACAAAGAGTAGAATTTTTTTGATTACCCTAAAGTTCAATAAAACCTTGTATTAAGAAGACCTAAGTCCAAATCTTGGACTAACGATGAAGTACAATAAGTAAAAACATTTCTTCCCCTCAAAATACAGGCCAAAAGGGTCAGAAAAGTACCGAAAAACTGTTTTCCACCCACTTCAAATAGAAAGAGCTATCTTAGAAACTCAGCAGGGAGCTAATTCGACTGTAAATCCAAAGTTACAATGCCCCTTTCATAAAGGCCGAAATATACGGGGGGATCACCCTTCCCTCGGTTCGTTTTCTGCTCTCCAGCCGTCCTATAACTGATATGATATCAAATCAAAATTTTGAGATATCTGTTTTGTCTAAAACTTCGATATGTCCAATGAACTTGTTCTCGGGGTTAATATCACCTCCTTGTGTCCCTTTTCAACCCTTATCTTACCCTGCTCGGACAGCTCAACCCTCATAAACAAGAAATGAAGAATAAAATACAAATATGAAAATAGAATAACAATCAGACAACTTACGTTCATAATTTTAATAAGACAGCAAATATTACAAGTAAAAAAGAGAAAGAGAGAGAGAGAGAGAGAGGAGGAGAGAGGAGAGAGAGAGAGAGGAGAGAGAGAGAGAGAGAGAGAGAGAGAGAGAGAGAGAGAGAGAGAGAGAGAGAGAGAGAGAGAGAGAGAGAGAGAGAGAGAGAGAGAGAGGAGAGAGAGAGAGAGAGGAGAGGAGAGAGAGAGAGAAAGAGAGAGAGAGGCATATAAAAGTTTTTTTGCATGCAACATATTTAGTTGGAGGTTTTCTTCCTTTTTTCGTTGATGGGAGGCTTCCGACGCATTCAGACATTTTTAGTATTTTTTAATAATTCAGGCATTTTTAATATAATTTAACATTTCAGGCATTTGTGTATTTTCTATTATTGGCACTAAACATTTTTAGCACAGTAGGCATTTTTAAAATATTTTAGTGTTTTAGGCATTTTTAGTATATCCTAGCATTTCAGACATTTTTAGTCTGAAACGCAAATGTTGTAGTATTTCAGGTATTTTCAGTATATTACAGTATTTCGAGCATTTTTGTGTAGTTTTTAGTATACACACAATACAGTATTTCACGCATTTTTCCTTTTCTCAATAATTATCCAATGTAATTATTATCATATTATTGTTGTAATATTTTCCTTTATAGTTATTAGCAAAATTTTTCAACTTAGGTTTTCCCGGAGCTGATCTGGATCCATTAAATTCCTGTCTTAAATAAGTACTTAAAAATTGCAAATTTACAATTTTTAATCAATCCTTTCGTCAAAAGTAAAAACAAGACCATCAAAATAGTCAATATACCCCATTTTCAGCAGTATTTAAGATACACTTGCAATCCAGAGCTTTTTTGGAGAGGAGGTGGTGAAGGATGAATAATCCTAGATGAAACACGTGATGACACAAAAAGATGCAGTTTTTCAATTTAGACAACAGTCTACCCCAGCGCACCGGAGCATAATTATTTAACAAACAGCTCAAACAGGGGCGTAAAGCGTCAAAATTCTGGGGGGGGGGAGCAAAGTTGGAGCCAATTTTCCCAAATCAAGTGAAAATGACAGTCAAAAGTTAAAAATAAGCCGTTTGGTGTCATAAAGGCGCTATTTTGTATTTTAATAATTAAATGTGTCTTGCTCACAAGACCGACATTGACTTACCGGAAAAAAATCGCAAAATCGGAGATTCA
This sequence comes from Artemia sinica, assembly GCA_027921565.1. Taxonomy (NCBI): domain Eukaryota; kingdom Metazoa; phylum Arthropoda; class Branchiopoda; order Anostraca; family Artemiidae; genus Artemia; species Artemia sinica. The sequence goes on along the minus strand of CM051264.1, from coordinate 24,102,046 downwards.
ACGAAAAACAGTCAGAGTAATGATTTCTTTAAAGGCTATGATGTTAATAATTTGAAATTGACGGTTAAAAATCAAATGGAACAATTACGTAAACTGTTACGTTGTTACGTATACATACATATACGTATTGTTACGTATATACAATTAGGACAACTGGTACAGTAGTAGGACAACTGGTACAGGCACACCTCAACGAAAAGTAGTTAAGACTCCCTGCAACAAACAAAGCAAGAAGATGCTAACGTTTGTTCAGGTCGTAGAACAAACAAAATAGCAAGTGGTATTGGCCTGATGGTTGAAAGAATTCTATCCAACTATCCTGACGTTTCTGACATTATCACTTGGTAGGATTCATGTCGGATTCACATAACCGAAATTCAGTCATGAGCTTCGCTATGCAAGATTTAATTCGTAAATACCCTAGACTGCTGAAAATAACCATGAAATACTGTTAACCAGGTCATTCGAGCGTACAGGAAGTATTTACAGTCCATAGTTTTATTGAAAGAGGTCTGAAGTATAAAGAAGTACATTCAACATTTGACTTGGTCAAGCAGCGCAAAAAAGTTAACAGAAAGCACCCGTATATCATACCAGATTTTCAGCAAGCCTCCAAAATCTAGAAGTACACTAACGTTCCACTTTCCAGAGTTAAACAAATTCAATTTACACAAGGCTACTTGAAAAGGGTTGGTTACACTGTCATCTTCTTATGAATCAGTCTCTGAAATGAGCATTGCTCTGGAGGGTAAACTTAAGGCAAGGAAAGACACTTCTTCCATAAAAGTGGCTGAGTTTTCTTGTGGTCCCAAAGCTTTTAATTTCAAACCTGTTGTTCCTATTAAAAAAAAAAAAAAAAAAAAAAAAAAAAAAAAAAAAAAAAAAAAAAAAAAAAAAAAAAAATCCAAAATGAGCAGTCAGTCTACAAGTTTATGTCTCCTCTATAAGTGGAGTACTCCAAGAGTGTTTTTGCAATCACGGATCGAGACAAAAACCACCCATCCACTGAAGTAGAGACAGCATGCCCAGAAGAAGCTGTAACCCCTTCCCACCATCGTAAAAACTAAGAAGGGGGAAAGGCAACCAGCAAAGACCAAATCAATTGCCTTGTTGTTTTTTTTTACCGAGTAATTAAAATTCCCGAAGTTGTGTTGTAATGACTTTGTATTAAATTCAGTTTAAACGGTCAAAGTAGTTCTAACAGTAGGAACACCACGTCTGAGCTCTAAAATAAGCCTTGGCTATTCCTGAGGAAACGTCAATGAAAAATTATCGTTAAAAAGTGAAAAACGAGCCCAAGCGCTGTCCTGCACTTTTAGAGTAACTACCTTAGAAGAAATGAGGACGGACGAAAATGTCGACCTAAAAAGCTTCATCGAACAGAGCCAATATTCTACCAAGAGGTCTCTTACCAGCGGCTTTAAATTGGCGCTTCATTCGTTTTTCCATCTATCATACGTTCAGCTCCACAAAAACTGATTTTCTCAATAGCATTTTCTCGGAATTTCAAAAAGGACGGATATGAGATTCTTGCTTTCATAAGACGAACTAGCCCCCCTCCCCCACGCCCTTTTTTCCCCTTACCCATCCGATAAAAATTTGAGTGATTTTTTAAAAATAGTTCAAACATCAGATAACAAAAGCTACGGGATCGATACCCCCCCCCCCCAAAAAAAAAAAAATTCCAAGAGCTAGTATTTTCAGTTATGCCCCGGGGGCGTATAAGGTTTTTATGGAAGAGGTGGCCGTATAAACTTCGGAGGCGACTCGAATGATTAGAAATTCTAAGTTCTATTTCCCTTTTCAAGAGTCAGAAGTGATCCGAGGGCAATTAGACCCCCCCCCCCACTAACACTCTTTACCCCAAATGCGCCCAATCAAATTTTTTACGTACCCATTTTGTTCAAAATAGACCAAAGATCATATAACAAAAACTCCAGGAATAACACAGCCCCCTGAGCCGAGGGGCATATTAGGATTTTTATAGAAGGGATGGTAGCATACGCTTTGGAGGGGGCTTATTCGACTGTAAATAGGAATTTTTAAAGCCTTTTTTACGAGTCAAAAGTGATCGAAGGACAATCCCCCCCCCCCCAAATGCATCTGTTCAAAATTTTGATGATAGCCATTTTGTTCAAAATAGTTATAACACAAACTCCGGGGTCAACAAAACCCCTAAGAGCCAGGGGGCCAGCGTTGTAAGTTATGCCCCGGGGCATATGAGGTTTTTATGCGAGGGTTTTTAAAATAGTTCAAAGATCGAGAAGCCCAGCCCCCATTCCCACTCAAAAAACTTATTGACGATATTTTATTCAAAAACTTAAGGAAGCTGACCCTTCGCCGTCCCTGCTTGGTCCAACCACCCTCCAAAAAAAAAAAAAAAAAAAAAAACTTAACGAAATTCTATTCCAATAAATATACAAACTCATCCCTGACGCTCCATGACCCGACCCCCCCCCCCGAAAAAAATAGAAGCTATTAACGGTATTTCATTCCTAAGCTTATGAGAGCTGACGCCTGGTCCCAATAACCTGATAGCCCCCCCCCCCCCCCCGACCGAAAAATATCAATGATAAATAATTGGAACTGACCCTTGGCCCTCCTTTTATGCCCTGGCACTCCACTCCCCTCCCCCCAAAAAAAATTATTTCGATAATCATGGGAATTCAGCTTAGTTTTATTAGGTCTTTCCAAAACTGTTCAAAGCACTTAACTGCCCGCTTCCCTGACGGTAAAAGCATAAGGCCTACTGCGTATTTGGCGATTTACTTAAACGAATTATATTACGAACATTTTCTTTTGTGCTTATTACAACATTGAAAATAAAATGAAAATTGCAGTGAAACCAGGCCAGGATTTACTAATAGGCCCACTAGGCCCCGCGGCTTTCGGTATCCCCGAAGTAACAGGGATTTCCCCGAAAACCTTGCAAAAACGGAGCGGCGAAAACGCTTGGGCCTAAAATCGTCAAAGCTTTAAATCTGGTCCTGAGAGAAACAAAACCTTGAGCTGGTGAGCTTTCAGCAGTTAAATATTATTATGTATCAAATATTCAATTTAATTCTATTAGTTCTTGCCAAGACTGTTAATTTATTTTGAAATAAAAAATCATTTTGAAATAGAGAATTTTGAAAAACTTGAAATTTGGCAATCAAAAACGAACAGAAATTAATTAAAAAAAAACTTTCCGAAAAAAAAAAATAGTAATTTCTTGTCGTTTTGAGTTTGAGTTATTGGCGAAAACGCGTGTGCCCTAAAATCGTCAAAGCTTTAAATCTGGCCCTGAGAGAAACAAAATCTTGAGCTGGTGAGCTTTCAGCAGTTAAATATCATTATGTATCAAATATTCAGTTTAATTCTATTAGTTCTTGCTAAGACTGTTAATTTATTTTGAAATAAAAAATCCTTTTGAAATGGAGAATTTTGAAAAACTTGAAACTTTGGCAATAAAAAACGAACTGAAATTAATTAAGAAAAAACTTTCCAACAAAAAATAGTAATTTCTGGTCGTTTTGAGTTTGAGTTATTGTAGGTTTCTATTTCTTCTGATCTTAAGTTAAATATGGCCTTTACTTTTTTTTAAAAAAACTGCTTTTTCGGAAAGTTTTTTTTTTTTTTAATAAATTAGCCGTGCTACGGTAGAACTCTGTAACCAATGCCGTATCCAGGATTTTCGTTCAGGAAGAGGGGGAGAGGGGAGGTTACAACAAACTATCTCCTGGGTATGTACTCGTCTTCAACCTTTATCATATTTTACATAGTTTTAAGAACCTCTAATACTTAAAAAATAGTTCAGACTTAAAAATACAAATGACAAATATATGGTTTTACAAGCGAATAAAAAAATTAGAGACCATGATTTCAGAAAATAAAGATTGAGAATTGACGTGTTTTCTCAAAGGTTTACTTAACAGATGATGTCAACAAATCAGTCCGGGAAATTAGATCATCTCTTATAAAGAAGAAAAATGACCTCAAAGAGAAAGGTTCACAAGTCTGGATCCCACCAGTAGTTCCCCCTGTGATGTGCTAAATTGATGAATTTGGCGTAAAAAAGAAATTAGATTGGTTCAAATTATGACCAGTTGACTATTATGAATATGGATTCTGTGGTTCAGTCGGGAAGTAACTTTTGTTTTTATTTTTCTTATTTTGTCTGATTGTTCGAGTGTAACTATCTAACCTTCGTATGCTGAGAAGGGGAAAAAAATTCCTTTTTTTTTTTTATCAATATCTAGGTGTTATTTGTTCTATTATGGCTCACAGGAGAGTGTTATGATGTTTTCCATGAGAAAAAGTCCATGTAAAAAAGAAATTAGATTGGTTCAAATTATGACCAGTTGACTATTATGAATATGGATTCTGTGGTTCGGTCGGGAAGTAACTTTTGTTTTTATTTTTCTTATTTTGTCTGATTGTTCGAGTGTAACTATCTAACCTTCGTATGCTGAGAAGGGGAAAAAAATTTCTTTTTTTTATCAATATCTAGGTGTTATTTATTCTATTATGGCTCACAGGAGAGTGTTATGATGTTTTCCATGAGAAAAAGTCCATTCAGTGTGATTTTCAATGTTTTTCGTTTCTGGTGGGGGGGAGACTGGGAGGCTATCTTATCACGTGGCACTAAATTATGATAATGGATAGTGATTTGAATGAAATCCCGTTATCAAGGTTAGAGGAATTAGACAGAAGGTCAGTTTTATTTAATTCAGTTTTTCAAGATCGTCTAGCTCATGAGGTTAATGACATTTCACATTCTTTTAATATTCCACCAAATAAATATGTATTTTTTAATGAAATAACTCAAAAAATTTTTTGTTCTAGGAGGATATCGTTTTGGAACTGTCGGGGATGGGTGAGCGGACGGGGTGTGACTGAGAAGTTTTTATTTGATTCAGGCACTGATATTTTAGGCCTTTGTGAGACTTTCCTAGATGAAATTTCTGCAAACAAAATTGATGTAAAAGATTACCAATTTTTTCATAGAAATAGAACCCAGCAAAAACAGGGTGGTTTAGCTGTTTTAATTAAAAATTATATTCCTGTACGAATGAGAGATGATTTTCTACGGTTTAATCTTGAAATGAATTTTGAATGTTGTGTAGTTGAATGTTTTTTGCCTAATAATGAAAAACTCTTAACTGTACTGATGCAGCGTCCCCCCTCTTCTAGTAAGGTAAATTTCATAAGTAGATTGGAAAATATGCTAGTTCACCTTTCAAGTCTGCGTATTCCATTCATGATCCTTGGGGACTTTAACATAGGTCTAATGAGATGTTTACCTTCAGAACATCATGGGATTGATAATTATGCATTACAGTTTTTAGAATGTTCTCTTTCTTGTAATTTATATCCGGCTTGTTTTGTCCCGTCACGTGTAGCCGACTCATCTACTTCGCTTATTGACAATATTCTCTCGCCTTATACATGTGAGGCTACGTCTGTGATTATGGATGAGTCGTCAGATCACTGTATGATTATGTCGGATTATAAGATTCAAAAGACTTTGATTAGGGAGATCATTACAAGAAAGAGAAATCTTTCACTTAAAAATACACATAATTTAAAAGTGGCCCTTGGTGACGTAGATTGGAGTGAAGTTTTAGAAGAGAGAGATCCTAATAGATCGTTGGATATTTTTTATAGAGTATTAAATGAACGATTAGACCATCATTGTCCTTATGAAAAAATACATCGTAAAAAAAAATTTCCACGAAAACCATGGATTAATGAGTCACTCCTGAGATCAGTTAATGAGCAAAATCGTCTATATAAGATGAGAATGAAATATCCCTCACCTGATAATATTATACGATTTAAAAATTATAAAAATCTGTTGGTGAAAACTCGTAGAACGAGTGAGAAACGGTATTTTGAAAATTCTTTTAGGAATGCTGATTCACCGAAAAAAACATGGAGCTATTGAAAATTAAACAAAAGATTGGAAACAATTGGAATAATTTTTACCCAGAATTATTAATAGATAAAAATGGTCTTGAATCAAAGGGAAATGGAGCTATTGCAGAATCTTTCAGTGCTCATTTTGCTAGTATTGATTCTGATGTTACTCGTGGTCATGGCTCGACTTCAGCTCATTCATAGAAAGAATACCTTCGTCAATCAGAGGATACAAGTATGTTTTTGACCCCAGTTAGTCTTGATAAATTCCAAAAAACTTAGTAGATTTAAATAGAGATAATTCATCAAGTTTGGATGGACTTTCAACTAATCTTTTGAAACACCTTGCATCTGTAATTCATACACCTCTTGTTTATATTTTTAATTTGTGTTTATCTTCTGGGGTATTCCCTACTAAATGGAAAATTGCCCGAGTTATCCCACTAATGTTGATAATTACCGACCTATTGCAATACTTTCTCCTTTAAGATTTTGGAAAAGTTATTTCACAAAAGAATTTTGTCTTATTTAGATAAAAAAAATCTTTTAACCAAAAGCCAGTTTGGGTTTATACCAGGTCGTTCTACTGAACAAGCAGTTGCAGCCCTTTTGCTTAAAACTAATGATTCACTGAAAAACGATAATTATAAATCATGCATTTTCTACGACATAAAAAAAGCATTTGATACTCTAAATCATTCAATTTTTTTTTTTGAAAAACTGAATAACTCTGGAATTCGTGGAAAGGCATTGGATTTAATAAAGTCATATCTACGTAATCGTGGATTACAGGTAGACCTACGAGGCCATCTGTCTAAGCCTAACTCCCTGGATGATATTGGAGTGCCCCAGGGGTCTATACTTGGACCGTTACTATTTTTGATATATATAAATGATCTCCCTAATTGTCTATCCTATAAGGAGAGCCTAGCACTTATGTATACAGATGATACAGTGGTATCTGTTGAAGCTAAAACCCCTTCATTATTCATCGAGAACATGGGGTCTGAAATGAATTCAGTTATCCAGTGATGTTCTTGTAATCGTCTAGTTCTCAAATTGTCTAAGACAGAATTTATGGTTTTTGGGAGATCTAAGCAAGGAGTTGCTAAGGTTGGGATTGACGAGTTAGTTGTTTCTGGGTGTAGAATTAGACGGGTTAAGACATATAGATATTTGGGGATTATTCTTGATGAGCTTTAATGTTTCCGTAGTCATTCTGACCATCTCCGTATAAAATTAGCCCAAAATTTAGGATGTTTACATCGATTAAAGTATGTTTTTCCTTTTTCAATTATTAAAACCCTTTAGATATTGTCTATTAAAATCATACCTTAGATATTGTCCCATTATTTACCTAAATACATTTCCTAATCATTTTAAACACCTCTAGACATTGCAAAATAAAGCCGTAAGAATCCTTGGTACTTTCTTTCATTGTCCTGAACGACTTCAAAATCTTTCTGAAACAAAAACTTTATTTTTATTTCTTCATATATTAAACCTTAATCAACTTAGGGAATTGCAATTATCGCTCTGGCATAATGATATTCAGTCTCCGGCGAGTTATTTTTATGAATCACAATTTTTTGTTACCCCTATTCGCTCACTCGCTTCTTCGTCGGCTCGTTTTGGAGCCTATAGAATCCCTTTGATTAATTGTGAAATAGATAAATTTTCAATAAGATACCAAATCCCTTCTATAGCAAATAGGCTAAAATTAAATAGTAAATTTAAAAATCTTAATAGCCGATCACTTTTAAAGACTAGATTAGTAGAATATATTATTAACCTTTGATGACGGGGTGATTCTTCTTGATAATTTGCTTCTTAGTATTATTTTTTGATTTTGCCGTGCTGGGGTAGCCTCCTTTGTCCTTCTCCTTCTATATGTTATGATGTTTTTTGATTTATCTTCTTTATATTTATTTTTGGTGTACTTGAACTCTTTGTAATAATTGTTAGCCTTCCTTTCGAGTTTAGCTCCCTGTTGGCTTTATATAATTATTTGTGTTGTTTATATTTGTATGAAATACAATTTATCTATCTATATATCTATCTTTACTCATTAAAATTCTGTAAAATTCTAAAAATTCTGTGTTTCAAAATCTGTCAGCGGAACTGATGTGACTCTCAGGCCGTAGTTTGGAGACCCCTGCCCTAGAATAATAAACAACATAAGAGACAAACCTTCAATGGCATCGTTCCATCGTATACATCTTTCTTCACTTCTCCCATGAAATCCATGTCCAACATTTGATCAGCTTCATCAAGAACCAAAACTTTACTTGCCGAAAAGTTGAATACTCCATGACTCATAAAATCTATCAATCGACCAGGCGTGCCAACCAGGATATAACAGCCACCCTATAAAACATACCAGCTCAAAAATTGTAGATTTCAATTTTTGTGGGCTCATGAATCGCCCCCTCTCCCATGATTTTGAAGAAAGAAAATTAAAAAAAAAACTTTCCCAAAATGGCACCGCAGTTTAAAGTTTTTTGTTTTTTTTTAGCACTGACAACGACGTAGAGAAAGTTTTTGCCGAAATATCTGCTTGGTCTTTTCGCTTTATTCGAGGAGCTGAAAGTCAGCCTCGTTGGGTTTGACCTTTTTCTTAATACTTTTGAAAAAAAAAATTCTAGTTTAGGGGCTTTTTGCTATTTTGGAGAGTAGTTGAGTTAGCTGAATGAAATTCAGCTTTCGAAGTGTTTTTCGTTGACCAATGTTTTTGAAAAATGCAATTCCTTTTATTTCAGTAGAATTTTAGGCAATACTAAGCTTTTTTCCAAGATTTAGATTTATTAGATAAACAAATTTAGACAAATCTTTAGAACCTTAGAAACTGGGATTCAGCAAAGGTGTATGGCAAAAAAAAAACAGCAGTTCACCAAGGTCAACTACTTTCCGAGGTGGCAAAAAGCCCCTAAACTCGAATTTTACAGTACGTATTTTTTTCAATTTCTTATCTTTTGCCGTATGTCAGACTCAAGTCTTACAAAAAAAAACATTTCAAATTAACAAGAAAAAACATTTAGAACTAACTTCACAATGCACCAAAGGAACAGCATCAAAAGCGGGGTCCGGCTTATTCCCCCCGAAAACTCCGCCCACATTTAAAATTGAGCAGCCACAAAGGAAGTATCACAAATAATAACCATGGAGAGAAAAAGAAATTTTGAAACAATCTACATACATTCCAAATATAGGCAAACATGTGGAGTAAAATATCCTTTAGTATTTATTTTTACATTTTATTTCTTTCTTTTTTCCTGTTTCTGCAAAACTTGTTCCCTAATTAATTTGAAACTTAAAGCGGCAAGTCCTTGGGCCTAGGGGACTAATGTACAAATAATTATTCAAAGGGTTGGTCCTTTCTCTAACAAAGAGTTGAATTTTCTGATTACCCTAAAAGTTCAATGAAACCCTCTAGTAAGAGAACCTTAGTCCAAATCGTGGACTATTGATGAAGTACAATAAGAAAAACATTACTTCCCCTCAAATGCAGCCCAAAAAGGGCCAAAAAAGTACCCAAAAAACTGTTTTCCATCCACTTCAAATAAAAAGAGCTATCTTAGAAACCCAGCAGGGAGCTAATTCGATTGGAAATCCAAAGTTACAATGCCAAATTCAAAAAGGCCGAAACCTACTGAGGGGAGGGGGGGAAATCCTCCCCTTGGTTCGTTTTCTGCTCTCCAGCTGTCCTATAACTGATATAATATCAAATCAAAATTTTGAGACATCTGTTTTGTCTAAAACTTCTATATGTCCAATGAATTTGTTCACGGGGTTAATATCAACCCCTTAGGTCCCTTTTTAACACTTATCTTACCCTACTCGGATAAATCAACCGCCATAAACAAGAAATGAAGAACCAAATACAAATATGAAAATAAAATAACAATCATACAACTAACAATCATAATTTTAATAAGACAACAAATATTACAAGTAAAATAAGAGAGAGAGAGAGAGAGAGAAGAGAGAGAGAGGAGAGAGAGAGAGAGAGAGAGAGAGAGAGAGAGAGAGAGAGAGAAAGAGGAAAGAGTGGTATATAAAAGTTTTTTTTGCATGCAACATATTTAGTTGGAGGTTTTCTTCCTTTTTTCGTTGATGGGAGGCTTCCGACGCATTCAGACATTTTTAGTATTTTTAATAATTCAGGCATTTTTAATATAATTTAACATTTCAGGCATTTGTGTATTTTCTATTATTGGCACTAAACATTTTTAGCACAGTAGGCATTTTTAAAATATTTTAGTGTTTTAGGCATTTTTAGTATATCCTAGCGTTTCAGACATTTTTAGTCTGAAACGCAAATGTTGTAGTATTTCAGGTATTTTCAGTATATTACAGTATTTCGAGCATTTTTGTGTAGTTTTTAGTATACACACAATACAGTATTTCACGCATTTTTCCTTTTCTCAATAATTATCCAATGTAATTATTATCATATTATTGTTGTAATATTTTCCTTTATAGTTATTAGCAAGATTTTTCAACTTAGGTTTTCCTGGAGCTGATCTGGATCCATTAAATTCCTGTCTTAAATAAGTACTTAAAAATTGCAAATTTACAATTTTTAATCAATCCTTTCGTCAAAAGTAAAAATAAGACCATCAAAATAGTCAATATACCCCATTTTCAGCAGTATTTAAGATACACTTGCAATCCAGAGCTTTTTTGGAGAGGAGGTGGTGAAGGATGAATAATCCTAGATGAAACACGTGATGACACAAAAAGATGCAGTTTTTCAATTTAGACAACAGTCTACCCCAGCGCACCGGAGCATAATTATTTAACAAACAGCTCAAACAGGGGCGTAAAGCGTCAAAATTTTGGGGGGGGGGAGCAAAGTTGGAGCCAATTTTCCCAAATCAAGTGAAAATGACAGTCAAAAGTTGAAAATAAGCCGTTTGGTGTCATAAAGGCGCTATTTTGTATTTTAATAATTAAATGTGTCTTGCTCACAAGACCGACATTGACTTACCGGAAAAAAATCGCAAAATCGGAGATTCAACGAAAAACAGTCAGAGTAATGATTTCTTTAAAGGCTATGATGTTAATAATTTGAAATTGACGGTTAAAAATCAAATGGAACAATTACGTAAACTGTTACGTTGTTACGTATACATACATATACGTATTGTTACGTATATACAATTAGGTGTATGTGAGTAATTGTATATTGTACATTTTAGTTAGTCTGTTTTTAGTTTTATGTATGTTTTTTTTTAGTTTTATATTGTAGTTGCTTTACGGTACATTAGTTTTTTTTTCGGAAAATGGGCATTCTACCATCTCACTATGTAAAAAAAGTCCGGTCACGAGTTTGCGAAAATTCGTTTCTCCTTCCCTAAATATTTTTTGAAGTTAGATGAACATAATGAAATACTTTAGTTTATATAATAATATAATTTGGGTTATAAATTTGCACGTTTGGGGGGGGGGGGCAAGGCGGTGGTAAAGTAACCTATGAAATTACATGAATAATGTGAAATTGAAGTTGTTTTGAGAAAGAGGACTAAAAGTCTTTATTTTCACCGAGCGAAGCAAAGTACAGGTCCCAAAAAGACTAACATCATTTTTATATAACCCTAAAAAAGACTTGTCCCAGATTTGCCTCTCACTCACTCGAACTATGCGTCTTGGCTTTTTGTATAGCTAGCCATGGCTTGATGACAACAACTATTGTTTATAATTCTACATGAATTAAAATCAAGTAGTTGCAGGCATCAAGCCATGGCTAATTGTAGAAAAAGTAAAGACAGGTATCTTTTTTTCGGTACTCTTTTGCTAAGTGGACTCTTTTGTATACGGCAATGCAAACCAGTCATCTAATAGACCGAGACGCGTGATGAAAAATAAATTTACGCTGCCTTCTGGGATATAAACAAAGGCAAGAACTGTATTTAAATTGCTGTTTTTTGGGGTTTAGGGGGGGGGAGGTACCTAGGTTAGGTTAGTTTACGTATTTAATATATGGTATGCTTTGCCCACCCCCCCACCCCTAATGTGCAAATATATAGCCCAAATTTGTTTCTAAACTATTATATATTCATCCGATTTTATTTTATTGCATTAGCATTAACCAAACAAGCACTATATAGGAGTCCGTTTAGTAAAAGGGAACCCTTTTTTTCTATATAACGTTTTTAAAAAGATTCATTAAATAAAGTTTTTCATTTGACCATTTTTTTCCCTCGGAAAATAATATTCGTAATTGTTTCTAATTACCCGCAGAGACAAAGCCTTTTGGCCAGTATCAATTGTCGAATGCTCAGGAATGTGCTGACGTCATGACATTTACAGGCAGCAGTTAGATCTGGTGAATTTTGAATTATTGCGTCAGTTATCAAATAGCTTTAGAGCATTAGACACGTAAAGAAATTGTGAGAATTTATACTTGTTAGAAAGCATAGGAGAGTATTTTATAGAAAAGGATTAGAATATGGAAAATATTACATTTGAAGAATTTATGCTTGAAATGCGAAATGAAAAATTCATGGAAAGATCCTTCAAAACTTATAATGGTGACAATAAATTTAGAAGCCACAGAGAAGAAAAAAGAGAAAAACTGACGTTCAGATTAAGAATGAAAAGTCAACTTTTTGCAGAGATGGTATATTCTTTGGTAAATGGTGCAGGTTTTATAACAAAGAATACTGCTGAGGTTGCTACTACCGAAGAAATGCTGAATCAGCAAGAACACGGTAAAACAGAGGTATTTTTATCAGCGAGAAAATTATTGACTGATGGCCAAATTGCCAAACCAATTACGAAAAAACTGAGCATATATGAAAAACTTGGACAAAGGCTTGAAAGACTTAGAGAAAAACACGGACAACTTGCCAAGCAAATCACAAAAACAACGAGTTTTTATGAAAGACTTGGACCTCATGTAAGTATTCGAGAAAAGCATGGCGAAATTGCCAAACCAATTGCCAAAAAAATGAGTATTTATGAACGACTTGGACCTCATATCAATGTAAGAGAAAAGCCTGGCAAAGAGTTTTACCAGAAGGTACCGAAATTGGCTGATGAAAAAAGATTCAATCATAGCGACTTTAGAAAAAATTATCAACCACATAGAGCAAAATATGCCGGAAGGACTGGTGGCCAAGGTTCTCAACCTCAGAAAAAGTGCAATAAAAACAAACAAGTTCATAGACCAGAAAAAACACCAAGAGCAAACTTGACAAATAGACGCTGTAAGTATGGGAATGAATGTTACAACAACAAATGTGCATTTATTCATTAGACCAATTTATAATTTTTTCGAGCTGACAGATAATAAATTATTTGTTTAGTATTTTTATATTAGTTTGAAAAATTTGAATTTTTATGGATATCAAAATTAATTATTGCTTAAGCTAGTTTTTAGATTCTTGATAGTTTTGTTTTGATACTATGTTTGTCATTCTTGAAGATGTTCTCTTTGCCTTAACTTTGGATATTTAGAGAAAAAGAACATCTTCCCCAATTCTTTTTTGGCACAGAAAAGGGTACTTTTAGCAAAACCAGGCGACAATGAGTGAAGATAGCCTCTTCATGACACCCCTGTCGGTTGAGCAGATAATACTCACTTCAAAGTAAGTGAGGGGGACCTGGGAGCTAGCTAAAACTGCCTAAATATAGAAATAGGTCTTGAAAAAAAATTCTTTCACTTTTAGCAAAAACATGGGCACTCACATTTAGGATGGGGAAGAGGCCGGTTCTCTATCCTATCCCCTTTTCACAGAAAGATAAATGAATGCTGTCGTTATATATTTTAGTGTTCGAGGCATTTTTAGTATATCCTAGTGTTTCAGACATTTTTAGTATGTTCTAGTAATCAGATATTATTAGTATATTACAGCATTTCGGGCATTTTTGTGAAGTTTTTAGTATAGACAAAATACATTTTTACAATATTTCAGTATTTCACGCATTTTTTTCGTTTCCTCAATAATTATCCAATGTAATCATTATCATATGATTGTTATAATATTTTCCTTTGTAGTTATTAGCAAGATTTTTCAACTTAAGTTTTCCTGGAGCTGATCTGGATTCCATTAAATTCCTGTTTTTTTATTATTATTATACACTATTCCATTTAATTAGAATATGTAAATATTATTATTGTCAGTCACTACAATTTTTGCCTATATTTACAAGCTGGAAAGTTTTCCAAAGCCACTCTGGGCACAGAGTGCTTTTCCAAAGCCACGTTCTGGCTAAGTGGACGCAGCTGGGCTGAGAATCCGTGAATTCGAGTTCGATCCCTGGTGTGGTCACTTTCTTAGTTTGGGACGCGGGTCAGTGGTGTGACCGTGTAAGCTTAGCCAGAGTCAACCCAGCTCTAAATGGGTACCTGGAGAAATCTGGGGAAGGTAAACAGGAAGGGTTTGCGAAAGCATAGGTTGGCTGGCCCCCAGCCCCCCATTGCACTTCCTGGCTGAAGGGCCACGAAACGGAGATCAGCACCGCCGGTTTGGACCTTAAGGGTCTAGTGCCGCATCCTTTACCCTACCTTTACCTTTACTCTGGGCACAAGCCATTTAGTTATTCTATGGAAAAAATATTTTTAATAATTAATTAACATTCTATACAATTATAGAATGTAAAATAAGCCTTGGCTATTCCTGAGGAAACGTCGATGAAAAATTGTCTTTACAAAGTGAAAAAGGAGCGAAGAAAAAAAACGCTGTCCTGCACTTTTACCGTAACTACCTTAGAAAAAATGAGGACGGACGAAAATGTCGTATCCGTTTCTCGTTTGAACTTTTGACCTAAAAAGCTTCATCCAACAGAGCCAATATTCTACCAACAGGTCTCTTATCAGCGTCTTTAAATTGGCGCTTCATTCGTTTTTCCATCTATCATACGTTCAGCTTCACAAAAACTGATTTTCTCAACAGCGTTTTTCTCAGAATTTCAAAAAGGACGGATACGAGATTCTTACTTTCACAAGACGAGCTAGCCCCCCTCCCCACGCCCTTTTTTCCCCTTACCCATCTGATAAAAATTTGAGAGATTTGTTAAAAATAGTTCAAACATCAGATAACAAAAGCTACGGGATCGATACCCCCCCCCCCCAAGATTCCAAGAGCTAGTATTTTCAGTTATGCCCGGGGGCGTATAAGGTTTTTATGGAAGAGGTGGCCGTATAAACTCCGGAGGATACTCGAATGATCAGAAATTCTTTAGTTCCCCTTTCAAGAGTCAAAAGTGATCCGAGGGCAACTAGCCCCCCCCCCACTAACACTCTTTACCCCAAATGCGCCCAATCAAATTTTTTACGTATCCATTTTGTTCAAAATAGACCAAAGATCATATAACAAAAACTCCAGGAATAACACAGCCCCCTGAGCCGAGGGGCATATAAGGATTTTTATAGAAGGGATTGTAGCATACGCTTTGGAGGGGGCTTATTCGATTGTAAATCGGAATTTTTAGCGCCCTTTTTACGAGTCAAAAGTGATCGAAGGACAACTAGACCCCCCCCCCCCCCCAGTGACCTTTCCCCCAAAATGCATCTGTTCAAAATTTTGATGATAGCCATTTTGTTCAAAATAGTTATAACAAAAACTCCGGGGTCAACACAACCCCAAGAGCCAGGGGGCCAGCGTTGTAAGTTATGCCCCGGGGGCATATAAAGTTTTTATGCGAGGGTTTTTAAAATAGTTCCAAGATTGAGAAGCCCAACCCCCATTCCCACTCAAAAAACTTATTGGCGATATTTTATTCAAAAACTTAAGGAAGCTGACCCTTCGCCGTCCATGCTTGGTCCAACCTCCCTCCAAAAAAAAAAAAAACTTAACGAAATTCTATTCCAATAAATATACAAACTCACCCTTGACTCTCCATGACCAGACCCCCCCCCGAAGAAAATAGAAGCTATTAACGGTATTTTATTCCTAAAATTAGGGGAGCTGACGCCTGGTCCCCATAACCTGATAGCCCCCCCCCCCCAGCCCGAAAAATATCAATGATAAATAATTGGAACTGACCCTGGCCCTCCCTTTATGCCCCGGCACTCCACTCCCCCCCCCCCCCGAAAAAAAAAATACTTTCCATATTTTATTTCGATAATCATGAGAATTCAGCTTAGTTTTATTAGCTCTTTCCAAAACTGTTCAAGGCACTTAACTGCCCGCTTCCCTGACGGTAAAAGCATAAGGCCTACTGCGTATTTGGCGCTTTACTTAAACAAATTACATTACAAACATTTTCTTTTGTGCTTATTACAAAATTGAAAATAAAATGAAAATTGCAGTGAAACCAGGCCAGGATTTACTAATAGGCCCACTAGGCCCTGCGGCTTTCAGTATCCCTGAAGTAACAGGGATTTCCCCGAAAATCTTGCAAAAACGGAGCGGCGAAAACGCTTGGGCCTAAAATCGTCAAAGCTTTAAATCTGGTCCTGAGAGAAACAAAACCTCGAGCTGGTGAGCTTTCAGCAGTTAAATATTATTATGTATCAAATATCCAATTTAATTCTATTAGTTCTTGCCAAAACTCTTAATATATTTTGAAATCAAAAATCAATTTGAAATAGAGAATTTTGAAAAACTTGAAACTTTGGCAATCAAAAACGAACAGAAATTAATTTTAAAAAAACTTTCCGAAAAAAAAAAGTAATTTCTGGCCGTTTTGAGTTTGAGTTATTGGCGAAAACGCTTGGGCTTAAAATCGTCAAAGCTTTAAATCTGGCCCTGAGAGAAACAAAATCTTGAGCTGGTGAGCTTTCAGCAGTTAAATATTATTATGTATCAAATATCCAATTTAATTCTATTAGTTCTTGCCAAAACTCTTAATATATTTTGAAATCAAAAATCATTTTGAAATGGAGAATTTTGAAAACCTTGAAACTTTGGCAATCAAAAACGAACAGAAATTAATTAAAAAAAACTTTCCGACACAAAAATAGTAATTTCCGGTCGTTTTGTGTTTGAGTTATTGTTTGAGCTATTGCGTTTTGTGTTTGAGTTATTATCTGTTTTCGGTACTACTTATTTGTGTGAGAAGACCTTCTGCAAACTGAAGTACATAAAAAATATTTACAGATCTAAATTAATTGATGAGCTGATTAAATCTCTTTTAATAATTGGTACAAGTAAAATTAGTCCACAACTACAAACTATTGTCAGTGGAAAATCTCAAATACATAAATCTCATTTATTTCACATGTCATTTATTTCTCATAAACTAGTCCATGTATTTCACATGTCATTATGCTTGTTAAAAGTTATGTTTTTATTTAAAATGTATAAAATGTTGGTTGGATTCATTTGAATAATTTGTTATTTATTATATACTGAAGTTAAATTTTCTGCATATTATTCATGTCTTTACTCATTAAAATTCTGTAAAATTCTTAAAATTCTGTGTTTCAAAATCTGTCCACGGAACTGATGTGACTTTCAGGCCGTAGTTTGGAGACCCCTGCCCTAGAATAATAAACAACATAAGAGACAAACCTTCAATGGCATCGTTCCATCGTATACATCTTTCTTCACTTCTCCCATGAAATCCATGTCCAACATTTGATCAGCTTCATCAAGAACCAAAAATTTACTTGCCGAAAAGTTGAATACTCCATGACTCATAAAATCTATCAATCGACCAGGCGTGCCAACCAGGATATTACAGCCACCCTATAAAACATACCAGCTCAAAAATTGTAGATTTCAATTTTTGTGGGCTCATGAATCGCCCCCTCCCCCATGATTTTGAAGAAAAAAAAAATAATCCCCAAATTGGCACTGCAGTTTAAAGCTTTTTTCCTAGATTTAGATTTATTAGATAAACAAATTTAGACAAATCTTTAGAACCTTAGAAACTGGGATTCAGCAAAGGTGTATGGCAAAAAAAACAGCAGTTCACCAAGGTCAACTACTTTCCGAGGTGGCAAAAAGCCCCTAAACTCGAATTTTACAGTACGTATTTTTTTCAATTTCTTATCTTTTGCCGTATGTCAGACTCAAGTCTTGCAAAAAAAAAAAAAACATTTAGAACTAACTTCACAATGCACCAAAGGAACAGCATCAAAAGCGGGGTCCGGCTTATTCCCCCCGAAAAATTCCGCCCACATTTAAAATTGAGCAGCCACAAAGGAAGTATCACAAATAATAACAATGGAGAGAAAAAGAAATTTTGAAACAATCTACATATATTCCAAATATAGGCAAACATGTGGAGTAAAATATCCTTTAGTATTTATTTTTACATTTTAATTCTTTCTTTTTTCCTCTTTCTGCAAAACTTGTTCCCTAATTAATTTGAAACTTAAAGCGGCAAGTCCTTGGGCCCAGAGGACTAATGTACAAATAATTATTCAAAGGGTTGGTCCTTCCTCTAACAAAGAGTAGAATTTTTTTGATTACCCTTAAAGTTCAATAAAACCTTGTACTAAGAAGACCTAAGTCCAAATCTTGGACTAACGATGAAGTACAATAAGTAAGAACATTTCTTCCCCTCAAAATACAGGCCAAAAAGGGTCAGAAAAGTACCGAAAAACTGTTTTCCATCCACTTCAAATAGAAAGAGCTATCTTAGAAACTAAGCAGGGAGCTAATTCGACTGTAAATCCAAAGTTACAATGCCCCTTTCATAAAGACCGAAACATAGTGTGGGGGGGGGGAATCACCCTCCCCTCGGTTCGTTTTCTGCTCTCCAGCCGTTCTATAACTGATATGATATCAAATCAAAATTTTGAGACATCTGTTTTGTCTAAAACTTCGATATATCCAATGAACTTGTTCTCGGGGCTAATATCACCTCCTTGTGTCCCTTTTTAACCCTTATCTTACCCTGCTCGGATAGCTCAACCCTCATAAACAAGAAATGAAGAATAAAATACAAACATGAAAATAGAATAACAATCAGACAACTTACGTTCATAATTTTAATAAGACAGCAAATATTACAAGTAAAAAAAGAGAAAGAGAGAGAGAGAGAGAGAGAGAGAGAGAGAGAGAGAGAGAGAGAGAGAGAGAGAGAGAGGAGAGAGAGAGAGAGAGAGAGAGAGGAGAGAGAGAGAGAGAGAGAGAGAGAGAGAGAGAGAGAGAGAAAGAGAAAGAGAAAGAGTGGCATATAAAAGTTTTTTTTGCATGCAACATATTTAGTTGGAGGTTTTCTTCCTTTTTTCGTTGATGGGAGGCTTCCGACGCATTCAGACATTTTTAGTATTTTTTAATAATTCAGGCATTTTTAATATAATTTAACATTTCAGGCATTTGTGTATTTTCTATTATTGACACTAAACATTTTTAGCACAGTAGGCATTTTTAAAATATTTTAGTGTTTTAGGCATTTTTAGTATATCCTAGCATTTCAGACATTTTTAGTCTGAAACGCAAATGTTGTAGTATTTCAGGTATTTTCAGTATATTACAGTATTTCGAGCATTTTTGTGTAGTTTTTAGTATACACACAATACAGTATTTCACGCATTTTTCCTTTTCTCAATAATTATCCAATGTAATTATTATCATATTATTGTTGTAATATTTTCCTTTATAGTTATTAGCAAGATTTTTCAACTTAGGTTTTCCTGGACCTGATCTGGATCCATTAAATTCCTGTTATTCCATTTAATCAGAATTCGTGCATTATTATTATAATCAGAATTCGTTATATTATTCGTTTATATATTATTATTATTATAATATTATTATTATTATATTGTTATATCAACCTAGTTTTTTTTCATATTCAGCCTGGGTACAAGCCATGAAGTTTTTTCTTTTTAATTTTTTCCTTTTCATTTAATTATTGTTTGCGATTAATAATTACTAATTAATATTCTAAACAGTTATACAAGTATATAGTTATTTTAATTCCTTTTCAATATAATTATTTACACACATTTATCGAAGAAAAAGTTTGTCAGTAACCAGTTCTTTCCGGGTTTTTCAGGAGCTGGACTGGGCAAAAGCCACCAAATCCCATTTCTTATTAGTCTTTCCGATTTCTAGATAAATATTATTAAAAATTAATTAACATTCTATAAAATTACCATAATTTAGCAGTTATTCAAATCCCTTTCCTATTTAATTGATTACATAGTTTCATGAACTTACGGTTTTTCCAGAGCCGGTCTGTGCGCATGCTGTTTAGTCCCTTTTCTTCATAATGACTGGAATTGCCCACTTCTTAACAGGTGTAGGTTGGGTATATCCAGATTTCTTTATATTATCTAATATCATTGAATGCATTCCGGCAGCATCAAGAGAATCAATTCCACTAGGATGGTCTTCGCCTGTTACCTATAAAAAACCAAAACAAGGAAGATTAATAATTTAACTTAGAATATAACAATATTCTAGACATCTAGACAATGTTCATTACATCTAGAGCTACTCAGTTAGAATCTTGTCATAGTATTTAAATTCGCCATAATTACTTAAATAAGTACTTAAAAATTGCAAATTTTTAAATCAATGCTTTCGTCAAAAGTAAAAATCAGACCATCAAAATAGTCAATATACCCCATTTTCAGCAGTATTTAAGATACACTTGCAACCCAGAGCTTTTTTGGAGAGGAGGTGGTGAAGGGTGAATAATCCTAGATGAAACACGTGATGACACACAAAGATGCAGTTTTCAATTTAGATAACAGTCTACCCCAGCGCACCAGGGCATAATTATACAACAAACAGCTAAAAAAGGGGCGTAAAGCGTCAAAATCCTGGGGGGGGGAGCAAAGTTGGAGCCAATTTTTCCAAATCAAGTGAAAATGACAGTCAAAACTTAAAAATAAGCCGTTTGGTGCCATAAAGGCGCTATTTTGTATTTTAATAATTATAAGCGTCTTGCTCACAAGACCGACATTGACTTACCAGAAAAAAAAATCGCCAAATCAGAGATTCAACGAAAAACAGTCAGAGTAATGATTTCTTTAAAGGCTATGATGTTAATAATTTGAAATTGACGGTTAAAAATCAAATGGAACAATTACGTATACTGTTACGTTGTTACGTATACATACGTATACGTATTGTTACGTATATACAATTACGTATATGTGAGTAATTGTGTATTGTACATTTTAGTTAGTCTGTTTTTAGTTTTATGTATGTTTTTTGTTTACATTTTTTTTTTGGTTTTAGATTCTAGTCGCTTTTTTTGTTTTTCTCTACACTGAAGACAACTTGTTTTATACGGGCGAAATATTCTTTGGATTTTTTGTTCCCTTCGTTTTCCTTTACGGGCCATAGACCCGTTTTGTTATTTTCATTTCTTTGTTTTGTCATGGCTGACCAGTTCGGGTTTAGATCTTTTATTTGCCTAAATGTAAGCTGAGTTTCTAATGACGGAGGCAAAATCTTCTTCGTCTTCTAATTACAAAAGGAATGCTTTTGAATTTATTATTATATACTCGATTGGTCACATCTCCAATTAAGACTTTCCAGGTCGAAATATCCAGACTTTTGTGTCTGTTTTCACTGTCTAATAAATGGACTTATCCTGATTTGAACGTTTATTTGTTCGCAATAGATAAGAGTCAATCCATATTTTATATCCTATATCCTAAACAAAATTTGAAAAGTTAACTTCGGCTGCTTTGCTACTAAAGGGCTCAATTGCATTGCCAAATAGACCCAACAACCCAAGGTTTGAAAAAATGTGTGCAATAATCGCGCTGTGAATCCGTTCCAGCCCTCCATTCAACAAATCCTACTGGCTTTTATTTTATGATTATTACACAAGTTTAACTTCCCAAGCACAGCATTAGTAGAAAGGTCTTATTGACTCCCAGTGCTCACCCCTGCTGCCACCTACAACTTTTTTTACATAATTTATGCATGTTTTTATGGTTCGTTGTCAGTGAGAATGAAAAAACAGGGGTTTTCTCACTTTTATGGATGTTTCTTGGACGGTAATGAGTGTTAGTCAATTTATTTGTTGTTTTTCATGGGTTTCAACAGCAATTTTTTGTCTGTTTTATGGTTTTTGTCAGTGAAAATGAAAAAACAGGATTTTTCTCACTTTGATGGATGTTTTCTGGATTATTGAGTCTAACGGGGACAGGGTCAATGACCTCAATTCCCCTTTCGTGAATCAATAATTCTCCTTAGAAACAACAAATTAATTCCCCTTTCATGACAAATCAATCAACCATGACATCATCTGTCAGACATTAAAAAACTTCGCCCAGAAACAATTCACCTTGACATCACCTGTCAGATATTAATAAACTTTGGGCTGGAAACAATTCTGGTCGAACTCTTAAGATATTAATAAACTTCGCCCCGGAAACAATTCTCCAAGAAACTCCGGCGAATGTTTTGATCTTAGAGATGAAGAGTTTAACGCGGGAAAAGGTTTCTTAGTAATTTCAAATGTGACAGCGCAGGGATGCCAAAAACAAAGGGAACACGATGAAATTACGTTTAGAGATTATTTGGGCGAAACCGTTTTAGACATTTTAGGGAATTATTTCGGCGAAACAGTTAGAGACATTTTAAAAGATGATTTTAGAAGAGGTTTTGAGTGAGGTCGTTATAATACACAAGTTCCATTTGAACAGTGTCGTGAGGTCCCCTACCCCAACCCCAAAGGGCTCCAATCCCCCTACCCCAACCCCGAAGGAAGCCCAAGGCCCCCAAAGGTTTCCCCGGGCTCCCAAAGGGCCCCCGGCGCCCCAAAGGCCCCTGAGCCCCCATTTTTTAATACTTTTTTAAGGCTTTACTATATCTTTTCAGAACAATTTCCTTTCTTAATGTCCCTTCTAAACCCATTTTACAACTTGAAGTACCCATCTATTTCACACACAACTTTACAGCTTTTCGGATACATCAACACCATGAAAGACCTTTCAAAAGGCATTTCAGAGCAACTTTTTTTCTTAATGTCCCTTCTAAACCCATTTTACAAGTTGAAGCACCCGTCCTTTTCACCCACAACTTTACATTACAGCTTTTTGGATACCTCAACACCAAGAAATACTTTTCAAAGGGCATTTCAGAGCAACTTTTTTTTCTTAATGTCCCTTCTAAACCATATTACAATTTGAAGCATCCATCCTTTTCACCCACAACTATACTTTACAGCTTTATGGATACCTCAACACCAAGAAATACTTTTCAAAAGGCTTTTCAGAGCAAGTTCCTTTCTTAATGTCCCTTCTAAACCTATTTTCCAACTTGAAGTACCCATTCCTTTCACCCACAACTTTACATTACAGCTTTTTGGATACCTCAACACCAAGAAATACCTTTCAAAAGACATTTCAGAGCAATTTCCTTTCTTAATGCCCATCCTAAACCCATTTTACAACTTGAAGTACCCATCCACTTCACCCACAACTTTACTTTACAGCTTTTTGGATACCTCAACACCAAGAAATACTTTTCAAAAGGCATTTCAGAGCAATTTCCTCTCTAAATGTCCCTTCTAAACCTATTTTCCAACTTGAAGCATCCACCCTTTTCACCCAAAACTTTACTTTACAGCTTTTTGGATACCTCAACACCATGAAATACCTTTCAAAAGGCATTTCACAACAAGTTCTTTTCTTAGTGACCGTCCTAAACCCATTTTACAAGTTGAAGTACCCATCCTTTTCACCCACAAATATACTTTACAGCTTTTTGGATACCTCAACACCAAGAAATACTTTTCAAAAGACATTTCAGAGCAAGTTCCTTTCTTAATGTCCCTTCTAAACCCATTTTACAAGTTGAAGTACCCATCCTTTTCACCCACAACTTTACTTTACAGCTTTTTGGATACATCAACACCAAGAAATACCTTTCAAAAGACATTTCACAACAAGTTCTTTTCTTAATGTCCTTCCTAAACTCATTTTACGAGTTGAAGCATCCATCCTTTTCACCCACAACTTTACTTTACAGCTTTTTGGTTACCTCAACACCAAGCAATACTTTTCAAAAGGCATTTCAGAACAAGTTCCTTTCTTAATGCCCTTTCTAAACCAATTTTACAATTTGAAGTACTCATCCCTTTCACCACAACTTTACTTTACGAATTTTTGATTACCACAACATCAAGCAATACTTTTCAAAAGGCATTTTCAGATCAAGTTCTTTATGTAATCCCCCTTCTAAACCAATTTTACAAGTTTTAGTTAAGAGTTTAGAGTTTTTAGCTTAGAGTCTTAGCTTAGAGTTTTTGTTGAAGTTCTAGTTTAGTTTAGTTTTAGTTAAGAGTTTAGAGTTTTAGCTTAGATTCTTAGCTTAGAGTTTTTGTTATAGTTCTAGTTTAGTTTAGTTATAGGTAAGAGTTTGAAGTTTTACCTTAGAGACTTAGCTTAGAGTTTTAGTTTAGTTTAGTTTTAGTTAAGAGTTTAGAGTTTTTTAGCTTAGACTCTTAGCTTAGAGTTCTAGTTTAGTTTAGTTTTAATTATGAGTTTAGAGTTTTTAGCTTAGAGTCTTAGCTTAGAGTCTTAGCTTAGAGTTTTAGTTAGAGTTCTACTTTAGTTTAGTTTTAGTTAAGAGTTTAGAGTTTTACCATAGAGTCGTAGCTTAGAGTTTTAGTTAGAGTTGAAGTTTAGTTTAGTTACAGTTAAGAATTTAGAGTTTTAGCTTAGAGTCCTAGCTTAGAGTTTTACTTAAAGTTGTAGTTTAGTTAAGTTTTAGTTAAGAGTTTCGAGTTTTAGCTTAGAGTCTTACCTTAGAGTTTTTGTTAGAGTTCTAGTTTAGTTTAGTTTTAGTTAAGAGTTTCTTAGAGTTTTACTTAAATTTTTAGTTTGGTTAAGTTTTAGTTAAGAGTTTCGAGTTTTAGCTTAGAGTCTTAGCTTAGAGTTTTTTTGTTAGAGTTCTAGTTTAGTTTAATTTTAGTTGAGAGTTTGATGTTTTACCTTTGAGTTTCAGTTAGAGTTCTAGTTTAGTTTTAGTTAAGAGTTTTGTGTTTTACCTTAGAGTCTTAGCTTAGAGTTTTAGTTAGAGTTCTAGTTTAGTTTAGCTTTAGTTAAGAGTTTAGAATTTTAGCTTAGAGTCTTAGCTTAAAGTTTTTGTTAGAGTTCTAGTTTATTTTAGTTTCAGTTAAGAGTTTAGAGTTTTTAGCTTAGAGTCTTAGCTTAGAGTTTTTGTTGAAGTTCCAGTTTAGTTTAGTTTTAGTTAATAGTTTAGAGTTTTAGCTTAGAGTCTTAGCTTAGAGTTGTTGTTAGAGTTGAAGTTTAGTTTAGTAATAGTTAAGAGTTTAGAGTTTTAGCTTAGAGTCTTAGCTTAGAGTTTTTGTTAGAGTTCTAGTTTAGTTTAGATATAGTTAAGAGTTTGGAGTTTTACCTTAGAGATTTAGCTTAGAGTTCTAGTTTAGTTTAGTTTTAGTTAAGAGTTTAGAGTTTTTTAGCTTAGAGTCTTAGCTTAGAGTTTTTGTTAGAGTTCTAGTTTAGTTTAGTTTTAGTTAAGAGTTAAGAATTTTAGCTTAGAGTCTTAGCTTAGAGTTTTTGTTAGAGTTCTAGTTTAGTTTAGTTTTAGTTAAGAGTTTAGAGTTTTTAGCTTAAAGTCTTAGCTTAGAGTTTTTGTTGAAGTTCTAGTTTAGTTTAGTTTTAGTTAAGAGTTTAGAGTTTTAGCTTAGAGTCTTAGCTTAGAGTTTTTGTTAGAGTTCTAGTTTAGTTTAGTTTTAGTTAAGAGTTAAGAATTTTAGCTTAGAGTCTTAGCTTAGAGTTTTTGTTAGAGTTCTAGTTTAGTTTAGTTTTAGTTAAGAGTTTAGAGTTTTTAGCTTAGAGTCTTAGCTTAGAGTTTTTGTTGAAGTTCTAGTTTAGTTTAGTTTTAGTTAAGAGTTTAGAGTTTTAGCTTAGAGTCTTAGCTTAAAGTTTTTGTTAGAGTTCTAGTTTAGTTTAGATATAGTTAAGAGTTTGGAGTTTTACCTTAGAGTCATAGCATAGAGTTTTAGTTAGAGTTCTAGTTTAGTTTAGTTTTAGTTAAGAGTTTAGAATTTTAGCTTAGTCTTAGCTTAGAGTTTTTGTTAGAGTTCTAGTTTAGTTTAGTTTTAGTTAAGAGTTTAGAGTTTTTAGCTTAGAGTTTTTGTTGAAGTTCTAGTTTAGTTTTAGTTAAGAGTTTAGAGTTTTAGCTTAGAGTCTTAGCTTAGAGTTTTTGTTAGAGTTCTAGTTTAGTTTAGTTTTAGTTAAGAGTTTAGAGTTTTAGCTTAGAGTCTTAGCTTAGAGTTTTTGTTAGAGTTCTAGTTTAGTTTAGTTATAGTTAAGAGTTTGGAGTTTTACCTTAGAGACTTAGCTTAGAGTTTTAGTTTAGTTTAGTTTTACTTAAGAGTTTAGAGTTTTAGCTTAGAGTCTCAGCTTAGAGTTTTTGTTAGAGTTCTAGTTTAGTTTAGTTTTAGTTAAGAGTTTAGTGTTTTTAGCTTAGAGTCTTAGTTTAGAGTTTTTGTTGAAGTTCTAGTTTAGTTTTAGTTTAGAGTTTTAGCTTAGACATAGAGTTTTAATTAGAGTTCTAGTTTAGTTTTAGTTAAGAGTTTAGAGTTTTTAGCTTAGAGTCTTAGCTTAGTTTTATTTAGAGTTCTAGTTTAGTTTAGTTTTAGTTAAGAGTTTATAGTTTTACCATAGAGTCTTAGCTTAGAGTTTTAGTTAGAGTTAAAGTTTAGTTTAGTTACAGTTAAGAATTTAGAGTTTTAGCTTAGAGTCATAGCTTAGAGTTTTTGTTAGAGTTCTAGTTTAGTTTAGAAATAGTTGAGAGTTTAGAGTTTTACCTTAGAGTCGTAGCTTAGAGTTTTTGTTAGAGTTCTAGTTTAGTTTAATTTTAGTTAAGAGTTTGATGTTTTACCTTTTGAGTTTCAGTTAGAGTTCTAGTTTAGTGTACTTATAG
Organism: Artemia sinica; assembly: GCA_027921565.1. Lineage (NCBI taxonomy): Eukaryota > Metazoa > Arthropoda > Branchiopoda > Anostraca > Artemiidae > Artemia > Artemia sinica. Next base: position 24,075,380 of record CM051264.1, on the reverse strand, counting down.
TTAAGAGTTTGGTGTTTTACCTTAGAGTCTTAGCTTAGAGTTTTAGTTAGAGTTCTAGTTTAGTTTAGTTTTAGTTAAGAGTTTAGAATTTTAGCTTAGAGTCTTAGCTTAGAGTTTTTGTTAGAGTTCTAGTTTATTTTAGTTTTTAGTTAAGAGTTTTTAGCTTAGAGTCTTAGCTTAGAGTTTTTGTTGAAGTTCTAGTTTAGTTTAGTTTTAGTTAATAGTTTAGAGTTTTAGCTTAGAGTTTTTGTTAGAGTTGAAGTTTAGTTTAGTAATAGTTAAGAGTTTAGAATTTTAGCTTAGAGTCCTAGCTTAGAGTTTTTGTTAGAGTTCTAGTTTAGTTTAGATATAGTTAAGCGTTTGGAGTTTTACCTTCGAGACTTAGCTTAGAGTTCTAGTTTAGTTTAGTTTTAGTTAAGAGTTTAGAATTTTAGCTTAGAATCTTAGCTTAGAGTTTTTGTTAAGAGTTCTAGTTTATTTTAGTTTTTAGTTAAGAGTTTAGAGTTTTTAGCTTAGAGTCTTAGCTTAGAGTTTTTGTTAGAGTTCTAGTTTAGTTTAGTTTTAGTTAAGAGTTTGGTGTTTTACCTTAAAGTCATAGCTTAGAGTTTTAGTTAGAGTTCTAGTTTAGTTTAGTTTTAGTTAAGAGTTTAGAATTTTAGCTTAGAGTCTTAGCTTAGAGTTTTTGTTAGAGTTCTAGTTTAGTTTAGTTTTAGTTAAGAGTTTAGAGTTTTTAGCTTAGAGTTTTTGTTAGAGCTCTAGTTTAGTTTAGTTTTAGTTAAGAGTTTATAGTTTTAGCTTAGAGTCTTAACTTAGTGTTTTGTTACAGTTTTAGTTTAGCTTTAGTTAAGAGTTTAGAGTTTTAGCTTAGAGTCTTAGCTTAGAGTTATAGTCAGAGTTGAAGTTTAGTTTAGTTATAGTTAAGAATTTAGAGTTTTTAGCTTAGAGTCGTAGTTTAGAGTTTTTGTTAGAGTTCTAGTTTAGTTTAGTTAAGAGTTTAGAGTTTTATCATAGAGTCATAGCTTAGAGTTTTTGTTGAATTTGAAGTTTAGTTTAGTCATAGTTTAAAATTTAGAGTTTTTAGCTTAGAGTCTTAGCTTAGAGTTTTACTTAGAGTTCTAGTTTAGTTTAGTTCTATTTAAGAGTTTGGAGTTTTATCTTAGAGTCTTAGCTTAGAGTTTTTGTTGAAGTTCTAGTTTAGTTAAGAGTTTAGAGTTCTACCTTAGAGTCTTAGCTTAGAGTTTTACTTAGAATTGAAGTTTAGTTTAGTTATAGTTAAGGGTTTAGAGTTTTAGCATGGAGTCTTAGCTTAGAGTTTTAGTTAGAGTTCTAGCTTAGTTTAGTTTTAGTTAAGAGTTTTACCTTAAAGTCTTAGCCACATGGGGGGATTTTCCGGCAAGTATGGTTAGGTTAGGTTAGGATAGATCAAGTTAGGTTAGGTTAGCCTACGTGCGCGCGCGTACGTAGGCTAACCTAACCTAACTTAACCTAACGTAACCTAAAAACTCTAAATTCTTAACTATAACTACACTAAACTTCAACTAAACTAAAACTCTAACAAAAATCTAAGTTAAGACTCTAAGCTAAAACTATAAACTCTTAACTAAAACTAAACTAAACTAGAACTCTAACAAAAACTCTAAGCTAAGACTCTAAGCTAAAAACTCTAAACTCTTAACTAAAACTAAACTAAACTAGAACTCTAACAAAAAGTCTAAGCTAAAATTCTAAACTCTTAACTAAAACTAAACTAAACTAGAACTCTAACTAAAACTCTAAGCTATGACTCTAAGGTAAAACACCAAATTCTTAACTAAAACTAAACTAAACTAGAACTCTAACAAAAACTCTAAGCTAAGGCTCTAAGCTAAAAACTCTAAACTCTTAACTAAAACTAAACTAAACTAAAACTCTAAGCTAAGTCTCGAAGGTAAAAGTCCAAACGCTTATCTATATCTAAACTAAACTAGAACTCTAACAAAAACTCTAAGCTAAGACTCTAAGCTAAAACTCTAAACTCTTAACTATTACTAAACTAAACTTCAACTCTAACAAAAACTCTAAGCTAAGACTCTAAGCTAAAACTCTAAACTATTAACTAAAACTAAACTAAACTAGAACTTCAACAAAAACTCTAAGCTAAGACTCTAAGCTAAAAACTCTAAACTCTTAACTGAAAACTAAAATAAACTAGAACTCTAACAAAAACTCTAAGCTAAGACTCTAAGCTAAAATTCTAAACTCTTAACTAAAACTAAACTAAACTAGAACTCTAACTAAAACTCTAAGCTAAGACTCTAAGGTAAAACACCAAACTCTTAACAATAAGTAAACTAAACTAGAACTCTAACTGAAACTCAAAAGGTAAAACATCAAACTCTTAACTAAAATTAAACTAAACTAGAACTCTAACAAAAACTTTAAGCTACGACTCTAAGGTAAAACTCTAAACTCTTAACTATTACTAAACTAAACTATAACTCTAACAAAAACTCTAAGCTAAGACTCAGCTAAAACTCGAAACTCTTAACTAAAACTTAACCAAACTATAACTTTAAGTAAAACTCTAAGCTATGACTCTAAGCTAAAACTCTAAATTCTTAACTGTAACTAAACTAAACTTTAAATCTAACTAAAACTCTAAGCTAAGACTCTACGATAAAACTATAAACTCTTAACTAAAACTAAACTAAACTAGAACTCTAAATAAAACTCTAAGTCTAAGCTAAAACTCTAAACTAAAACTAAACTAAACTAGAACTTCAAAAAAAACTCTAAACTAAGACTCTAAGCTAAAAACACTAAACTCTTAACTAAAACTAAACTAAACTAGAACTCAAACAAAAACTCTAAGCTGAGACTCTAAGCTAAAACTCTAAACTCTTAAGTAAAACTAAACTAAATTAAAACTCTAAGCTAAGTCTCTAAGGTAAAACTCCAAACTCTTAACTATAACTACACTAAACTAGATCTCTAACAAAAACTCTAAGCTAAGACTCTAAGCTAAAACTCTAAACTCTTAACTAAAACTAAACTAAACTAGAACTCTAACAAAAACTCTAAGCTAAGACTCTAAGCTAAAACTCTAAACTCGTAACTAAAACTAAACTAAACTAGAACTCTAATTAAAACTCTAAGTCCAAGCTAAAACTCTAAACTAAACTAGAACTTCAACAAAAAACTCAAAACTAAGACTCTAAGCTAAAAACTCTAAACTCTTAACTAAAACTAAACTAAACTAGAACTCTAACAAAAACTCTAAGATAAGACTCTAAACTAAAACTCTTAACTAAAACTAAACTAAACTAAAACTCTAAGCTAAGACTCTAAGCTAAAACTCTAAACTCTTAACTATTACTAAACTAAATTAGAACTCTAACACAAACTATAAGCTAAGACTCTAAACTCTTAACTAGAAGTAAACTAAACTAGAACTCTAACAGAAAATCTTAGCTAAGACTCTAAACTAAAAACTCGAGACTCTTAACTATAACTAAACTAAACTAAACTAGAACTCTAACACAAACTCTAAGCTATGACTCTAAGGTAGAACTCTAAACTCTAAGCTATGACTCTAAGCTAAAACTCTAAATTCTTAACTATAACTAAACTAAACTAGAACTCTAACTATAACTCTAAGCTAAGACTCTAAAGGTAAAACTCTAAACTCTTAACTAAAACTAAACTAAACTAGAACTCTAACAAAAACTCTAAGGTAAGACTCTAAGCTAAAACTCGAAACTCTTAACTAAAACTTAACTAAACTACAACTTTAAGTAAAACTCTAAGCTATGACTCTAAGCTAAAACTCTAAATTCTTAACTGTAACTAAACTAAACTTCAACTCTAACTAAAACTCTAAGCTAAGACTCTATGGTAAAACTCTAAACTAAAACTAAACTAAAGTAGAACTCTAACTAAAACTCTAAGCTAAGACTCTAAGCTAAAAACTCTAAACTCATAATTAAACTAAACTAAACTAGAACTCTAACAAAAACTCTAAGCAAAGAGTCTAAGCTAAAAAACTCTAAACTCTTAACTAAAACTAAACTAAACTAAAACTCTAAGCTAAGTCTCTAAGGTAAAACTCCAAACTCTTAACTATAACTACACTAAACTAGATCTCTAACAAAAACTCTAAGCTAAGACTCTAAGCTAAAACTCTAAACTCTTAACTAAAACTAAACTAAACTAGAACTCTAACAAAAACTCTAAGCTAAGACTCTAAGCTAAAACTCTAAACTCTTAACTAAAACTAAACTAATCTAGAACTCTAATTAAAACTCTAAGCCCAAGCTAAAACTCTAAACTAAACTAGAACTTCAACAAAAAACTCAAAACTAAGACTCTAAGCTAAAAACTCTAAACTCTTAACTAAAACTAAACTAAACTAGAACTCTAACAAAAACTCTAAGATAAGACTCTAAACTAAAACTCTTAACTAAAACTAAACTAAACTAAAACTCTAAGCTAAGTCTCTAAGGTAAAACACCAAACTCTTAACTATAACTAAACTAAACTTGAACTCTAACAAAAACTCTAAGCTAAGACTCTAAGCTAAAACTCTAAACTCTTAACTATTACTAAACTAAATTAGAACTCTAACACAAACTATAAGCTAAGACTCTAAGCTAAAACTCTAAACTCTTAACTAGAAGTAAACTAAAGTAGAACTCTAACAGAAACTCTTAGCTAAGACTCTAAACTAAAAACTCGAGACTCTTAACTATAACTAAACTAAACTAGAACTCTAACACAAACCCTAAGCTATGACTCTAAGGTAGAACTCTAAACTCTAAGCTATGACTCTAAGCTAAAACTCTAAATTCTTAACTATAACTAAACTAAACTAGAACTCTAACTAAAACTCTAAGCTAAGACTCTAAATGTAAAACTCTAAACTCTTAACTAAAACTAAACTAAACTAGAACTCTAACAAAAACTCTAAGGTAAGACTCTAAGCTAAAACTCGAAACTCTTAACTAAAACTTAACTAAACTACAACTTTAAGTAAAACTCTAAGCTATGACTCTAAGCTAAAACTCTAAATTCTTAACTGTAACTAAACTAAACTTCAACTCTAACTAAAACTCTAAGCTAAGACTCTATGGTAAAACTCTAAACTCTTAACTAAAACTAAACTAAAGTAGAACTCTAACTAAAACTCTAAGCTAAGACTCTAAGCTAAAAACTCTAAACTCATAATTAAACTAAACTAAACTAGAACTCTAACAAAAACTCTAAGCTAAGAGTCTAAGCTATAAAACTCTAAACTCTTAACTAAAACTAAACTAAACTAAAACTCTAAGCTAAGTCTCTAAGGTAAAACTTCAAACTCTTACCTATAACTAAACTAAACTAGAACTATAACAAAAACTCTAAGCTAAGACTCTAAGCTAAAACTCTAAACTCTTAAATATAACTAAACTAAACTTCAACTTTAACAAAAACTCTAAGCTAAAACTCTAAACTCTTAACTAAACTAAACAAGAACTTCAACAAAAACTCTAAGCTAAAACTCTAAATTCTTAACTATAACTAAACTAAACTAGAACTCTAACTAAAACTCTAAGCTAAGACTCTAAAGGTAAAACTCTAAACTCTTAACTAAAACTAAACTAAACTAGAACTCTAACAAAAACTCTAAGGTAAGACTCTAAGCTAAAACTCGAAACTCTTAACTAAAACTTAACTAAACTACAACTTTAAGTAAAACTCTAAGCTAGGACTCTAAGCTAAAACTCTAAATTCTTAACTGTAACTAAACTAAACTTCAACTCTAACTAAAACTCTAAGCTAAGACTCTAAGCTAAAAACTCTAAACTCATAATTAAAACTAAACTAAACTAGAACTCTAACAAAAACTCTAAGCTAAGAGTCTAAGCTAAAAAACTCTAAACTCTTAACTAAAACTAAACTAAACTAAAACTCTAAGCTAAGTCTCTAAGGTAAAACTTCAAACTCTTACCTATAACTAAACTAAACTAGAACTACAACAAAAACTCTAAGCTAAGAATCTAAGCTAAAAAACTCTAAACTCTTAACTAAAATTAAACTAAACTAGAACTTCAACAAAAACTCTAAGCTAAGACTCTAAGCTAAAAACCCTAAACTCTTAACTAAAACTTGTAAAATTGGTTTAGAAGGGGGATTACATAAAGAACTTGATCTGAAAATGCCTTTTGAAAAGTATTGCTTGATGTTGTGGTATTCAAAAATTCGTAAAGTAGTGATGAAAGGGATGAGTACTTCAAATTGTAAAATTGGTCTAGAAGGGGCATTAAGAAAGGAACTTGTTCTGAAATGCCTTTTGAAAAGTATTGCTTGGTGTTGAGGTAACCAAAAAGCTGTAAAGTAAAGTTGTGGGTGAAAAGGATGGATGCTTCAACTTGTAAAATGGGTTTAGGAAGGACATTAAGAAAAGAACTTGTTGTGAAATGTCTTTTGAAAGGTATTTCTTGGTGTTGATGTATCCAAAAAGCTGTAAAGTAAAGTTGTGGGTGAAAAGGATGGGTACTTCAACTTGTAAAATGGGTTTAGAAGGGACATTAAGAAAGGAAATTGCTCTGAAATGTCTTTTGAAAAGTATTTCTTGGTGTTGAGGTATCCAAAAAGCTGTAAAGTATAGTTGTGGGTGAAAAGGATGGGTACTTCAACTTGTAAAATGGGTTTAGGACGGTCACTAAGAAAAGAACTTGTTGTGAAATGCCTTTTGAAAGGTATTTCATGGTGTTGAGGTATCCAAAAAGCTGTAAAGTAAAGCTGTGGGTGAAAAGGGTGGATGCTTCAAGTTGGAAAATGGGTTTAGAAGGGACATTAAGAAAGGAAATTGCTCTGAAATGCCTTTTGAAAAGTATTTCTTGGTGTTGAGGTATCCAAAAAGCTGTAAAGTAAAGTTGTGGGTGAAATGGATGGGTACTTCAAGTTGTAAAATGGGTTTAGGATTGGCATTAAGAAAGGAAATTGCTCTGAAATGTCTTTTGAAAGGTATTTCTTGGTGTTGAAGTATCCAAAAAGCTGTAATGTGAAGGTGTGGGTGAAAAGAATGGGTACTTCAAGTTGGAAAATAGGTTTAGAAGGGACATTAAGAAAGGAACTTGCTCTGAAAAGCCTTTTGAAAAGTATTTCTTGGTGTTGAGGTATCCATAAAGCTGTAAAGTATAGTTGTGGGTGAAAAGGATGGATGCTTCAACTTGTAAAATGGTTTAGAAGGGACATTAAGAAAAAAAGTTGCTCTGAAATGCCCTTTGAAAAGTATTTCTTGGTGTTGAGGTATCCAAAAAGCTGTAATGTAAAGTTGTGGTTGAAAAGGATGGGTGCTTCAACTTGTAAAACGGGTTTAGAAGGGACATTAAGAAAAAAAGTTGCTCTGAAATGCCTTTTGAAAGGTATTTCATGGTGTTGAGGTATCCGAAAAGCTGTAAAGTAAAGTTGTGTGTGAAATGGATGGGTACTTCAAGTTGTAAAATGGGTTTAGAAGGGACATTAAGAAAGAAAATTGTTCTGAAAAGATATAGTAAAGCCTTAAAAAAGTATTAAAAAATGGGGGCTCAGGGGCCTTTGGGGCGCCGGGGGCCGTTTGGGGGGGGGGGGGCCGGGGGACCCTTTGGGAGCCCGGGGGAACCTTTGGGGGCCGGGGGCTTCCTTCGGGGTTGGGGTAGAAGGATCGGAGCCCTTTGGGGTTGGGGTAGGGGACCTCACGACACTGTTCAAATGGAACTTGTGTATTATAACGACCACACTCAAAACCTCTTCTAAAATCATCTTTTAAAATGTCTCTAACTGTTTCGCCGAAATAATTCCCTAAAATGTCTAAAACAGTTTCGCCCAAATAATCTCTAAACGTAATTTCATCGTGTTCCCTTTGTTTTTGGCATCCCTGCGCTGTCACATTTGAAATTACTAAGAAACCTTTTCCCGCGTTAAACTCTTCATCTCTAAGATCAAAACATTCACCAGAGTTTCTTGGAGAATTGTTTCCGGGGCGAAGTTTATTAATATCTTTGGAGTTCGACCAGAATTGTTTCCAGGGCAAAGTTTATCAATATCTGACAGGTGATGTCAAGGTGAATTGTTTCTGGGCGAAGTTTTTTAATGTCTGACAGATGATGTCATGGTTGATTGATTTGTCATGAAAGGGGAATTAATTTGTTGTTTCTAAGGAGAATTATGGATTCACGAAAGGGGAATTGAGGTCATTGACCCTGTCCCCGTTAGACTCAATAATCCAGAAAACATCCATCAAAGTGAGAAAAATCCTGTTTTTTCATTCTCACTGAAAAAACCATAAAACAGACATAAATTGCTGTTGAAACCCATGAAAAACAACAAATAAATTTACTAACACTCATTACCGTCCAAGAAACATCCATAAAAGTGAGAAAAACCCTGTTTTTTCATTCTCACTGACAACGAACCATAAAAACATGCATAAATTATGTAAAAAAGTTGTAGGTGGCAGCAGGGGTGAGCATTGGGAGTCAATAAGGCCTTTCTACTAGCATTATCATTACCAAGCAATTTTTATCCTCTCTTTAATAATAAGTTGTATCAGCTACCTATCTTATTAAACGAACAATAATTGCATATACATATCAAACAGTAAGTTTAAGTCGAAAGCGGTACATTAGTTTTTTTTCGGAAAATGGGCATTCTACCATCTCACTATGTAAAAAAAAAAGTCCGGTCACGAGTTTTGCGAAAATTCGTTTCTTCTTCCCTTAATATTTTTTGAAGTTAGATGAACATAATGAAATACTTTAGTTTATATAATAATATAATTTGGGTTATAAATTTGCACATTTGGGGGGCAAGGCGGTGGTAAAGTAACCTATGAAATTACACGAATAATGTGAAATTGAAGTTGTTTTGAGAAAGAGGACTAAAAGTCTTTATTTTCACCGAGCGAAGCAAAGAACAGGTCCCAAAAATACTAACATCATTTTTATACAATCCTAAAAAGGGCTTATCCCAGATTTGCCTCTCACTCACTCGAACTATCCGTCTTGGCTTTTTCTACAGCTAGCCATGGCTTGATGTCAACAACTATTGATTTTAATTCTACATGAATTAAAATCAAGTAGTCGCAGGCGTCAAGCCATGGCTAATTGTAGAAAAAGTAGACAGGTATCTTTTTTCGATACTCTTTTACTAAGTGGACTCTTTTATATACGGAAATGCAAACCAGTCATCTAATAGACCGAGAAGCGTGATGAAAAATAGGTTTACGCTGCCTTCTGGGATATAAACAAAGGCAAGAACTGTATTTAAATTGTTGTTTTTTGGGGTTTAGGGGGGAGGGGGGAAAGGTACCTAGGTTAGGTTAGTTTAAGTATTTCATATATGGTATGCTTTGCCCCCCCCCCTAATGTGCAAATATATAGCCCAAGTTTGTTTCTAAACTATTATATATTCATCCGATTTTATTTTATTTCATTAGCATTAACCAAACTAGCACTATATAAAAGAGTCCGTTTAGTAAAAGAAAACCCTTTTTTCTATATAAGGTTTTTAAAAAGATGCATTGAAATAAAGTTTGTCATTTGACCATTTTTTTCCCCTTATGAAAATAGATATGTATCTATTTTGTATCTTTGTATCTATTTTTGTATCATTTTTGTATCTATTTTGAATGAAATCCCGTTATCAAGGTTAGAGGAATTAGACAGAAGGTCAGTTTTATTTAATTCAGTTTTTCAAGATCGTCTAGCTCATGAGGTTAATGACATTTCACATTCTTTTAATATTCCACCAAATAAATATGTATTTTTTAATGAAATAACTCAAAAAATTTCTTGTTCTAGGAGGATATCGTTTTGGAACTGTCGGGGATGGGTGAGCGGACGGGGTGTGACTGAGAAGTTTTTATTTGATTCGGGCACTGATATTTTAGGTCTTTGTGAGACTTTCCTAGATGAAATTTCTGCAAACAAAATTGATGTAAAAGATTACCAATTTTTTCATAGAAATAGAACCCAGCAAAAACAGGGTGATTTAGCTGTTTTAATTAAAAATTATATTCCTGTACGAATGAGAGATGATTTTCTACAGTTTAATCTTGAAATGAATTTTGAATGTTGTGTAGTTGAATGTTTTTTGCCTAATAATGAAAAACTCTTAATTGTACTGATATAGCGTCCCCCCTCTTCTAGTAAGGTAAATTTCATAAGTAGATTGGAAAATATGCTAGTTCACCTTTCAAGTCTGCGTATTCCATTCATGATCCTTGGGGACTTTAACATAGATCTAATGAGATGTTTATCTTCAGACCATCATGGGATTGATAATTATGCATTACAGGTTTTAGAATGTTCTCTTTCTTGTAATTTATATCCGGCTTGTTTTGTCCCATCACGTGTAGCCGACTCATCTACTTCGCTTATAGACAATATTCTCTCGCCTTATACATGTGAGGCTACGTCTGTGATTATGGATGAATCGTCAGATCACTGTATGATTATGTCAGATTATAAGATCCAAAGGACTTTGATTAGGGAGATCATTACAAGAAAGAGAAATCTTTCACTTAAAAATATACATAATTTAAAAGTAGCCCTTGGTGACGTAGATTGGAGTGAAGTTTTAGAAGAGAGAGATCCTAATAGATCGTTGGATATTTTTTATAGAGTATTAAATGAACGATTAGACCATCATTGTCCTTATGAAAAAATACATCGTAAAAAAAAATTTCCACGAAAACCATGGATTAATGAGTCACTCCTGAGATCAGTTAATGAGCAAAATCGTCTATATAAGATGAGAATGAAATATCCCTCACCTGATAATATTATATGATTTAAAAATTATAAAAATCTGTTGGTGAAAACTCTTAGAACGAGTAAGAAAAGGTATTTTGAAAATTCTTTTAGGAATGCTGATTCACCGAAAAAAACATGGAGCTATTGAAAATTAAACAAAAGATTGGAAACAATTGGAATAATTTTTACCCAGAATTATTAATAGATAAAAATGGTCTTGAATCAAAGGGAAATGGAGCTATTGCAGAATCTTTCAGTGCTCATTTTGCTAGTATTGGTTCTGATGTTACTCGTGGTCTTGGCTCGACTTCAGCTCATTCATAGAAAAAACACCTTCGTCAATCAGAGGATACAAGTATGTTTTTGACCCCAGTTAGTCTTGATGAATTCCAAAAAAACTTAGTAGATTTAAATAGAGGTAGTTCATTAAGTTTGGATGGACTTTCAACTAATCTTTTGAAACAGCTTGCATCTGTAATTCATACACCTCTTGTTTATATTTTTAATTTGTGTTTATCTTCTGGGGTATTCCCTACTAAATGGAAAATTGCCCGTGTTATCCCACGGTATAAAAAAGGTGATAATTACCAACCTATTGCAATGCTTTCTCCTTTGTCAAAGATTTTGGAAAAGTTATTTCACAAAAGAATTTTGTCTTATTTAGATAAAAAAATCTTTTAACCAAAAGCCAGTTTGGGTTTATACCAGGTCGTTCTACAGAACAAGCAGTTGCAGCCCTTTTGCTTAAAACTAATGATTCACTGAAAAACGATAATTACGTATCATGCATTTTCTACGACATAAAAAAAGCATTTGATATTCTAAATCATTCAATTTTGTTTGAAAAACTGAATAACTAAGGAATTCGTGGAAAGGCATTGGATTTAATAAGGTCATATCTACGTAATCGCTGATTACAGGTAGACCTACGAGGCCATCTGTCTCAGCCTAACTCCCTGGATGATATTGGAGTGCCCCAGGGGTCTATACTTGGACCGTTACTATTTTTGATATATATAAATGATCTCCCCAATTGTCTATCCTATAAGGAGAGCCTAGCACTTATGTATACAGATGATACAGTGGTATCTGTTGAAGCTAAAACCCCTTCATTATTGATCAAAAACATGGGGTCTGAAATGAATTCAGTTATCCAGTGGTTATCTTGTAATTGTCTAGTTCTCAAATTGTCTAAGACAGAATTTATGGTTTTTGGGAGATCTAAGCAAGGAGTTGCTAAGCTTGGGATAGATGAGTTAGTTGTTTCTGGGTGTAGAATTAGATGGGTTAAGACATATAGATATTTGGGGATTATTCTTGATGAGCTTTATGTTTCCTGTAGTCATTCTGACCATCTCCATATAAAATTAGCCCAAATTTAAGATGTTTACATCGATTAAAGTATGTTTTCCTTTTTCAATTATTAAAATACTTTATCATTCTTTAATAAAATCATACCTTAGATATTGTCCCATTATTTACCTAAATACATTTCCTAATCATTTTAAACACCTCCAGACATTGCAAAATAAAGCCGTAAAAATCCTTGGTACTTTCTTTCATCGTCCTGAACGACTTCAAAATCTTTCTGAAACAAAAACTTTATTTTTATTTCTTCATATATTAAACCTTAATCAACTTAGGGAATTGCAATTATCGCTCTGGCATTATGATATTCAGTCTCCGGGGAGTTATTTTTATGAATCACAATTTTTTGTTACCCCTATTTGCTAACTCACTCCTTCGTCGGCTCGTTTTAGAGCGTATAGAATCCCTTTGATTAATTGTGAAAGAGATAAATTTTCAATAAGATACCAAATCCCTTCTATAGCAAATACGCTAAAATTAAATAGTAAATTTAAAAATCTTACTGGCCAAACACTTTTAAAGACTAGATTAGTAGAATATATTATTAACCTTTGATGAAGGGGTGATTCTTCTTGATAATTTGTTTCTTAGCATTATTTTTTGATTTTGCCGTGCTGGGGTAGCCTCCTTTGTCCTCCTCCTTCTATATGTTATGATGTTTTTTGGTTTATCTTCTTTATCTTTATTTTTGGTGTACTTGAACTCTTTGTAATAATTGTTAGCCTTCCTTTCGAGTTTAGCTCCCTGTTGGCTTAATATAATTATTTGTGTTGTTTATATTTGTATGAAATACAATTTATCTATCTATATATCTATCTTTACTCATTAAAATTCTGTAAAATTCTTAAAATTCTGTGTTTCAAAATCTGTCAGTGGAACTGATGTGACTCTCAGGCCATAGTTTGGAGACCCCTGCCCTAGAATAATAAACAACATAAGAGACAAACCTTCAATGGCATCGCTCCATCGTATACATCTTTCTTCACTTCTCCCATGAAATCCATGTCCAACATTTGATCAGCTTCAACAAGAACCAAAAATTTACATGTTGAAAAGTTGAATACTCCACGACTCATAAAATCTATCAATCGACCAGGCTTGCCATCCAGGATATTACAGCCACCCTATAAAACATACCAGCTCAAAATTGTAGATTTCAATTTTTGTGGGCTTATGAATTGCCCCCTCTCCCATGATTTTGAAGAAAAAAAAATTAAAAAAAAAAAAAATCTTTCCCAAATTGGCACCACAGTTTAAAGTTTTTTTTTTGTTTTTTTTTAGCACTGACGACGTAGAGAAAGTTTTTGCCAAAATATCTGCTTGGTCTTTTTGCTTTATTCAAGGAGCTGAAAGTCAGCCTCATTGGGTTTGGCCTTTTTCTTAATAATTTTGAAAAAAATTCTAGTTTAGGGGCTTTTTGCTATTTTGGAGAGTAGTTGAGTTAGCTGAATAAAATTCAGCTAACTAAAACATTCCATGACCTAAAACGTCCCCTGAGAAGATATGGCCGAGCTAAGGCTTAAAAGCTTGCTTCCATGACAGGTTTAAATGCATCTAAATTCTAAAACAAATTTTAATTTTCAGCTTTCAAAGTCTTTTTTGTTGACCAATGTTTTCAAAAAATGCAAATCCTTTTATTTCAGTAGAATTTTAGGCCATACCAAGCTTTCCCCCCTAGGTTTATATGTTAGATAAACAAATTTAGACAAATCTTTGGAACCTTAGAAACTGGGATTCAGCAAAGGTATATGGCAAAAAAACACAGCGGTTCACCAAGGTCAACTACTTTCCAAGGTGGCAAAAAGCCCCTAAACTAGAATTTTACAGTACGTATTTTTTTCAATTTCTTATCTTTTGCTGTATGTCAGATTCAAGTCTTACAAAAAAAAACATTTAGAACTAACTTCACAATGCACAAAAGAAACAGCATCAAAAGCGGGATCTGGCTTATTCCCCCCAAAAAATTCATTGTTCAATTAATTGTTTTAGGTTGGAACCTTAACCTGATTTTAAAGCAAAGCCAAAAGAAAGCATCTCAAGCTTGTTACCTTTGGAATTACACAGGAAAACCGTAATCTGGACCATTTTATGATGGTATGAAATTAACTAAATGCATTTTTTGGGCATTTGCATAATGAAATTATAAAAGACGAAATTGGTTCAGGGATTACTAGTAATAAGAATGAGCTTTGGAATTTGGTTAATTCTAGACGTTGTAATAATAATTGTTCACCAGATTCTAATAGTTCTCTGAAACTAGATGATTGGATAACTCATTGTAATCATGTTTTTTCATCCAGTGATGTGGCAGTTGAATCACAGCTTGACTCTTTATTATCAGAAGAAATTTCAAAGCCCCGCCCAAATAGCAAAATATCTGTTTCTGTTGAAGATGTAACAGCAGCAATTAAAGCTCTAAAAAGTAAGCATTCTTTTGATCATGATTGAGAATTAGTGATATTGCACATGTAAAAACCACATTTTTTTAATTTTGCTAAGTTCCTTTGCTGCTTTTCTAAATTGGAATCAAATACTTTTTTAATGAATACATATAAAATAAAAAACCCTGTTGATGTTTTGGAGAAAAAGCAAAAGAAATTTTTATCCAAATTACCTCTTTTTTCTCATAATTTATATAAAGCTGCACATGAAGCTTAATCAATTTTTTTTTGCATACTTGTTGTTATATAGTTTAAAAGAATTTTATGGCCAGTTGATGAGTGGTTATTTTTTTTTTTTTTTTTTTTTACTCTTTGTATTCAAAGGAAATAAAAAGTTTGAATTTGAATGTGAAAAAAACAATGAAAACAATAATTAAAAGATGAATAAAATTCAATAAAAGCCAAAAATTGTAAGAGTTAAAACCAAATACCTAACAACAATAAAAGTAAGTCATTTGTCAATATCTGTGAATTGCAAAGAAATTAAAATTGAACCAACATTTTTGCAGAGCACATTTTTGAAAACCCAGACCATACTATTTTGTTTAATCAAGCTAGCCTAATTTTGCATGACAAAGGTATTGTCCAGTACTACAGAGAAGCTGTTGAAATTTATAAATACAAACATTTAGGTCCAGCTTTGAACAGGGATTCAGGTAATTTAAGAATAAATGAGTTGTATTTCAGTTTTCTCAAAAGAGAAACCAATGTTTAAAAGTCCCAGGTATAAACCTTTTACCACTTTCCCAATCACTTAATTAGACATGTCAACAACCCCTTAAGTCTTCTAGCAAGCCTTGATGTGTGTAGAGCATTCAACTCCGGTATCCACATACATATACTTACTTCTGCTTGTAAATGCAGAGTTGACTGTTTGGTTGTCATTGTATGGAGGAGCATGTATAGGAGGCTGAGAGTGAAGATTAAAGTCCCCACTCATTGCAGTATGGTGGTATCCACCGTAGTTATACCTGTCTGTAAAGGTATCTGGCAAGGCTCCATTACTTCCCCTCTTCTATACAACAACAGTATTATCATCCCTCAAGAATCTGCCAAAATGTGCTGCATATATCTAGGTATAGACATGTTGCTCATCAATTACACTGATGATATACTTAATGCAAGTAGGTCCGTTTCAAGGGTTGAGGATAACTACAATATATTGAGTGATGAATATACTAAGATTGGGCTAGCTTTTAATGCTGCCAAAAATGAAGTAGTTGTTTTTTGTCACAACACAAAAGATTCAACCCTGATTAGCGTGCTCCTAGGCAATACTGTGGTGAGCTCAAAGTCATCTCTCACTTACCTTGGACTGCCGATCGCTTCAGATCTGTGGTTTACTCATGAAGCACTGGTTGAGCATTTTTCAGAAAAGGCACGCAAAGCATATAGACCACTTCTACCCTGCAAACATATGTATAACTGCCATATACTCAGAAGGCTCTATTCCATGTTTGTTATCCTGCATGTTCTGTCACTCTTGCCATTTTGGTCTCTTTTCACCAAAACAGATAAGCGCTCAGTCCGTCGGGTTTACTATAAGTATGCAAAGTATCTTTTAAGTGTTCTGCCATGGGAGAGAAACTCAAGAGTTTTGAAAAATTACAGCATTGTGGACCCGAATACTGCAGCTACTGAGCAAATTGTTCGATTTTGGCGTTCGCTCAATCCTGATCATGATATGTACCAAGCTATCGTGGGCTAGTTTGAATAAGAGTTTAGTATGCTGTATATAGATTGTTACTGAAGTCTTGTTGTTCCTCTTATTGCGTTTTCTTTTTCTCTTTTTTTTTTCTTTTTTTTTCAATACTCTGTTGTGTAACCTTGTGTTATTTATGATGGGAAATAAAAACCATTCATTCATTCATTTTTATTTGTTGTTTTTTCTTTGGCACTCTCCTTGATTAGATTTTTTCATTTTGTGCTGAAGAAGAGAGGCATTTGTCTCATCAAAATGGTCAGGAACCATTTAAGTAGATACATTTTAATCAAAGTATATTAGCCAAAGACTATGCACTGAGGATTTTACCCCAACCTAGGTTAACAATAGCCTATATATTAGGCCATGAGAACTTCAAGATGTAACATCAAGTCTCATACCTTAAAGGTTCAAAAATCTGAATACTTTGGCCAGGATAAGAAGAAAATGATGCATTTAGAGAAAGAGACCCAGTACTCAGACAGTGACTAATCTTGGACATAGATCTTGACTGATTTTTCAGTTTTCACTTTCACTTGATTTGGGAAAATTTGCTCCAACTTTGACCCCCTCCCCCAGGATTTGTTAAAATTACACCATGGCATGAAAGTGGTTTAACAGAGGATCTGTTGAGCACAATTCTTGTGCATAGGCTATTATGAAGTAAGAATTTTTTTTTTGGTAAAATTCTACTTTAGCTACTTTTGGCTATCTTGGAAAAGGATTAGGTTAGGAAAATGAAAGTTTCACAGATGGGTCTATAGGCTAAAGTATTTTTAAGTACCTATCTCCACTCCTTCTCTCTCTAGAGGGTCCTGACCTTTAAAAATGGGTGTGTTATGAAAGTGAAACCTTGCAAAATAGATCTTTTGCTTAAATGAAGTACAACAAAATTGTTTTCAGCTTCATAACTTTGCTCAATCCCAAATAATAAGGTTTTAAAGATATGCAAATACATTTCATAAATCTTGAAAAAAAAACATTGATATTGCTTAAAATCCTAGCCTACTCAAATAAAAGGAATTGCATTTTCAGAACTAAAGCTAGAGAAAAAGAAACTTATTACTGAAAATTAAGGTAAAATGTTATTCTGTCAAAATTTCAATAGGTGACCTATCATGTGAGTAAATTTCAGGACCCTCTAGAGGGAGCAGGAGTGGAATTAGGCCTAGATACTTCAAAATACCTTTTGGGGACATACTTTGGTAAATTTTTACCAAATCATATTATTGACTTACAAATAAAGTCCACTTGATGCCTTTTTTTATGCTCTTTGCAAATATAATAATCATTTTTGTTGGAAATGAATTATACCCCCACCCCTATAGGCTATACAGTTTCAGGGTAGGGCAAATTAGGGGGGTGGGGCTAAAGTTTAAACTTACCTCCCATTTACATCAGAAATAAAATTTGGACTCTTTAAAGGGAGAAGGAGTGGAGGTAGGTACTTCAAAATACCTTCCCAGTACATAGGCTAGCCTACTTTAGCCTATAGACCCATTCCTAAGTTTCATTTTCCTAACCTAATTCCTTTCCAAGACAGCCAAACGTAGCTAAAGTGGAATTTTACGTTTTTTTAAAATAATTATGAAATTTGGTTCATTCTGAGGTTTCAGATTTTACCAAAGCTGAATCTGTCAAATTCAATGAATAATCCAGACATTGGATAGCTCATCCGAAATACCAAAATCAAAACTTTGATAAAACAAATTTACCCTCAATAATATAAATGTGTCTTATAAGTTCAAAATTACTTAGGAGTTTCGAATGTTTATCACAGACAAATTCAAATACATTTCAAAAGTATTTTTTGCCCAGAAAGAAGTTTTCGTCATTATCATCACAAAAATGTAATAACTAATTTATTTTAGAAATGCAACAATAGATAGACAGAACCTGACACAAGACGATGTGCATTCAAAGGTTCGAAAAAGCTCCTAAAACTACACTTTCTCTGGAAAATATCTAAAATATTCTCATCATCTTTTTGAATCAACCAAAGTTTAAGAATTACTATAAAACTAAATCTTGAAAGAAAATCCTTCACTGCAAACAAATACCGTCACCCTTTTTGCTCATTTTGAGTTTAACCCTGTTATTTATTGTAATTTTGTTCGTTTTGAGTTTTATTTATTTATTGATGGGGATTTATTGTATTTTTACGCTTGGATGGTTATTTGACTTTATTTCTGCTAAATTTTTGCTTAGTGGAGGTCTTTACTTTTCTTAGAAGAAATAGTTTTCTGGAAAAAGCTTTTTAAATTAATTTACGTTCGTTTTTTAATGACATAGTCTTTTTGATGGAAAAAAATGATATTTTATGTCTTTTCGAGTTTTTTTTTTCTATGACAATCCATAGTTTGGCTATTTTTTGTTTGTTAATTTTGAACAATTTTTAATTCTGATGCGAAATTTTATTTAGTTTTAAAGGATAATGCACCAATTTCATAGTTGCGGGGGGGGGGGAGGGGTCGCCATATCCAATATCCCTAAAGAAAAAGAATATTTCATGCAAAACAAGAAAAAATATATCTTTTGGGTTTTTTCTATAAGAAACCATAGTTTGGCTTGTTATTTGTATGTTGGAAAAACTTTTTCAACAATTTTTAATTCTGATTCAAGTTGTATTGTTTAATTTAAGTTTATACCTTCTCAAGTTGAAGTGAAAAATAAAAACTTAATATCATTGCCAAAGAATTCTATCTATGCTCTTGGACAACCTAGATACACTTACACCTTTTTTATTTATTTAAATTGTAAGAACAAAAGCAGTAATAGAAGTAGCCCCAAAAGTTTCAAAATAATACATCTAGTCGTTCTCCATATAAAGCTGAGGTTTCTTATGGGCAACCATACACACAGGGCCTACTCATTTTAGTTTTAAAGCATAATGCATCGATTCTAAAATTGTGGGGGGGGGGGGGGGGGGTGACATATCCAATATTCCTAGAGACATAGCTGCTGGACTGTTCTACAACACTGAAAAAAAAAACAGCTGTCTCAAAATTTTGATTGGATGTGTTTTGAAAATGAATGGGCTTGGGAGGAGGGCTACGTGCCCTACAGCCTCTTTTTAATCTTAAAAAGGGCACTAGAATATTTAATCTTGAATCAAATTAGTTTTAATGATATTTGTATATAAAACGATGGTGCCCATGATATTGCTTTTATGCCCATTTGAAAACATGCCTGCATACTTTTTCAGTTAATTGAAACTCCCCCTAAACGGTCTCTGAAAGTGTCACCTTTGATATATCCTTTTGATGACCTGTATATTTATATACTTTAGTGATTTTCATCTTAACAGTTTTAGCCTTACAAGTAGTTAGAATAGGCATAGTAGTTGAAGTAGCAGCAGTAGTAGTAGTAGTGGTAGTAGCATTCACACATTGTTGTTTTTTGTCAATTGATCTGAGAGATTTGAGTCTCCTCTTGACAGCAATGTCAGTTGAGACTTCTTTCAATATGACTAATTTTCTTCCTTCTCAGCACAACGCCATTAGCTGCAAATACTTTCAATACAGCAATAATTAATACAACTCAGCTTCAATCTAAAAAGGAAAAGACAATCTTCCTTTATAGCAGGATTTTATTTTATTTTATTTTTTTTTTAACACGGGCATATATCATTGCTAAAACCATCAATCAAACCTATTATACATACAAGATCAATCCCTTTTCAACACTGACAATACAGCAATTACATTATTATCAGCATCAGATAAAATATTTTTTCTACCACTTTCCTGTATAAACTTAATAAACAGGTCTGTCATCCTATACTTCAAAAAATCATCATCAATCAAAATTCCTAATGCAAGTGCTACTGAAAATTCTCCTAAATTTTCCTCTTTGCACAAATTCATCATTTCTTTTCTCAAATTTTCATACTCCTTACATTCAACAACATAATGGAAAATACTTTCTATCTCACTACAATTATCACACTGAGGACTATCAGTTTTGCCTATGATAAACAACCTATGCTTAATACCTACATGGGTCGACCGAAAACGGAACATTAAGCAACCATATTTTCTTTTTAATCTACTATAATTTTTCGTATCAAAGCCAGGCTTCTTTTTCTGGGTAAGAGCTATATTACTACTATTATCCCTCATTTCCTCAAAATGTTTTTGGTAAATCTTTCTAACCATCTCTCTAATCTGTTTATATGTTTCTGTAGGGGGTGTAAGGGTCATATTTTGTGCTGTCAGTTTGGCATATTTGTCTGCTTTTTCATTCCCTGCCACCCCCACATGGGCTGGACACCACAAAAATTGTATCACAATTCCTTTCCCAACAATCTTCAGAATTGAACTATAACACTTATGGACCTCATCATTTTGTTTATTTGGAAAATTCTTTAGGGACTGGAGGGCAGATTTTGAGTCACTGCATATGAGGAACTTAGATTGGTTTTCATCACTTTCACTAGTTTTCCTCAATACCCATTCTAGTGGACTTTCAATTGCTTTTGTCAATTGATCTTCCCCTATAAGCATTTTTTGCAAGTTCCAACTTAATACTCAAATCCATTTTTGTGAAAGGCTCGTTTGACAATGTGAATGCGCATAGTGTCTTTTAATTTGGTTCAAATTTCTCCTCAATATTTTACATGTAGTACTGTGACTGTAGTAGTAGTAGTGGTAATATTAGTAGTAGCGTACTCATATTACCTTTTTGTTCAACTGATCATCTCCCTTACTAGCAATTATATTCTATTACTACTACAACAACACAATGCAGCACCAAGCCGCCTGAGGCCAACACAGCTACGCACACTCCTCCTCCATCCCAATCTATTCAAACCCTCTCTTTTACATCCTCCCCGGAAGTTCTCGTTTCCCCTAAATAATTTTTCTTGCATCCTCCCACCGAATTTAGGGGCGACTTGTTGTTCACTTGGTCCTAGACTGTTGGCCGACAAGGACAATCTTTGGCAAGCTACTACTAACACGAAACCAGCTACTAACCTCATTTCCTACCTCAAGGTAGGAAACGAAGACCTTTGCTAAACCTCTTCAATCAAAAGGATCAAATGCTTGCTCATAATCTATAAAAATAAGGACTAAGGAAGTTTAATGACTCAGGCACTTCTCAATTATTAATCTAAAAGTGAAAATTTAGTCGACACATCCTCTACCTTTCAATAACCATTCAGTTCTTCTCTTGAAACTTTATCTAAAGCATCCCTGAGTCTAAAAAGTATGACTATACTAAGTAATTTGCTTCCTACAGAAACCAGGCTAATAATAAAACTGTAACTAGATGATAAAAACAGGACTTGGATAACACTGTATTGCAAGTTTTGAGTTCTTTTACGAGATTAATTAAAAAAACTTTTTCCACAAAATAAGTTTTTCAAAGAAAGTAAAGAACTCCATTAAACAAAAAATGAGCAAAAATAAAATCAAATAATCTACCAAGCGTGAAACTACCACAAATCAGCATCGATAAATAAATGAAAGCCAAAACGAACAGAAATTACAATAAATAACCGAGTCAAACTCAAAACGAGCAGAAATTAACATAAGTTGGGCTCAAAACCCCTAAGCCTTCCCAAGGCCAGATCAAAATTTGTACTTTACTGAAAAAAATATAAATGTTTTTACTTTTATAACTTCAATAAATCAAATAACATTAAAATTTTGATTACTAAATATCAGTATATGTATATCAAACTGACAATGCACATCCATTTGTATTTTTTTCAGTAAAGTGCAAATTTTTAATGGAGTTCTTTAATTTTTTGAAAAACTTATTTTGTGGGAAATGTTTTTTAATTAATTTCTGTTTGTTTTATATTGACATAGTCTTTTCAGGGAAAAAGAAAATAACACTTTAAATCTTTTCGTTTTTTTTAAAGAATATATAGTTTGGCCTGCTATTTGTATGCTGGAGAAAATTTTTCAGCAATTTTTAACAACATGCACCGTTTTAAAAATCTTGACACAAATAGTAGTGTTTAATTTAGTTTCATACCTCCACTAGTTGACCTAAAATTGAAAACTTGATACCATTCGCAAAATAAATTTGTTTACTTCCTTTGATAGCTTGAATGCACTTACGCTATTTTCATTTGGTTAAATTTTAAGAGCCGAAGTAGTCCCGAAAGTTTGAACATAATACCCTCAGTAGTTCTTGGGATACTGCTGAGATGCCTTATTGGGAAATAGCATTAACACAGTGGATTTTGATTTAATCTTAAGGCAATATTTAGTTTTTAAACATAATGGGCAAATGGGAGGGTGGGCGTGGGAGGGGGATTAGTTGCCCTCCAATCACTTTTAACTATTAAAAAGGGCATCAGCCCTTTCTATTTTCAATCGAGATTGAGCCCTTTTCGAAGTTCCCACGACAACTCCTTCGATAAGAAGTGCGCTGGTCTAAACAACAACAACAAAAAAAATAATACATTATACCCACATTGTTCTTTACTATAAAAATTTCAAGCCTTCCAATCACTTTCGACTATTAAAAAGGGCACTAGGCCTTTCGATTTCCAATCGAATGAGCACTTTTTGAAACGACAACGCTTTCTATAAACACCTTATATGACCCCAGGGCATAAATTACAACCCTTACCCTAAGAGCTGTTAGGGTGGTTGTCATCCTCTAAGACCTAATTTCCAGAACTTTCAACTACGTTAAACAAAATGGCTATCTCAAAATTTTGATTGGATGTGTTTGGGGAAATGGTGGGCGTGAGAGGAGCGTTAGTCGTTCTCCAATTACTTTCAAATATTAAAAATAACACTGGCCCTCTCAATTTCCAATTAAATGAGCCTCTTTTGATGTTTTACGACACATCTATCTATAAAAACTTTATATGCCCCCAGGGCATAACTTACGACCTTTGTCCTGGGGGCTCTGTGGTTTTGTCATCCTTAAATGCATAATTTCCAGAACTTTCAACTACGTTGAACAAAATGGCTATCTCTAATCTTTGATTGAATGTTTTTGGGGAAATGGTGGGCGTGAGATGGGGGTTAATTACTCTCCACTCACTTTCGACTGTTAAAAAGGGCAATTTCAATTTCCAACGAAATGAACCCTTTTTGAAATTTCTACAACAGCTTTCTATATAAGCCTTATATGCCCCCGGGCATAACTTACAACTCTTGCACTGAGGGCTCTGAGGAGATTATCTTCCTTAAAGACCTAATTTCCAAAACTTTCAACTACGTTGAACAAAATGGCTATCTCAAAATTTTGATTGGATGTGTTTGGGGAAATGGTGGGCGTGAGAGGGGCGTTAGTCGCTCTCCAATCACTTTTAACTATTAAGAAAGGCACTAGCCCTTTCAATTTGCATCTGAATGAGCCCTTTTGAAGTTTCTACGACAATGCCTTCAATAAAAACCTTATATGCTCCCAGGGCATAACTTACAACCCTTGTCCAGAGGGCTGTGGTGGGGAGGGGTTGTCATCCTTAAAGACCTAATTTTCAAAACTTTCAACTACGTTGAATAAAATGGCTATCTAAAAATTTTGATTGGATGTGTTTGGGGAAAAGGTGGGCGTGAAAAGGGGTTAGTTGCCCTCAAATCACTTTCAACTATTAAAAAGGGCACTAGCCCTTTGAATTTCCAATCGAATGAGAGCCTTTTCTAGTTTCTACGACAAAGATTTCAATAAAAACCTTACATGCCCCCAGGGCTTAACTTATAACCCTTGCCCTGAAGACTGTGGCGAGAGTGTCCTGCTCAAATGTATAGCTTCCTGAACTTTGAACTGCGTGGAACAAAATGGCTATCTCAAATTTTTTATTGGATGTGTTCGGGAAATAGTAGGCGTGGAAGGGGTGTTAGTTGCCTTCCGATTACTTTCGACTATTAAAAAGGGCAGTAGCCATTTCAATTTCTAATCGAATGAGCCCTTTTTGAAGTTTCTACGACAACGCGTTCTATAAAAACCTTATATGCCCCCAGGGCATAACTTACAACCCTTGCCCTGAGGGCTGTGGGGTGGTAGTCATCCTCAAAGACCTAATTTCCAGAACTTAAAACTACGTTGAATAAAATGGCTATCTCAAAATTTTGATTGGATGTGTTTGGGGAAAAGGTGGACGTGAGAGGGGGGTTAGTTGCCCTCCATTCCCTTTCGACTATTAAAAAGGACACTAGCCCTTTGGATTTCCAATCCAATGAGCCTCTTTTGAAGTTTCTACAACGCCTTCTATAAAAGCCTTATATGCCCCCAGGGCATAACTTACAACCCTTGCCCTGAGGGCTGTGGAGGAGTGTCCTCAAAAAAAAAAATTTCTAAGTGGAAATCAACTATGATGAACAAAATGACTATCTCAAAATTTTGATTGGATGTGTTTCGGGAAATGGTGGGCATGGAAGGGGTGCTAGTCACTTTCAACTGAAAAACATATTTTCTATGTGAAAATCAACCACGCTGAACAAAATGGCTATCTCAAAATTTTGATTGGATGTGTTTGGAGGAATGATGGGCGTGGGGGGGGGGCTAGTTGCCCTCCAATCACTTTCGTCTATTAGAAAGGGCACTAGCCACACCAATTTCCAATCGAAAAAGCCCTTTTCGAAGTTTCTACGACAATTTCTTCGATACGAAGTGCCCTGGTCTAAGGCCACGAAAAAAGTAAATAATACATTGTGCCCACATCGTTATTTACTTAGGCAGCGGATTTCGCTGCCTATGATACAAGGTTTCGAGGGGTTAAGAACTTCAGATTTAATGTAGACACAGAGGGAAAGAAATAAGATTAAGAGTCTAAGAAAACTTTTGAACTCTAAGAGTCTGAGAAAGATTTGAACTGTTATTTCAAAGATTCGGCTGTTAGACGGTGATCATTTTTGTCAATGAGGGTTTGCAAAGGTTTCCAGTTGATATATCTCTTATTGGTTCCTGATATGCATTTAAGCTAACACAAGTAATTTGCATATATTTTTTGGTTTCCCATATACTTGAGGGTAAGAAAACTTTTCACTATAGGGTTACCAAGCAATTATAGATAAAAATGCATCACAATGGCATGGCCCCGCAATTATTATAGGAAAGAGTAGCTACAGCAATATGATTCTAGAAATTTAGGGATGGATACGAATGTAGTACTAATTAGGCTCTACAAGATTATATTTTATGCTTCAATTATCAAAGATACCAACGATTAAAAAGAGTAAGGTTCATGTGGCAGCTAAGTCAATATATATTTCTTTTCAATTCCTTTTTATAGCATGGACATCTTCAGCGACGAGGGATAGGCATCTTTTGCTAGTGGGTGTACCTATCATTGGTTTCCAATGCGTTTGGTGATGCGAAAAGTCCGGTTCCATGTCTGCTATCAAGAGGGAGGTGCAAGTAAGAACAGGCTGTTAGAGGTAGGTGATTCTCAAGGATGAAGGGCTAGAAAGTTCTGTAAATTAGCTTACCTTTTATTTGATTAAAAAAATTGGGAAAACACAACTCAGAAATAAGTAGGGTAGTCTTAATTTAGAATTGGCAGTTAGACCATGGTCGCTTTCTGGGAAGAGGGGCTATGTACTTCCATTGAGTGGTATGGCTTTGTTTTATTTTTAAAAGGGTCTATCTATTATAGTACAGTCAACGAAAGCGACGGATAGCTCTATAGTACCAACTAGGTTTGATAGCATTATATTACAAATTTGAGTTATTTCATGAGATACAAATTTTAAAAGTGCTTTGATTGGTGAAACTTCACTTTTATTGCACACATTTGAGAAAAAATTTGGATTAAAAATCTGAGGAAGTTTAGAGAGTTGAAAGTAACATTTGGCTGTTAGACCATTGTCGTCCTTGACTAAGTCTCGTTTTCATGCTCAGCGGGTTTTAACAATGGCTGGATGTGTGTAGCACGGCAAGAGCTTTCGTAAAGCAGGTTTTAGAACCGAAACATAAGGTTGAAACTCTCTCTGCTGAAAACGATTTATGCTAGGAAGGCTGCAAACAGAGCAGGGTTCTTAAAAATTGCTGGTCGTGAACTAGTGCTCAATAATTAAAGATTTTTGTTTGATGTCAAGGGAGTAAAAGGCTGTAAAAATAGTCCAAACACCATCATATGACTATTGGAATTTGACAAAAAAAAAAAAAAAAAAAAAAAAAAAAAAAAAAAAAAAAAAAAAAAAAAAAAAAAAAAAACCATAGACACTTGTTAGTGTATAATACTTCAGATTTCAGTCATTCAGTCAATAGTTTCCACCCTTTCAATTGTTTTGAATCTCACCACCAAGAATTTTGGTTCCTCGAGTTTGAACTCGGTATTTCAGCAGGTTCTAGTATCAACAAACCTATGTTTTAATAGGAGAGAGCACATGGTAGCTGAAAACGCTTTGTAGTAGACTTGTGTCAAAATCAGAGTCCTGAAAACGCCCGATGCGGAAATGTTTCCTGAAAACGATGCCCTCGACTGCTATAGCATATTCATATATTCAATGCCTAGCATTGTTGATTATATTCTTCTTGGAGGTGTTTATCATTTTTTAAATGACTATTTCACTTTGCTGTGAATCCGCTTGCAGATACGATCCTGCGGGATAAAATCAAAATAAAATTAAGAGATTGTCACAACTTTCTAAATGAATGTCTTAAAACACCGCGAATAAACAACTTTTGAAAGGCTTAAATTTAAAAATCGATTCTGGTTTTATTCGAATAAACAACTGACATGAGGAAGCCGAAACAAACTTAATAAAGTAATAATAATCTTTTGTAGCAGGACACAAACACTTTTTATTAATTAATCGACATTTCGGCCTCATATATGGATGATTCATCAAATTGGATCTAGTCCTTTTTTGACATTTTTAGATCCGTTCGCAAACTAGGCTCTAATTAACCTATTAAGGCCAGAATTTAGGCCGTAATCATGGCCTTAAAGGCCGTACTTCAGCCGTTGTTGAAGAGTTCTGAGATAACTTAATTTCTCTATTTCTTATTTTTCTTATTATTTTATTTTTCATGGCAATAGCTAACAAGTTCATCTGGTTATTTTCTCGTTCACTGTTCTCAACATTTACCAGAAGGCATTCAAACTTGTTTGTTTTTATAATCGTTCGCTGGTTTTCTACAATAATTATCACAAGTCAAGGATCTAACTCTTGGCACTTAACTTCGGGAGTTTGTACCTAAAAAGATACTTTCTGGACTTCATCTGCTTTAATACTAATATGAGAATCCCTATGAGACTAGGGGACATCTAAATTAAATTTGTGAGAACCAATCAGATCCCAAGGGGCCAAAAAGTTCCGATTCTTCTTCATTTCGGCTAACACACGAAAGCTGGGAGCCATTATCTAAAAATAGACCAATAATTAAAAGTTTGCACTGATTGATTGAATAACTAGAAAAAATATGACTTCTAGTTGCAATACTTGTAATTTAAAATTAGTTTAATTATATACTGGAAAAATAGGGGGAAGGGGGGGGACATATATTTTGTTTGTCCAATCAACTTTAAAGTTTATTCGCTATACGCCCATTTGGGACATAAACATATTCATGATTAAATAAAAAGGTAAATCGAGAACCAATCAGATCCCAAGGGGCCAAAAAGTTCCGATTCTTCTTCATTTCGGCTAACACACGAAAGCTGGGAGCCATTATCTGAAAACAGACCAATAATTAAAAATTATTTTACTTATATAATCGAAAAATAGAGGGAAGGGGGGGGAAGGGAAACATATATTTTGTTTGTCCAATCAAGATCAAAGTTTATTCGCTATACGCCCATTTGGGACATAAATATATTCATGATTAAATAAAGAGGTAAATCGAACGACACTCTGTGGATCCAGGCTAGTAAAATAGCGTATCTGCAATATCTTGAGGGATTGAGTTCAAATTTCAGAGTATCGGTGAGGCCAAGCAGAACAAAAAATTTGATCCAAATGGAAGAGACAGAGGGGACGGTGATTTTTTTCTTTGTTTACGACCCTTTTAAGCGTTCTGGGCTATGACCCCTTTTAAGCCTCAGTGAAAATTGCCTGATTAAACAAAAGACACTTTGTGATCCTTGTTTATCAGATAACGAATTTCGAATGCCTTGGGAACGGCTTGTGGGGTTCATTTAAAACTTTCAGGAAATGTTGGGATGGGAGACTTGAGAGGTTGGAGAATTAGAGGATCGAGACATTATTGTGTCAGAAAAAGTGATCGACCCAAAAATAGAGCCGTAAAAGAATTAACAATATTTTCTGAGAAACTTAGGTCAAGTCCCTGGTTAAAGGGGAGCATATACATAGAAAAGGCTAGAAATACAACGTTGCTTCGCTAAAAAGCGAGTCAAAGGTTTTTCATCTATCGGAAAGGACTTAGTAATTTTGCTCAGTCCAGAACAGAAACAATCACTTGACTTTGACCGTTCCCAAAGCCTAGGACTAAAAGATTCGTATTACTCAAAAACGGAGCCATTGATTTGGTGTCTTCAAATAACTTAAAAATTATGTAAGTTACGAAAGTTTTCGATCCAGATGGAACCGTATGCAGAAAAAAAAGAACAACAACTAATTTTGGCTTTGGCTTTACCCCCTAAAATGAGTCCAAAACTAGTTTGGTCTCAGATGGGTTTGAAACTAACAGACTATGTATTCAGGCCCAAGTAATCTTATTGAAGAAAAAGCATTTGAAGTTTAGTTGTATCTAGGAGCTGCAGCGCTGAGGTTTTCAACAGCAACCTTATAAGAAAATCGAAATATATTTTCTTGTGATTATTATCGCTTCTAATCAGCAGTTTTACCAAACCAATCCTGCTCAACTCATCCTCAGGGCTATACTGTGGTGTTTATCCTCCCCATAGTATAGTGCAGACGGTTTGATATCATTCAATTTTCCCTTTTTGTTTTAGTTTTATTTTGTGTTTAAAGCTTTTTCCAATAGGCAATGATTAGAAGTCCTCCAAAAAAAAAGTCCCCCCAGATCCCAAATCAAATTCCAGTGAAAGTGTCATAGTGAAAGATACCCATCCTGGCTGGTGAAGCACGCTATCTCAAAGTTCTAATGATAGCTCCAATTCGGAGAATAGGACAATGATAAGTGTAGGGGCTAATGTAACCATAAATGATGATAATGGGTTTTAAGAGGTCCTCTCTAGAAGTTCTAAAAAAAGGAAAAAAATCTCCCCAATTAAAAGCATTTCCCCTCTCCCTGCCCAAGATCCTCCCTCCAAAAACTTAGGAATTTACCTTAAAATTACTCCCACTACCCCCTTTGAAATAAAAATGATCACTGCAATAAGAGTTGCAATTTTTAAATTGCTAAATCAATGTTCTCTCTTAACATTAACCGTGATGGATCTCTGCTAATAGCTGTAGAAGATCAGAAATCAACAGATACAATAATTAACCTTAAATCCCTTCTGAATACCCCAATTATTGCATCTAATTGGAACCCAAAACAATCACCAACAAAAATAGTAGTTTATAATGTTCCCCCAGAGATATCTACTCAGGAGTTAAAAGAAGGCCTCTCATATAGGGCTGGAAACACAATCCCAGTTGAGGATGTTACCCAACTTGGAAAACCTAACTCTAATGGCCTAAAAACTAGTAGATCCTTCTTATTCACACTGAAGGATAAAATTGATATCCCAGAAAAATTATTCCTATTTGGGCAAATCAAACCACACAAGGAATACAAACCTAAGCCTATCCAGTGTCAGAAGTGTTTCAAACTGGGACACACGACAAACAAATGCAATGAAATTCTCCAAGAGTGTAGTAATTGTAAATCTTTCCATCCTAAAGAGCTCACAACTTGCAAGAACACTCAGCCTACATGCATCAATTGCAAAGGCCCACATGAATCTACAAATAAATCATTATGCCCTGCATACAAGAAAAGAGCTCTAACACTCCAAATATCAACAGAGAAAGCCATCCCATACCCCTTTGCAGCAATGGAAGCAAATGCTGCCCAACAATTACAAATAAAGCCTGTAATGAAACCAACCAAAACCCCCAAGTCAAATGCCCCCAATGCATCAAGCACCCCATATAAAACACCATCTTCTAAGCCCCCTAGCTCAAATCCCTATCAGAAGGAATCACCAAGCCAACAAGCCTCCTTGTCCGGTGAGATGAGGTCAGCCTGGCCCCCCCCCCTCCCAAGAGGAAACAAACCAGTAACACTACCAGGAATCAATCCCTTAACCAACAAAAAGGATGCACAACCAAAAATGCAATCCCCAAATATATGCTTATTCATTCTAAACTGTAATGCAGTTCAGGCCATGAACATACATCAAATACAGAAAACAAAAATTATTGCAGAATTGGCAAAAATCTACATCCCTGATGATATGCTCATTCAAGCAAAAAAAGATCTTGCTTTACTTTTAACAAAGCTGAACATTGATACACAGTCATATGAAGAATAAATCAACAACACAACATATATCAATACTCCAATGGAATGTAAGATCACTCACAGAAAATAAGCTAAATGAACTAATATCATTTATGAATAATAATTCCATTAATATTCCTTGCCTCCAGGAAACTCATTTAACCCAAAATCAACAAATTAAGTCTCCGGGATATACTATCTTGAGAAAGGATAGATCTTCAGAGGGAAAAGGAGGTGGGGTAGCTTTATTCGTTAATAATAATATAAAATTTTGTGGCATCAATTTTCCAGATTTTGCAAATGATGTTGATGTAATTGGTATCAGTGTTTGGCTGAATAATTTAAAAACCTACATAATAAGCTTTTATAACCCTAATGGCCAAACTACAGATGCCAAGGATTTCTTTAATTATATAAATAATTCTAATATGTTAAAAAATATCATTATTTGTGGTGATTTCAATGCCCACAGCCTTTTGTGGGGGAATAAACCAGCAAATAAAGCTGGTAAATTCATTGAGAAAATGACTACAAATAATAATGAATTAGCTGTTGCTACCCCTCCAAACCTGAACACATATTTCAACCCCAAAAGTGGCAGATTCTCCACAATTGACCTACAAATTGTGTCATCAAATTTTTTGAACAAAATTTACATAAATAAAATTGATAGTCTATGTACAGACCACTTTGCTATAGTTTGCTCCCTAAATGAACCTGCTGAAACTTTATCTCATACATCCAAATATATCAACACTAAAGCAAATTGGTCTATTTTCCAAAATAAGCTAAATGATGAAATTACAAGTTTCACCCAAAGTTCATGCATTTCTAAGACAACAGTTGACACACATGCTGAAGCATTGACATCTTTACTAATAAATACAGCTAATCATGCTATCCCCAGGACAACACCTAAGAAAACATTCCCTAAACAAATTCCTAAAGCATGGTGGACAAATGAGTGTCTAAATAAATGGAGGATAAAACAGGCAGCTAGGACAGAATTCATAAAAAAACCAACACTTACTACATATTTAAAAAAATTACAAGCAGAATCTAATCTAAAAAGGGCTATAATAGATGCTAAATATAAATACTGGAATAATTTTGCAAATAATCTGTCCAGAGAAACAAATGAGCCAATTATACATAAAGTCATAAGCCACATATGTGGGAAAAAGACTTCTCCCAACCCACTCCTGTATGAGCTTATACATAATAATACCCATTATGACAATGATAATGAAAAGGCTAACCTATTTGCAACTCTTTTTGTTAATAAGCTAACATCAAATAATCAAAGCAAGCTGTCCACAATTCCTATGAACCCTAGTTACCAACCACGCCCAGGATCCGAGTACATAACCAATCCATTTTCAATCCAGGAATTGAATAATGCAATACATCATATTAGGACCAAAACTAGCAGCAGTTATAACAATATACACCCTACATGGATAAAGAATCTCACACCTTCATACAAACAAGAACTGCTAAATTGTTATAATCATGCTTGGGCATCTTCTAGGTTCCCCAATATATGGAAATGTTCGTCCCTCATACCAATCCTAAAGAAAAATAAACCAAAAGATAACCCTGAGTCTTATAGGCCCATAATGATTACACCTGTGATGGGGAAAATAATGGAGAAAATGATCTATCAAAGACTCCTCTGGTTTGTTGAAAAAAATAATATGATCCCACACACTCAAACTGGATTCAGGAAACACCACTCCTCAACAGATGCTTTCATTTTGCTAACAAATGCAATAAATGAATCTTTCTCAAAAAATAATGTCCTAGTGGCAGCTTTCCTAGATTTTGAAGGGGCATATGATAATGTGAACCACCAAATCCTTTTAAATAAACTTGCAAACCTTGGAGTACCCCCTAAGCTAGTATCCTTTATTAAATCGTCCATAGAAGTGCGAAGTTTCATCGTTTGTGTTGGTTCAGCCTCTTCACCCCAAAAGACAATAACCAAAGGCCTACCTGTGGGAGCAGTCCTCAGTTGCCTCCTATTTGCCCTATATCTCTGGGACATGAACCTACCCCACACGAATCTACAATATGCTGATGATCTGGTGCTATGGTCATCTGGCAACACCTTTCAGATTTCACAGTCAAATCTGCAAAAGTCACTTTTCCAGTTTGAAAAATTCTCTCAACATTCAGATTTACCCATTGCACCCACCAAGTCAAAAATAATCCAATTTCACCGGAAGCGAAACCATGTTAATGCAAAACTAACTCTAAATAAATCAACTATTCCAGAAGATAATCATATTAATTACCTAGGTCTCATGCTTGACCAAAAACTTAACTTCAACCTCCACATTTCAAACACAATAAAAAAATGCTATAGAAAAGCAAATATACTAAAAAGACTTCTTTCCACACCCTGGGGTTGTAAGGAGAAAACCTTACTCCAGTTTTATAAATCACATATAAGACCCCATATTGACTATGGGCAAATTGTCTATGGTGCATGTGCAAAGACCCAGATGCAAAAAATTGAAACAACACAAAATGATATAATACGTCTCATATTTGGTCTTAGAAAACCCACAAGGACCAAGTTTCTGCTTATGGAGAGTGGATTAACAACAATAAGGGAGAGACGTAGCTTTCTCTTGACAAAACATCTTACAAAAATTGAATCAAATAGCTCACACACATTACATAATTGGTTAAGAAATCCAGCCATGTATAGAGGTATTGCAGATGAGTATGCCAATATTCAAAGAAGTTCCCTGTACCAGCAAATTCTATTGCACCTACTTTCCCCCAATCCCCTCCATGGAATTGGTCATTTCCCATAATAAATACTGAATTTTCAAAATGGAATAAAGATTTAACCCCCATTGCTTTTGTCCAGAAAAAATTTGCAGAACTTAATACAATTACCTATAAAAATCACTTCCAAATATTTGTTGATGGGTCAAAAATGAATGAGAAGGTTGCAAGTGGTGTTTTCCTTCCTCACCTGAAAATTGCAATGGGTGAGAGATTATTTAATAATTTATCTATAATGTCTGCTGAATTAAATGCCATAATCATGGCATTAGAACACCTTAAGCAAAACCAACCTTTGATTGCAAATTCGAATAATATTATCATCTATTCCGACTCTTTATCAAGCCTTGAGTTGCTGGCCTCAGCTCCACAATATAAGTTGGACATTGACACTTATCATTGTCTCAGTATTATTGATAATCTTGCTTCAATTGGCATAAAAACTTATTTTCAGTATATTCCTAGCCACTCTGGCATAAGTGGTAATCATCAGGTTGATGAATGAGCTAAAAATGCTATAAATATTGACCAGCCAAGTGGGAGACCAATCCCAATTAGAGATATTTTCCGATGAAGGCTATCAGATATTAATTTTAATAAGATTAATCCTATCCTTTCCCCCTTTCCCAATAAGTATCTTTCTAAAATCCATCATAGAATTCGTTCTGGAACAAATGGACTAAATTTCCTTGCATTCTCATATAAGCTTTCTAATTCAAGTGGCTCAATTCCCCTGTCCCCTCTTTGCAGGCATTGTAATATGAATAATGAAACAATTGACCATTGCCTATTTGAATGTAATATGCTGACGTCTGCACAACATACCTTGCTTTGTAAACTGTTAAAATACTTCAAACACTACAAAATCTCACTATCAGCCAAGAGCTTAGCCAACTATACCTGCACACAGAGCACAGAAATCGATATCTATCATCTTATATTTGAACTCCTTGAGTCAAAAGATCTACTGAAAGATATCTGAGAATATCTAATAAATAAGAGACAACCAAGACAGTAGCTCTGTAGCCCACAGAGTGAAGCAAAAAGAAGAGGGCTAAATAGTACCAACTGAATAGCCCGCCTGCTATGAATTAGAAGAAGAAGAAAGAAGCTTGTTCCAGGCGCGACAAAAAGTTAACAATACTAAAAAATTCTAATTTTTTCGTTCCATTTAGTTCGTGAGTGGATTAAATGCTCGAACGATCGAAAATTAAATCCATATTAAATTTTGTATTTATTTTTGGAAATATGAATAACTAGCGTATTTAGTGAATTAACTTCTAAACAATCATCATGAGATTAGGAAAAATGGAGGCAAATGACCAAATTTGTGAGAATTAATGAATATAAATGAATTAAAAGTTATATTTTCCCTATTTTACTCATCACTCATTAAAAATATTCATGTTTTAGTAATCATTATGCTACGTATTAAGGATTTAGTTACTAAATCGTTCCAGGTTCGCTGCTAACTTGTATTAAATTTTAGTAAATTGGGCCAACAAATTCGTTATCTCTGAAAAAATACAGACTGGAACAAGGAAGGTCCCCTTGGTCCAGTGAATCAAGACAAAAATATGAAAACGAAATTTGTTGCTTCAATTTGCTATGCAAGAATATTAAAAAAAATTACTTTTTTCCCTGATTGGTTTGAAACTTCCAGGACATACAGACATATGGACATATGTAGGACATATAGACATATGCAGGACATATAGACATATACAGGACATATAGACATATGCAGGACATGTAGGGAGAAAAGGACAAAATATGTTGGAAAGATGTTTGCTGCATAAGAATTGGTTGTGAGCCGAGATAACCAAAATAGCTTTATAATTTTTTGTGTCTCTCATCAGATTGCAGCTAACTGGACATGCAAATTAGGTAAAACGAACCTAAGAGGAGCAAATATCTTGAAAAGCAAAAATCGTCGCACCCCAAAATAGGTTAAACATTTTTTTTTTTTAATCCAACATCTTAGTTCTTAAGCAGAAAACCTAAAAAACTTTATAAATATTCACGAAATTAACCCATACTAAACCCAAAGTTAATTAAAACCTTCAAACGAACGAAAATTAAAATGCATGAATAAAAAAAAAGGAACAGAAATTAAAATAAATAACCACATTAAGCTTAAAAGTATCTGATACTACTAGATGAAGTCCAAAATGGACAAAATGAGCAGGGCTACCACCCTCTTAGGTCCTCTAAGGACCAGAGCGTCACTTGCGCTTCACTGAAAAAAAAAAAAAAAAACATAAAAAATTATCCTAAGAGAAAATAGTATCTTTATATTTTAAACGGCCAATCTTAATTCAACCTGATATCCATATTTTATGCCTCTTAAATCAATTTCCTTTAAATGTACTGAAAACAAATCGTTCAGTCATTTATTGATTCACCAATTCAAAATGCTGCTTGAACAAACTA
The DNA here is from genome assembly GCA_027921565.1 of Artemia sinica. Taxonomy (NCBI): domain Eukaryota; kingdom Metazoa; phylum Arthropoda; class Branchiopoda; order Anostraca; family Artemiidae; genus Artemia; species Artemia sinica. The sequence continues at coordinate 24,039,552 of CM051264.1, read as the reverse complement.
AACAGATTACTTAAAAAAAATACCAATGTCCATTTAAAAACATTTACTTATGAACCCAATCTCTATGCGGTTGAATGAAATAGAATCTAAAAGAAAAGTTTTGAAAGAAGTGTCCTATTAAAATAGTAAAATTAGACTGAAAATCACAACTATTATTATCCTCCGAAACATTTTGTTTCTTTCTTGTAATGTTATAAGAAGCAACTGTGCCCAATAGTAACCGAAACTCTAAAAAACAGAATTCTGATAACAATACATACATCAAACAATTGGCCTTCCATGCTGATTCCAAATATATAAAAATAATTAAGTTTAATGTCACCCATCAAAAGCTAAGATCCTGAGAAAATTTGCGTGGTTTTCGGAAAAGAAAAGAAACCTCCCAGAAAAGTCAAGGAATCTTAATGAAAATCACCGTCAGATTCAGAGTAAGAGAGAACCCTACTGAAGAGGTTTCAAGCTCCCATCTACAAAAATCAGGCAAGGGTTCATTCGAACGGAAATTCAAAGTTCTAGTGCCCTTTTTAAGTGACCAAAAAGATTTGAGTGACTAGCCCTCCTCCACGTCCCTTTTTTTCCTCAAAGTCATCCAATCAAAATTTTGGGATGGTGATGACACAACCCCTCACAGTCTCTAGGGATAGGGCTGTAAGTTATGAAGTTTGACCAAGTATCATAAAAATAATATTTAAAGTTCACTGTTAAACATCCACAAACGAGGATCCCATGATATAGAACAGTTTTTACCGTGTCTTATGCACTTATCGCGATCAGGTATTTTTCGCAAATCATATTATTGACTTACGAATAACGTGAATATACCACTCGATGCCTTTTTTATGCTCTATACGAATATAATAATCACTTCTACTGGAAATTCAGATTTAAGCCCTTTTTGAGCTCTTGAAAATGACAAAAATATAAAAACCTAACCTAGGTACCTCCCCCCCCCCCCGCAAAAAAAACAAAAAAACACTTTAAATATCGTATACGTAATTAAAACCACGCTACACATTGTATTTCTCTACAGCGGTGTCTTGCATAATCCGTCAAAACGGGTTTTTCATTTAGTTTTCAGTTTGCGATATATAAAAGAGTGGGTGTATCAAAGGAGTACCTGCAAAATTTATTGTTACAATTTTCATTTGTCCAACTTAATTCTGGAAAGTCAGTGCATGTGGATTAAAAAAAAGGATTTATTATGAAACAGTAAGTTTAAAACAGATGTTTCAAGCCTTTTTACACCCTATATATTTTTATATTTTTGTCATTTTCAAGAGCTCAAAAAGGGATAGAAGTGATTATTATATTCGTAAAGAGCATAAAAAAGGCATCGAGTGATATATTCACTTTATTTGTAAGTCAATAATATGATTTGCGAAGAATTTACCCGTCCCTCGGTATCCACTGCGCGAAGATCCCAACCTCGTCTTCGGGACGGTGATAAGCCCCTTCACATTTAGAACATTTAAATTCTTCTAAATTGAAAAGTGGAATTTCAGGGTCACAGTTTTTAATTAAAACTTCATCTGTCGGTACGTTACCCTTTACGTACATTGCTTCAACCCCGAAAAAATTGCATATTTCACTGACTTCTTCCTGACCAGTTCCCAGTTTTTTACCACTTTTATCATGTGATGTAGGCTACTCACTCTGTCGAAGAATCCTGGTCTGTTCATATGGCTCAACGTAGTACTCCACAAGCTTTTATCATACTCAAACATATTATAGTTCACTTTCCAATGATAACAGTCAATTTCTTCGAGTTCTATAGACAATAACAAAACTGCACATTCAAATATAACACCACAAGGTGATTTTTTCAAACAAATAAATTATGTGCCGTATAGTCCTATCATCTTGGGAGCTATTAATGTAGTATTTGAGCAGAGAAGTACTTCATCAAACTTTTATACCTTTGCTCAAGGTTAAAAAGACTTGTTTCGCAATAGCGAGAGTAGTACTTCATTGACCCCCACAGAATCCAAGTGCCTTAGGTTTCAATTATCGCGTTGATTTGATTTGAGAACTATCATAAATTAAATAAAAAAAAGTCTGAATTTAAATAAAAAGAAGTTAAAACGGTACTGGTGCATAATGAGGACACATTTATATATTGTACAAGGAAACCAGTCACGAAAAACCCGCCACACGGATTAATACAATAGACCGATATAGAGTAATGCAATACAAAGCGTGGTTTCATTACGTTTACGATATTTAAATTGTTGTTTTTTGGGATTTAGGGGGGGGGGAAGGTACCTAGGTTAGGTTACGTATTTAATATATGCTATGCTTTATCCCCCTACTCCCCCACCTAATGTGCAAATATATAGCCCAAATTTGTTTCTAATCTATTATATATTCATCCTATTTTATTTTATTTCATTAGCATTAATCAAACTTGACTTCTTTAGCAGTATATAGAAGTGTCCTCATTATGCACCAGTACCGTAAAAACAAAAGAAAGTAGGCTAAGAAGAATTTTCCAGGTGGATTTGTCCGCAGGAATTTTTTTTTTTAGGAGGGATTTTCAGTGAGGATGAAATTGTCCCAGGGATTTCCCCGGGGGATTTTAGCTCCAAAGGAAATTTTCATGGATGAATTGGTCGTGGTTGAAATTTTCCACGGTTTTCCTGGCATTATCATAGTCAGCCTCCTCCCCTCCTCCCCTAACGTCGTACTTTCCCGAAATGCATCCAATAGAAATTTTGAGAGATACATTTTATTCAAAATAGCCTAAAGCTGATAAAAAGGCTTTAGGGCTTGAAACAAACCCCCAGAGCCTGAGGGCAAGACAACTAAGTTATGCCCCGGGGCATTTAAGGTTTATATGGAACGGATGGTTGTATAAACTATAGAGGAGGCTCACTTGGTTGAAAATTGAAAGTTTTAGTTCCCTTGTAAGAGTCAAAAGTGACGGAGAGCAACTAGCCCCCCCCCACCAAATACCACTCTTTTCACCAAACGCATCTGGTTGAAATTCTACGATAGTCATTTTGTTTAACAATGTCTCCAGGGTTGACACAGCTCCCCAGAGCCCTAGGACAATGGTTGTTAGTTATGCCCCGGGGGCATATAAGTTTTTATGGAATGGGTCGTCGTATAAACTTCAGATGGGGTTATTTGATTTGAAATTGGAAGTTATAGTGCCTTTTTTAGGAGTCAAAAGGGATTTGAGAGCAACCCCCCCCCCTTCCCACGCTTATCATTTCCCCAAACACATCCAATCAAACTTTTGAGATAAGAATTTTTTTTAGCGTGGTTGAAGGTCCAGAAATTATGTCTTGGAGGATAACGACCCCCAGCCCCCCAAAACCCTCAGGGCAAGGGTTGTAAGTTATACCCCGGGGGCATTTACTTAAAATTATTACATAAATTACATAATTATTACATAAATGTGAAGGGTGATAAGCCCCTTCACATTTAGAACATTTAAATTCTTCTAAATTGAAAAGTGGAATTTCAGGGTCACAGTTTTTAATTAAAACTTCATCTGTCGGTACGTTACCCTTTACGTACATTGCTTCAACCCCGAAAAAATTGCATATTTCACTGACTTCTTCCTGACCAGTTCCCAGTTTTTTACCACTTTTATCATGTGATGTAGGCTACTCACTCTGTCGAAGAATCCTGGTCTGTTCATATGGCTCAACGTAGTACTCCACAAGCTTTTATCATACTCAAACATATTATAGTTCACTTTCCAATGATAACAGTCAATTTCTTCGAGTTCTATAGACAATAACAAAACTGCACATTCAAATATAACACCACAAGGTGATTTTTTCAAACAAATAAATTATGTGCCGTATAGTCCTATCATCTTGGGAGCTATTAATGTAGTATTTGAGCAGAGAAGTACTTCATCAAACTTTTATACCTTTGCTCAAGGTTAAAAAGACTTGTTTCGCAATAGCGAGAGTAGTACTTCATTGACCCCCACAGAATCCAAGTGCCTTAGGTTTCAATTATCGCGTTGATTTGATTTGAGAACTATCATAAATTCAATAAAAAAAAGTCTGAATTTAAATAAAAAGAAGTTAAAACGGTACTGGTGCATAATGAGGACACATTTATATATTGTACAAGGAAACCAGTCACGAAAAACCCGCCACACGGATTAATAAAATAGACCGATATAGAGTAATGCAATACAAAGCGTGGTTTCATTACGTTTACGATATTTAAATTGTTGTTTTTTGGGATTTAGGGGGGGGGAAGGTACCTAGGTTAGGTTACGTATTTAATATATGCTAGGCTTTATCCCCCTACTCCCCCACCTAATGTGCAAATATATAGCCCAAATTTGTTTCTAATCTATTATATATTCATCCTATTTTATTTTATTTCATTAGCATTAATCAAACTTGACTTCTTTAGCAGTATATAGAAGTGTCCTCATTATGCACCAGTACCGTAAAAACAAAAGAAAGTAGGCTAAGAAGAATTTTCCAGGTGGATTTGTCCGCAGGAATTTTTTTTTTTAGGAGGGATTTTCAGTGAGGATGAAATTGTCCCAGGGATTTCCCCGGGGGATTTTAGCTCCAAAGGAAATTTTCATGGATGAATTGGTCGTGGTTGAAATTTTCCACGGTTTTCCTGGCATTATCATAGTCAGCCTCCTCCCCTCCTCCCCTAACGTCGTACTTTCCCGAAATGCATCCAATAGAAATTTTGAGAGATACATTTTATTCAAAATAGCCTAAAGCTGATAAAAAGGCTTTAGGGTTTGAAACAAACCCCCAGAGCCTGAGGGCAAGACAACTAAGTTATGCCCCGGGGCATTTAAGGTTTATATGGAACGGATGGTTGTATAAACTATAGAGGAGGCTCACTTGGTTGAAAATTGAAAGTTTTAGTTCCCTTGTAAGAGTCAAAAGTGACGGAGAGCAACTAGCCCCCCCCCCCCACCAAATACCACTCTTTTCACCAAACGCATCTGGTTGAAATTCTACGATAGTCATTTTGTTTAACAATGTCTCCAGGGTTGACACAGCTCCCCAGAGCCCTAGGACAATGGTTGTTAGTTATGCCCCGGGGGCATATAAGTTTTTATGGAATGGGTCGTCGTATAAACTTCAGATGGGGTTATTTGATTTGAAATTGGAAGTTATAGTGCCTTTTTTAGGAGTCAAAAGGGATTTGAGAGCAACCCCCCCCCCCTTCCCACGCTTATCATTTCCCCAAACACATCCAATCAAACTTTTGAGATAAGAATTTTTTTTAGCGTGGTTGAAGGTCCAGAAATTATGTCTTGGAGGATAACGACCCCCAGCCCCCCAAAACCCTCAGGGCAAGGGTTGTAAGTTATACCCCGGGGGCATTTACGGTTCATATGGAACGGATGGTTGTATAAACTACAGAAGAGGCATAAAGTTCCCTTTTAAGAGTTATGCCCTGGGGGCATATAAGGTTTTTATGGAATGGGTGATCGTGTAAACTTTCGATGGGGTTATTTGATTTGAAATTGGAAGTTATAGTGCCCTTTTTAAGAGTCAAAAGTGATTTGATAGCAACTAGCCCCCCCCTCCTCATATCCATCATTTCTCCAAACATATCCGATCGCTTTAAGTTCGTTGATGATTTATCCGTACTGGAGCTGGGTGAAAAGAGTGTTTCAAGCGAGGCTGACAGAATAATGGTGAGTTTATCACGCCAAACTGAGGAGGGCAAAATGATCTTCAATCGTAAAAAAATCGCTCGCATTAACTTTTTCTTTTCTGAGGGACAACTCATCCCTTGCTTTACAGAATGTTTCCAGTTGCAGCATCATGGATATAAAAATCTTCGGAATACATCTTACACATGGCCTGAAGTGGGAAAAACAGACACAGGAGATGATCAAACGGGCAAAACTTGGTATCCTTGCTTTAAAACTTCTCGCTCGTTATGGTGTCCCAACCCCTCACCTATTGCGTATTTTTCTTACATCTGTCAGACCGCTGGTACAATATGCTTGTCCCGTTTGGCATTTCGGCCTGACTTCGGACCAGAAGGACCACCTGGAAAGGATCCAATACAAAGCTCTTCTGGTAGTGTCTAAATCCTACAAAGTCCCTTATTGCACCTTTTTAACACAATTTCCCTTACAACTCTTTCGACACGCCGTGATGAATTGTTTTCAAATTTGGTGTCGGTATTTTGGCAAATCCGCGGCTTCGATCCTCCCCCCTGAGCCTCTGCCTTGGCACCAACAGCTTCCGCGACAAGCAGCTCAATTGATACCAAAAATTCAGCCGGTACCAGCACGGCATATGCGTTACGCAAGTGGTTTTGCCCCCTCTTTCATCAATATATTTAATATTGCACTCACTCGTCAATAAATGTGCAAACTCATTTGCTTTAGTTAATTATCATTTTTATTCGTTTTGTTTAAGTTTTTTTTTAATTTGAATTTTTTTTTCTTTTTTTATATATAGTTAAATATTTCAATGTCTTAGGTTTTAGTTTTACTCTGTGATATTTCGAATCAACGTATAAATTGGTATGACGATGCCTATGGCCGTGATTCTTATACGGTTAGTGCCTTATATTTTATTATGACAAAAAAAGCTGTTTGGCAGTAGAATGCTTATAATGAATTTGCTCTCCTTACATTCCTTGGCAACTTTCCAAGACAATTGTCAAGGCCATCCCCAAGTGCACTCTTGAGGTTGAACGATTTTTATCAAGGCCATCCCCTAGGGCACTCTTGAGGTTGAACGAACTTTATCAAGACCAAGCCCTATTGAGGTTGAACGAGCTTTATCATGGCCATCCCTTAGGGCATTTTCGAGGTTGAACGAACTTTATCAAAGCTATTCCTTAAGGCACTCTTGTGAAATTTTACATAACTGATTTCTCTGGTCTTGAGCGTTAGCTGCGCAATGATATAGCCCTAAGGCACTTTTGAGGAGCAATGAACTCTGAACAAACCAGGAGAAGGTGATTTTCCTTTCTTGGCGCTATTGCGAAACAGATTGCGTAATGATCTAAGATGTTCGCTAAAGATTTTCTGATGATTGCAGAAATATTTGACTGGTATAGTCTTGATGCTACTGCGAAACAAATCATTAAGTGCATATAAAGTACGATTTTAAATGTTTTATATTAAAAGGTACTGAGAATAGAATTTTAATATAGAAATCCAGAACAATCCTTACAAATCTAGAGCAATCCCTAGAAATCCAGTAGTGAGGGGGCTATGGATTTGACGATACCCACAGTGGGTATACTATTAGAGCTACTACAAAAAGTGCGTATACATTTTAGGCGATGATACGACAGCCCTTAGTCATCAATGACTCAACCTCAAAAGGCTCCAATGCCCATCCGCTCCCAACTTTTTACCCCCCCCCCCTATTTTCATACTTTTTTTGAAGTCTAATTTTTTTAAATTTTATTTTTTTTTATTTATTTAACATAGAAGTTTTTTGACGATGCCCATAGTGGGTACACTATTGGAGCTACTGCGAAAATTCGTATACATTTTAGGCGATGATACGGCAGCCCTTTGTCATCAATGGCTCAACCTCCAAAGGCCCCAATGCCCATCCCCCCCAACTTTTTAGTTGGGGGGTTTAGTGTGCGTTTCATCATTGGCATTAATGGGTTCATTGACTATATCTGTTGGTACACGATCAATAGTAGTAACGGTATTAGTATTCAACGGAAGGTAAAAAGAAGACAGGCGTTCTCTTCTAGTAACATTATAAACCATATCTTGTCTACATACCAGAACTGTAACCTGTGTAAAAGTAATGTGATGATAGAAAGTGAAACCGTACGCAAAATAAAAAGAGCATTGGCACACAATATAACAACGGAGCATAAAGATGAACTGATGGTAAACAAAGCGCATGTGAACATTATTACTACCATTGATCGTGTACCAACATATATAGTCATTGAACCCAATAATACCAATGATGAAACGCTTACTGAGCCTGTAGCTGACATGACAGTAAAAACTGTGAATGACTCAAAATGGATTAATGATTATTCTACTGGCTACGAACTAAGAGAAGAGAATACCTACACTATCAAGAGAGAACAAGATGAATTATTTTATTGAACAGATTCAAAATGTCCAAAATTATTCATTGATATTAATAATGTGCGCCTATCTCAAGCGAATTTTTTGATCGCATAATGGTCTAAGACGTTCGCTAAGCATTTTCTGATGATTTCAGAAACATTAGTAGTATGGTGTTAATATGTTTCATGACCCTCATAGGGTATTACTTTCATGACAAACATAGGGCATTAATTTCACGACAAACACAGGGCATTACTTTAACGACACACATAGGGCATTACTTTAACGACACACATAGGGCATTACTTTAACGAATTATCATTCCTTCATATCCTCTCTCTGCTTTTAACAAAGTTGTGCTGCTATCTATACCTAAATTGAAATAGATGGCAGCACTTGTTATAGTAAAAAAAAAGTCATCTATGACTATAAATGAATAGATGGCAGCAAATGAAATATTTGAAGTGCGCCTGGTAGTAGTGTCTGTGTCTGAAAATTCCTCTTGCATCTCTGACTTTTGAATAGATATTCTAAATGATGGAGTTACTGGCGGTTCACTTAGCTTGGCGTGCTATGCTAAGTGAACCTAAATCAACCTAACTTAAATACAGTTATTTGAAAAAGGGTATGATTGTATAGGTTGACCACAGGTACCTGGGTGAAGGTACAAAATCCGTTGTACTGCCATTACATCTAAATTGAAATAGATGGCAGCACTTGGAGTAGAAGGCTATCTTATACTCCGACGCGAACACCATATATGGGCATAGAGCCACGTGGTTTATGGACTTTGTCAGTGAGAATGAAAAAACAGGAATTTTGTCACATTTATGGATGGTTTTATGGATTTTGTCAGTGAGAATGAAAAAACAGGAAGTTTGTCACATTTATGTCTGTTTTCATGGATGGTTATGTGTGTTGATTATTTGATGTTTTTATGGACTTTGTCAGTGAGAATGGAAAAACAGGAACTTTGTCACTTCCTTCTTGTTGTTGTTCAAGCCAGATGTTATGAGTTTCCGGGAAACAGTATTTGTTATTGTTGTTTCCAAGCCAAATGTTATGAGTTCCCGGAAACAGTTAATTAATGTCTGACAGATGACGTCAAGTTAATTAATGTCTTTGCATTTCCAAAGAGAATTGTCACCAAGAAACAGTTAGATCACACATGATGTCATGATTGATTGATTGACACGAAAGGGAAATTAATTTGTTGTTCTAAAGAGAGTTGATTCACGAAAGGGGAATTAATTTGGAGTTCTAACAAGAGCGCAGGGATGCCAAACAAAAGGAACATGCTGAAATTCCGTTTGGGGATAATTTTGGCGAAACCGTTTTAGCTAATTTATGGAACTATTACGATGAAACAGTTAGAGACATTTTGAAAGATGATTTTTGAAGAGATTTTAGAAGAGAAATTAATGGTGAAACTCTGTGGTCCTTATAATACACAAGTTCCATTTGAACAGTGTTGTGAGGTCCTCTACCCCAACCCCAAAGGGTTCCGATCCCCCACCCCAACCCCGAAGGAAGCACCGGTACTCAAAGTTCCCCCCAAGCTCCCAAAGAGTCCCAGCCCCCCCCCAAACGCCCTCCTCAGACCCTCAAAGGCCCTCCTCTGGTCCTCAAAGGCCCATCGAGCTCCCAAAAGACCACCAGGGTCCCAAAGGCCATCACCCGGTCCCCAAATGTCCCCCAGGCTCCCAACTGCCTCCCCCGGACCCCCAAAGGCCCTCCCTTTGGTCCCCAAAGGTCCCCACAGGCTCCCAAAGGGCCCCCCGGACCCCCAAAGGCCCTCCCCCCGGTCCTCAAATGTCCACCGGGCTCCCAAAGGACCAATCGGTCCTCAAGGGCCTCCAGACCCACAAAGGCTCTCCCCGGGCTCCCAAAGGACCACCCAGCCCTTGGTTTAGTTTTAGTTAAAAGTATAGAGTGTTTTAGCTTAGAGTTATAACTTAGAGTTTTTCTTGAAGTTCTAGTTTAGTTTAATTTTAGTTAAGAGTTTGATGTTTTACCTTTGAGTTTCAGTTAGAGTTTTAGTTTGGTTTAGTTTTAGTTAAGAGTTTGTAGTTTTAGCTTAGAGTCTTAGCTTAGAGTTTAAGTTAGAGTTGTTGTGTAGTTTAGTTTTAGTTAAGAGTTTAGAGTCTTAGCTTAGAGTTGAAGTTTAGTTTAGTTACTTTTATGAATTTAGAGTTTTAGCTTAGAGTCTTAGCTTAGAGTTTTTGTTGAAGTTCTAGTTTGGTTAAGTTTTAGTTAAGAGTTTCGAGTTTTAGATGAGTCTTAGCTTAGAGTTTTTGCTAGAGTTCTAGTTTAGTTTAATTTTAGTTAAGAGTTTAGAGTTTTACCTTAGAGTCCTAGCTTAGGGTTTTTGTTAGAGTTCTAGTTTAGTTTAATTATAGTTAAGAATTTGATATTTTACCTTTGAGTTTCAGTTAGAGTTCTAGTTTAGTTTACTTTTAGTTAAGTGTTTAGCGTTTTACCTTGGAGTCTTAGCTTAGAGTTTTTGTTAAAGTTCTAGTTTAGTTTTAGTTAATAGTTTAGAGTTTTAGCTTAGAGTCTTAGCTTAGAGTTTTTGTTAGGGTTCTAGTTTAGTTTAGTTTTAGTTAAGAGTTTAGAGTTTTACCTTTGAGTTTCAGTTAGAGTTCTAGTTTAGTTTAGTTTTAGTTAAGAATTTAGAGTTTTTAGCTTAGAGTCGTAGCTTAGAGTTTTTGTTGAAGTTCTAGTTTAGTTTAGTTTTAGTTAATAGTTTAGAGTTATAGCTTAGAGTCTTAGCTTAGAGTTTTTGTTAGAGTTCTAGTTTAGTTTAATTTTATTTTAGAGTTTAGAGTTTTAGCTTAGTCTTAGCTTAGAGTTTTTTTTTGTTAGAGTTCTAGTTTAGTTTAATTTTAGTTAAGAGTTTAATTTTTTTACCTTTGAGTTTCAGTTAGAGTTTTAGTTTAGTTTTAGTTAAGAGTTTGGTGTTTTACCTTAGAGTCTTAGCTTAGAGTTTTAATTTGAGTTCTAGTTTAGTCTAGTTTTAGTTAAGATTTTAGAATTTTAGCTTAGAGTTTTTTTGGTTAAAGTTCTAGTTTAGTTTAATTTTAGCTAAGAGTCTGATTTTTTTACCTCTGAGTTTCAGTTAAAGTTCTAGTTTAGTTTTAGTTACGAGTTTGGTGTTTTACCTTAATGTCTTAGCTTAGAGTTTTTAGTTAGAGTTCTAGTTTAGTTTAGTTTTGGTTAAGAGTTTAGAATTTTAGCTTAGAGTCTTAGCTTAGAGTTTTTTTTGAGTTCTAGTTTATCTTAGTTTTAGTTAAGAGTTTAGAGTTTTTGTTGAAGTTTTAGTTTATTTTAGTTTTAGTTAATAGTTTAGAGTTTTTAGCTTAGAGTCTTAGCTTAGAGTTTTTGTTAGAGTTGAAGTTCAGTTTATTAATAGTTAAGAGTTTAGAGTTTTAGCATAAAGTCTTAGCTTAGAGTTTTTGTTAGAGTTCTAGTTTAGTTTACATGTAGTTAAGAGTTTAGAGTTTTATCTTAGAGACCTAGCTTAGAGTTTTAGTTTAGTTTAGTTTTAGTTAAGATTTTAGAGTTTTAGCTTAGAGTCTTAGCAGAGAGTTTTTGTTAGAGTTCTAGTTTAGTTTAGTTTAGTTTTAGTTAAGAGTTTAGAGTTTTAGCCTAGAGTCTTATCTCAGAGTTTTTGTTAGAGTTCTAGTTTAGTTTTAGTTAAGAGTTTAGAATTCTAGCTTAGAGTCTTAGCTTAGAGTTTTATGTTAGAGTTCTAGTTTATTTTAGTTTTAGTTAAGAGCTTAGAGTTTTTAGCTGAGAGTCATAACTTAGAGTTTTTATTGAAGTTCTAGTTTAGTTTAGTTTTAGTTAATAGTTTAGAGTTTTAGCTTAGAGTCTTAGCTTATAGAGTTTTTGTTAGAGTTGAAGTATAGTTTAGTAATAGTTAAGAGTTTAGAGTTTTAGCATAGAGTCTTAGCTTAGAGTTTTGTTAGAGTTCTAGTTTAGTTTACATATAGTTAAGAGTTTGGAGTTTTACCTTAGAGACCTAGCTTAGAATTTTAGTTTAGTTTAGTTTTAGTTAAGAGTTTAGAGTTTTTTAGCTTAGAGTCTTAGTTTAGAGTTTTTGTTAGAGTTCTAGTTTAGTTTAGTTTTAGTTAAGAGTTTGGTGTTTTACCTTAGAGTTTTTGTTGAAGTTCTAGTATAGTTTAGTTTTAGATAAGAGTTTATAATTTTAGCTTAGAGTCTTAGCTTAGAGTTTTTTGTTAGAGTTCTAGTTTATTTTAGTTTTAGTTAAGAGTTTAGAGTTTTTAGCTGAGAGTCATAGCCTAGAGTTTTTGTCGAAGTTCTAGTTTAGTTTAGTTTTAGTTAAGAGTTTAGAGTTTTAGCTTAGAGTCTTAGCTTAGATTTTTTGTTAGAGTTGAAGTTTATTTTAGTATTAGTTAAGAGCTTAGAGTTTTTAGCTTAGAGTCTTAGCTTAGAGTTTTTGTTAGAGTTCTAGTTCACTTTAGATATAGTTAAGACTTTGGAGTTTTACCCTAGGGACTTAGCTTAGAGTTTTTGTTAGAGTTGAAGTTTAGTTTAGTAATAGTTAAGAGTTTAGAGTTTTAGCATAGAGTCTTAGCTTAGAGTTTTTGTTAGAGTTCTTGTTTAGTTTACATATAGTTAAGAGTTTGGAGTTTTACCTTAGAGACCTAGCTTAGAATTTTAGTTTAGTTTAGTAATAGTTAAGAGTTTAGAATTTTAGCTTGGAGTCTTAGCTTAGAGTTTTTGTTAGAGTTCTTGTTTAGTTTACATATAGTTAAGAGTTTAGAGTTTTACCTTAGAGACCTAGCTTAGAGTTCTAGTTTAGTTTAGTTATAGTTAAGAGTTTAGAATTTTAGCTTGGAGTCTTAGCTTAGAGTTTTTGTTAGAGTTCTAGTTTAGTTTAGTTATAGTTAAGAGTTTGGTGTTTTACCATAGAGACTTAGCTTAGAGTTTTAGTTTAGTTTAGTTTTAGTTAAGATTTTATAGTTTTAGCTTAGAGTCTTAGCAGAGAGTTTTTGTTAGAGTTCTAGTTTAGTTTAGTTTTAGTTAAGAGTTTAGAGTTTTAGCCTAGAGTCTTATCTCAGAGTTTTTGTTAGAGTTCTAGTTTAGTTTAGTTTTAGTTAAGAGTTTAGTGTTTTAAGCTTAGAGTCTTAGTTTAAAGTTTTTTGTTGAAGTTCTAGTTTAGTTTAGAGTTTTAGCCTAGACTTAGAGTTTTAATTAGAGTTCTAGTTTAGTCTAGTTTTAGTTAAGAGTTTAGAGTTTTAGCTTAGAGTCTTAGCTTAGTGTTTTTGTTAGAGTTCTAGTTTAGTTTAGTTTTTAGTTAAGAGTTTTAGAGTTTTAGCTTAGAGTCATAGCTTAGAGTTTTTGTTATAGTTCTAGTTTAGTTTAGTTATAGTTAAGAGTTTGGTGTTTTACCCTAGAGACTTAGCTTAGAGTTTTAGTCTAGTTTAGTTTTACTTAAGAGTTTAGAGTTTTAGCTTAGGGTCTCAGCTTAGAGTTTTTGCTAGAGTTCTAGTTTAGTTTAGTTTTAGTTAAGAGTTTAGTGTTTTTAGCTTAGAGTCTTAGTTTAGAGTTTTTGTTGAAGTTTAGTTTAGTTTTGGTTTTGAGTTTTAGCTTAGACTTAGAGTTTTAATTAGAGTTCTAGTTTAGTTTAGTTAGCTATGAGTTTAGAGTTTTAGCTTAGAGTCATAGCTTAGAGTTTTTGTTAGAGTTCTAGTTTAGTTTAGTTTTAGTTGAGAGTTTAGAGTTTTACCATAGAGTCTTAGCTTAGAGTTTTAGTTAGAGTTGAAGTTTAGTTTAGTTACTTTTATGAATTTAGAGTTTTAGCTTAGAGTCGTAGCTTAGAGTTTTACTTTAAGTTATAGTTTGGTTAAGTTTTAGTTAAGAGTTTCGAGTTTTAGATGAGTCTTAGCTTAGAGTTTTTGCTAGAGTTCTAGTTTAGTTTAATTTTAGTTAAGAGTTTAGAGTTTTACCTTAGAGTCCTAGCTTAGAGTTTTTGTTAGAGTTCTAGTTTAGTTTAATTATAGTTAAGAATTTGATATTTTACCTTTGAGTTTCAGTTAGAGTTCTAGTTTAGTTTACTTTTAGTTAAGAGTTTAGCGTTTTACCTTGGAGTCTTAGCTTAGAGTTTTAGTTAGAGTTCTAGTTTTGTTTAGTTTTAGTTAAGAGTTTAGAATTTTAGCTTAGAGTCTTAGCTCAGAGTTTTTGTTAGAGTCCTAGTTTATTTTAGTTTTAGTTAATAGTTTAGAGTTTTACATTTGAGTTTCAGTTAGAGTTCTAGTTTAGTTTAGTTTTAGTTAAGAGTTTAGAGTTTTTAGCTTAGAGTCTTAGCTTAGAGTTTTTGTTGAAGTTCTAGTTTAGTTTAGTTTTAGTTAATAGCTTAGAGTTTTTGTTAGAGTTCTAGTTTAGTTTAATTTTATTTAAGAGTTTAGAGTTTTAGCTTAGAGTTTTTTTGTTAGAGTTCTAGTTTAGTTTAATTTTAGTCAAGAGTTTTTTTTTACCTTTGAGCTTCAATTAGAGTTCTAGTTTAGTTTTAGTTAAGAGTTTGGTGTTTTACCTCAGAGTTTCAGTTAGAGTTCTAGTTTAGTTTTAGTTAAGAGCTTGGTGTTTTACCTTAGAGTCTTAGCTTAGAGTTTTTTGTTGGGGTTCTAGTTTAGTTTAATTTTAGTTAAGAGTTTGATTTTGTACCTCTGAGTTTCAGTTAGAGTTCTAGTTTAGTTTTAGTTAAGAGTTTGATGTTTTACCTTAGGGTCTTAGCTTAGAGTTTTTAGTTAGAGTTCTAGTTTACTTTAGTTTTGGTTAAGAATTTAGAATTTCAGCTTAGAGTCTTAGCTTAGAGTTTTTTTAGAGTTCTAGTTTATTTTAGTTTTAGTTAAGAGTTTAGTTTTTACCATAGAGTCTTAGCTTAGAGTTTTTGTTAAAGTTTTAGTTTATTTTAGTTTTAGTTAATAGTTTAGAGTTTTAGCTTAGAGTCTTAGCTTAGAGTTTTTGTTAGAGTTGAAGTTTAGTTTAGTAATAGTTAAGAGTTTGGTGTTTTACCATAGAGTCATAGCTTAGAGTTTTAGTTAGAGTTCTAGTTTAGTTTAGTTTTAGTTGAGAGTTTAGAATTTTAGCTTAGACTCTTAGCTTAGAGTTTTTGTTTGATTTCTAGTTTAGTTTAGTTTTAGTCAAGAGTTTAGAGTTTTTAGCTTAGATTCATAGCTTAGAGTTTTTGTTGAAGCTATAGTTTAGTTTAGTTTTAGTTAAGAGTTTATAGTTTTAGCTTAGATTCTTAGCTTAGAGTTTTTGTTAGAGTTTTAGTTTAGTTTAGTTTTAGTTAAGAGTTTAGAGTTTTAGCTTAGAGTATTAGCTTAGAGTTATAGTTAGAGTTGAAGTTTAGTTTAGTTATAGTTAAGAATTTAGAGTTTTTAGCTTAGAATCGTAGTTTAGAGTTTTTGTTATAGTTCTAGTTTAGTTTAGTTAAGAGTTTAGAGTTTTATCATAGAGTCATAGGTTAGAGTTTTTGTTGAAGTTGAAGTTTAGTTTAGTCATAGTTAAGAATTTAGAGTTTTTATCTTAGAGTCATAGCTTAGAGTTTTTGAAGTTCTAGTTTAGTTTAGTTAAGAGTTTAGAGTTCCACCTTAGAGTCTTAGCTTAGAGTTTTACTTAGAGTTGAAGTTTAGTTTACTTATAGTTAAGGGTTTAGAGTTTTAGCTTGGAGTCTTGGCTTAGAGTTTTAGTTAGAGTTCTAGCTTAGTTTAGTTTTAGTTAAGAGTTTAGAGTTCTACCTTAAAGTCTTAGCTTATTGTTCTATTTAGAGTTCTAGTTTAGTTTAGTTTTAGTTAAGAGTTTTGAGTTTTACCTTAAAGTCTTAGATTAGAGTTTTAGTTAGGGTTGAAGTTTCGTTTAGTTTAGTTATAGTTAAGAGTTTATAGTTTTAGCTTAGAGTCTTAGCTTAGAGTTTTAGTTAGAGTTATTGTTTAGTTTAGTTTTAGTTAAGATTTATAGCTTTAGCATAGAATCTTAGCTTAGAGATTTAGTTAGAGTTGAAGTTTAGTCCAAACTAGCATAACCACAAAATTACACAATATTGCATAGAAATACCAAAACCATAGGTTAGGTTAGGTCAGGTTAGAAGTCTGGTTTCTCCACGTTTAAGTTAGGTTAGATTAGGTTAGCTTATCATGAGCGCTCATGATAAGCTAACCTAATCTAACCTAACTTAAACGTGGAGAAACCAGACTTCTAACCTGACCTAACCTAACCTATGGTTTTGGTATTTCTATGCAATATTGTGTAATTTTGTGGTTATGCTAGTTTGGACTAAACTTCAACTCTAACTAAATCTCTAAGCTAAGATTCTATGCTAAAGCTATAAATCTTAACTAAAACTAAACTAAACAATAACTCTAACTAAAACTCTAAGCTAAGACTCTAAGCTAAAACTATAAACTCTTAACTATAACTAAACTAAACGAAACTTCAACCCTAACTAAAACTCTAATCTAAGACTTTAAGGTAAAACTCAAAACTCTTAACTAAAACTAAACTAAACTAGAACTCTAAATAGAACAATAAGCTAAGACTTTAAGGTAGAACTCTAAACTCTTAACTAAAACTAAACTAAGCTAGAACTCTAACTAAAACTCTAAGCCAAGACTCCAAGCTAAAACTCTAAACCCTTAACTATAAGTAAACTAAACTTCAACTCTAAGTAAAACTCTAAGCTAAGACTCTAAGGTGGAACTCTAAACTCTTAACTAAACTAAACTAGAACTTCAAAAACTCTAAGCTATGACTCTAAGATAAAAACTCTAAATTCTTAACTATGACTAAACTAAACTTCAACTTCAACAAAAACTCTAACCTATGACTCTATGATAAAACTCTAAACTCTTAACTAAACTAAACTAGAACTATAACAAAAACTCTAAACTACGATTCTAAGCTAAAAACTCTAAATTCTTAACTATAACTAAACTAAACTTCAACTCTAACTATAACTCTAAGCTAATACTCTAAGCTAAAACTCTAAACTCTTAACTAAAACTAAACTAAACTAAAACTCTAACAAAAACTCTAAGCTAAGAATCTAAGCTAAAACTATAAACTCTTAACTAAAACTAAACTAAACTATAGCTTCAACAAAAACTCTAAGCTATGAATCTAAGCTAAAAACTCTAAACTCTTGACTAAAACTAAACTAAACTAGAAATCAAACAAAAACTCTAAGCTAAGAGTCTAAGCTAAAATTCTAAACTCTCAACTAAAACTAAACTAAACTAGAACTCTAACTAAAACTCTAAGCTATGACTCTATGGTAAAACACCAAACTCTTAACTATTACTAAACTAAACTTCAACTCTAACAAAAACTCTAAGCTAAGACTCTAAGCTAAAACTCTAAACTATTAACTAAAACTAAAATAAACTAAAACTTTAACAAAAACTCTAAGCTAAGACTCTATGGTAAAAACTAAACTCTTAACTAAAACTAAAATAAACTAGAACTCTAAAAAAATTCTAAGCTAAGACTCTAAGCTGAAATTCTAAATTCTTAACCAAAACTAAAGTAAACTAGAACTCTAACTAAAAACTCTAAGCTAAGACCCTAAGGTAAAACATCAAACTCTTAACTAAAACTAAACTAGAACTCTAACTGAAACTCAGAGGTACAAAATCAAACTCTTAACTAAAATTAAACTAAACTAGAACCCCAACAAAAAACTCTAAGCTAAGACTCTAAGGTAAAACACCAAGCTCTTAACTAAAACTAAACTAGAACTCTAACTGAAACTCTGAGGTAAAACACCAAACTCTTAACTAAAACTAAACTAGAACTCTAATTGAAGCTCAAAGGTAAAAATAAAACTCTTGACTAAAATTAAACTAAACTAGAACTCTAACAAAAAAACTCTAAGCTAAAACTCTAAACTCTTAAATAAAATTAAACTAAACTAGAACTCTAACAAAAACTCTAAGCTATTAACTAAAACTAAACTAAACTAGAACTTCAACAAAAACTCTAAGCTAAGACTCTAAGCTAAAAACTCTAAACTCTTAACTAAAACTAAACTAAACTAGAACTCTAACTGAAACTCAAATGTAAAACTCTAAACTATTAACTAAAACTAAAATAAACTAGGACTCTAACAAAAACTCTGAGCTAAGACTCTAAGCTAAAATTCTAAACTCTTAACTAAAACTAAACAAAACTAGAACTCTAACTAAAACTCTAAGCTAAGACTCCAAGGTAAAACGCTAAACTCTTAACTAAAAGTAAACTAAACTAGAACTCTAACTGAAACTCAAAGGTAAAATATCAAATTCTTAACTATAATTAAACTAAACTAGAACTCTAACAAAAACTCTAAGCTAGGACTCTAAGGTAAAACTCTAAACTCTTAACTAAAATTAAACTAAACTAGAACTCTAGCAAAAACTCTAAGCTAAGACTCATCTAAAACTCGAAACTCTTAACTAAAACTTAACCAAACTATAACTTAAAGTAAAACTCTAAGCTACGACTCTAAGCTAAAACTCTAAATTCATAAAAGTAACTAAACTAAACTTCAACTCTAACTAAAACTCTAAGCTAAGACTCTATGGTAAAACTCTAAACTCTTAACTAAAACTAAACTAAACTAGAACTCTAACAAAAACTCTAAGCTATGACTCTAAGCTAAAACTCTAAACTCATAGCTAACTAAACTAAACTAGAACTCTAATTAAAACTCTAAGTCTAAGCTAAAACTCAAAACCAAAACTAAACTAAACTTCAACAAAAACTCTAAACTAAGACTCTAAGCTAAAAACACTAAACTCTTAACTAAAACTAAACTAAACTAGAACTCTAGCAAAAATTCTAAGCTGAGACCCTAAGCTAAAACTCTAAACTCTTAAGTAAAACTAAACTAGACTAAAACTCTAAGCTAAGTCTCTAGGGTAAAACACCAAACTCTTAACTATAACTAAACTAAACTAGAACTATAACAAAAACTCTAAGCTATGACTCTAAGCTAAAACTCTAAAACTCTTAACTAAAAACTAAACTAAACTAGAACTCTAACAAAAACACTAAGCTAAGACTCTAAGCTAAAACTCTAAACTCTTAACTAAAACTAGACTAAACTAGAACTCTAATTAAAACTCTAAGTCTAGGCTAAAACTCTAAACTAAACTAGAACTTCAACAAAAAACTTTAAACTAAGACTCTAAGCTTAAAACACTAAACTCTTAACTAAAACTAAACTAAACTAGAACTCTAACAAAAACTCTGAGATAAGACTCTAGGCTAAAACTCTAAACTC
Source organism: Artemia sinica (assembly GCA_027921565.1). NCBI lineage: Eukaryota > Metazoa > Arthropoda > Branchiopoda > Anostraca > Artemiidae > Artemia > Artemia sinica. The sequence goes on along the minus strand of CM051264.1, from coordinate 24,020,242 downwards.
TTAACTAAAACTAAACTAAACTAGAACTCTAACAAAAACTCTCTGCTAAGACTCTAAGCTAAAACTATAAAATCTTAACTAAAACTAAACTAAACTAAAACTCTAAGCTAAGTCTCTATGGTAAAACACCAAACTCTTAACTATAACTAAACTAAACTAGAACTCTAACAAAAACTCTAAGCTAAGACTCCAAGCTAAAATTCTAAACTCTTAACTATAACTAAACTAAACTAGAACTCTAAGCTAGGTCTCTAAGGTAAAACTCTAAACTCTTAACTATATGTAAACTAAACAAGAACTCTAACAAAAACTCTAAGCTAAGACTCCAAGCTAAAATTCTAAACTCTTAACTATTACTAAACTAAACTAAAATTCTAAGCTAGGTCTCTAAGGTAAAACTCCAAACTCTTAACTATATGTAAACTAAACAAGAACTCTAACAAAAACTCTAAGCTAAGACTCTATGCTAAAACTCTAAACTCTTAACTATTACTAAACTAAACTTCAACTCTAACAAAAACTCTAAGCTAAGTTCCTAGGGTAAAACTCCAAAGTCTTAACTATATCTAAAGTGAACTAGAACTCTAACAAAAACTCTAAGCTAAGACTCTAAGCTAAAAACTCTAAGCTCTTAACTAATACTAAAATAAACTTCAACTCTAACAAAAAATCTAAGCTAAGACTCTAAGCTAAAACTCTAAACTCTTAACTAAAACTAAACTAAACTAGAACTTCGACAAAAACTCTAGGCTATGACTCTCAGCTAAAAACTCTAAACTCTTAACTAAAACTAAAATAAACTAGAACTCTAACAAAAAACTCTAAGCTAAGACTCTAAGCTAAAATTATAAACTCTTATCTAAAACTAAACTATACTAGAACTTCAACAAAAACTCTAAGGTAAAACACCAAACTCTTAACTAAAACTAAACTAAACTAGAACTCTAACAAAAACTCTAAACTAAGACTCTAAGCTAAAAAACTCTAAACTCTTAACTAAAACTAAACTAAACTAAAATTCTAAGCTAGGTCTCTAAGGTAAAACTCCAAACTCTTAACTATATGTAAACTAAACTAGAACTCTAACAAAAACTCTAAGCTAAGACTCTATGCTAAAACTCTAAACTCTTAACTATTACTAAACTATACTTCAACTCTAACAAAAACTCTAAGCTAAGACTCTAAGCTAAAACTCTAAACTATTAACTAAAACTAAACTAAACTAGAACTTCAATAAAAACTCTAAGTTATGACTCTCAGCTAAAAACTCTAAGCTCTTAACTAAAACTAAAATAAACTAGAACTCTAACATAAAACTCTAAGCTAAGACTCTAAGCTAGAATTCTAAACTCTTAACTAAAACTAAACTAGAACTCTAACAAAAACTCTGAGATAAGACTCTAGGCTAAAACTCTAAACTCTTAACTAAAACTAAACTAAACTAGAACTCTAACAAAAACTCTCTGCTAAGACTCTAAGCTAAAACTCTAAAATCTTAACTAAAACTAAACTAAACTAAAACTCTAAGCTAGGTCTCTAAGATAAAACTCTAAACTCTTAACTACATGTAAACTAAACTAGAACTCTAACAAAAACTCTAAGCTAAGACTTTATGCTAAAACTCTAAACTCTTAACTATTAATAAACTGAACTTCAACTCTAACAAAAACTCTAAGCTAAGACTCTAAGCTAAAAACTCTAAACTATTAACTAAAACTAAAATAAACTAAAACTTCAACAAAAACTCTAAACTCTTAACTAAAACTAAGATAAACTAGAACTCAAAAAAAACTCTAAGCTAAGACTCTAAGCTAAAATTCTAAACTCTTAACCAAAACTAAACTAAACTAGAACTCTAACTAAAAACTCTAAGCTAAGACATTAAGGTAAAACACCAAACTCGTAACTAAAACTAAACTAGAACTTTAACTGAAACTCAGAGGTAAAAAAATCAGACTCTTAGCTAAAATTAAACTAAACTAGAACTCTAACAAAAAAAACTCTAAGCTAAAATTCTAAAATCTTAACTAAAACTAGACTAAACTAGAACTCAAATTAAAACTCTAAGCTAAGACTCTAAGGTAAAACACCAAACTCTTAACTAAAACTAAACTAAAACTCTAACTGAAACTCAAAGGTAAAAAAATTAAACTCTTAACTAAAATTAAACTAAACTAGAACTCTAACAAAAAAAACTCTAAGCTAAGACTAAGCTAAAACTCTAAACTCTAAAATAAAATTAAACTAAACTAGAACTCTAACAAAAACTCTAAGCTAAGACTCTAAGCTATAACTCTAAACTATTAACTAAAACTAAACTAAACTAGAACTTCAACAAAAACTCTAAGCTACGACTCTAAGCTAAAAACTCTAAATTCTTAACTAAAACTAAACTAAACTAGAACTCTAACTGAAACTCAAAGGTAAAACTCTAAACTCTTAACTAAAACTAAAATAAACTAGAACCCTAACAAAAACTCTAAGCTAAGACTCTAAGCTAAAACTCTAAACTATTAACTAAAACTAAACTAGAACTCTAACTAAAACTCTAAGCTAAGACTCCAAGGTAAAACGCTAAACTCTTAACTAAAAGTAAACTAAACTAGAACTCTAACTGAAACTCAAAGGTAAAATATCAAATTCTTAACTATAATTAAACTAAACTAGAACTCTAACAAAAACTCTAAGCTAGGACTCTAAGGTAAAACTCTAAACTCTTAACTAAAATTAAACTAAACTAGAACTCTAGCAAAAACTCTAAGCTAAGACTCATCTAAAACTCGAAACTCTTAACTAAAACTTAACCAAACTAGAACTTCAACAAAAACTCTAAGCTAAGACTCTAAGCTAAAACTCTAAATTCATAAAAGTAACTAAACTAAACTTCAACTCTAAGCTAAGACTCTAAACTCTTAACTAAAACTAAACTACACAACAACTCTGACTTAAACTCTAAGCTAAGACTCTAAGCTAAAACTACAAACTCTTAACTAAAACTAAACCAAACTAAAACTCTAACTGAAACTCAAAGGTAAAACATCAAACTCTTAACTAAAATTAAACTAAACTAGAACTTCAAGAAAAACTCTAAGTTATAACTCTAAGCTAAAACACTCTATACTTTTAACTAAAACTAAACCAAGGGCTGGGTGGTCCTTTGGGAGCCCGGGGAGAGCCTTTGTGGGTCTGGAGGCCCTTGAGGACCGATTGGTCCTTTGGGAGCCCGGTGGACATTTGAGGACCGGGGGGAGGGCCTTTGGGGGTCCGGGGGGCCCTTTGGGAGCCTGTGGGGACCTTTGGGGACCAAAGGGAGGGCCTTTGGGGGTCCGAGGGAGGCAGTTGGGAGCCTGGGGGACATTTGGGGACCGGGTGATGGCCTTTGGGACCCTGGTGGTCTTTTGGGAGCTCGATGGGCCTTTGAGGACCAGAGGAGGGCCTTTGAGGGTCTGAGGAGGGCGTTTGGGGGGGGGCTGGGACTCTTTGGGAGCTTGGGGGGAACTTTGAGTACCGGTGCTTCCTTCGGGGTTGGGGTGGGGGATCGGAACCCTTTGGGGTTGGGGTAGAGGACCTCACAACACTGTTCAAATGGAACTTGTGTATTATAAGGACCACAGAGTTTCACCATTAATTTCTCTTCTAAAATCTCTTCAAAAATCATCTTTCAAAATGTCTCTAACTGTTTCATCGTAATAGTTCCATAAATTAGCTAAAACGGTTTCGCCAAAATTATCCCCAAACGGAATTTCAGCATGTTCCTTTTGTTTGGCATCCCTGCGCTGGCTTATTTCAATTATTTGGAAACCTTTTCGCGCGCTAAGATCAAAACATCTGCCTCGGAAACGATTCTCTTGTTAGAACTCCAAATTAATTCCCCTTTCGTGAATCAATTCTCTTTAGAACAACAAATTAATTTCCCTTTCGTGTCAATCAATCAATCATGACATCATGTGTGATCTAACTGTTTCTTGGTGACAATTCTCTTTGGAAATGCAAGGACATTAATTAACTTGACGTCATCTATCAGACATTAATTAACTGTTTCCGGGAACTCATAACATTTGGCTTGGAAACAACAATAACAAATACTGTTTCCCGGAAACTCATAACATCTGGCTTGAACAACAACAAGAAGGGAGTGACAAAGTTCCTGTTTTTCCATTCTCACTGACAAAGTCCATAAAAACATCAAATAATCAACACACATAACCATCCATGAAAACAGACATAAATGTGACAAACTTCCTGTTTTTTCATTCTCACTGACAAAATCCATAAAACCATCCATAAATGTGACAAAATTCCTGTTTTTTCATTCTCACTGACAAAGTCCATAAACCACGTGGCTCTATGCCCATATATGGTGTTCGCGTCGGAGTATAAGATAGCCTTCTACTACTTGGTATAGTAAAAAAATTGTCATCTATGACTATAAATGAATAGATGGCAGCAAATGAAATATTTGAAGTGCGCCTGGTAGTAGTGTCTGTGTCTGAAAATTCCTCTTGCATCTTTGACTTTTGAATAGATATTCTAAATGATGGAGTTACTGGCGGTACACTTAGCGTGGCGTGCTATGCTAAGTGAACCTAAATGAACCTAACTTAAATGCAGTTATTTGAAAAAAGGGTATGATTGTATAGGTTGGCCACAGGTACCTGGGTGAAGGTACAAAATCCGTTGTACTGCCATTATATCTAAATTGAAATAGATGGCAGCACTTTGGTTAGGAAAAAATCTATGACCATAAATGAATAGATGGCAGCAAATGAAATATTTAAAGTGTGCCTGGTAGTAGCACATGTGTCTGAAAATTCCTGATCTTGCATCTGTAACTTTTGAATAGATATTCTAAATGATGAAGTTGCTTGCGTACCCTAAAAATATTTGAAACATAACAAAGTAATTCAATGAAATATTTTTATTGAAATAATGGCATGTACAATACTACATGTTATTAATATAATGATAAAAAAATTTGAATGCTTTGAATCTGCTCCAAAAATAAAGCAGCATTTTTTATCTTGACTCTTAACGTTCACTGATGCTTTGCTTTTGGTTGAATTGTCTTTAATTTTCTTGGCGATATTATATGCTAATGCAATTTTTATTTTAATTGCGATTTCAATGTCTATTACAACACTATTTTTACACAGGTAACAGTTTCGACACGAAGACAGGATATGGTTTATAATATTAGTGGAGCGGTAGACTCTTATTTTCCCCTTTTTTTCGGTTGAATGCTAATACCAGAAAGATGGCGATAGGATCTATTAACAGGTAATGTGTTAACAGAAACACAAGCCAGAAGTTTCCCCTCGCCATCAACTATTAGTTTCAGGCTTGCATTCTCTTTTAACGGTATCATCTCTGGAAATGTTACTCTCGCATATCCACCATCATAAGTGTTGAATTTTTTGATACTCCAAAGGAATCTAATCTCTCACTGTCATGACAACGCACACATACATTTCCAATAGTGTGAAATAATGGCACGTACAATACTACATGTTATTAATATCGTAATAAAAAATTTGAATGGTTTGAACCCGCTCCAAAAATAATACATCATGTTTTATCTTGACTCTTAACGTTAACTGATGCTTTGCTTTTCGTTGAATTATATTTTATTTCCCTGGCGATATCACAAGCTAATGCCATTTTTATTTTAATTGCGATTTCAATGTCTATTACAACACTATTTTTACACCGCTAACAGTTTCGACACGTAGACAGGATATGGTTTATAATATTAGTGGAGCGGTAGACTCTTATTTTCCCCTTTTCTTCGGTTGAATGCTAATACCAGAAAGATGGCGATAGGATCTATCAACAGGTAATGTGTTACCAGAAACACAAGCCAGAAGTTGCCCCCCGTCATCAACTATTAGTTTCAGGCCTGCATTCTCTTTGAGCGCTATCATCTGTGAAAATGTATTCTCGCATATTCACCATCATAATTGTGGAATTTTTTGATACTCCAAAGGAATCTAATCTTTCACTGTCATGACAACGCACACATACAATTCCAATAGTGTTACAACTAGTGTTTGTTTCATAGTTGAAATATTTGTCCATGTCAACATTAAATGCTACGACAACTTTATCATGAACCCACACTTTCTTGAAATATTTCATCACAAATTAAAAAATAAGATGTAACTGTTTATCCTTTCTATGTACGATAATACTGTTCAAAAAAATATAATAAACTAAGTATTGTCAATGACCAGCCAAAGAGTACCACGGGGGCTGCCGGATAAAAAACAAAACAAAAAATAAATCATGTCCACCAATGATTACAACGATGATGAATTTTTGTATGCCCTATTTCTTTTGAACGTGAAGAATTCCTGTAAGGGGACTCTACTTTTCTTGATCATCTATTTTGTTCTTCGTGATCCCTTTCTAGTATACTGTACCTCCTTTTCCTAGACCTTTATTGTGCTTTCGAGTTTTCTTGGGGTAGTAAGGGTATCCTTTCTTCCAACAGTTTCTTACTTGACCAATCTAACACTGAGTTTCTCTCCATTCTAGTTGTTTTCATTTCATTCAATATTTTCCTCCTCATCTCTTCCAGATTCTCTTTATGATTTCCAATGTCCACGTGTTCTAAATTGGCTGATTAGACTCATAAGAATTGGTGAAATCATGATAACGGCCTTTACAGATGCTACAATCGTAGTAAAAAGATATTTTTATTTCAATATTTTCATTCATCATAGCTTAGTTTGAAACTTGCAGAGCCATTGCTTCTGGTAACAGACTCTTTTAAACATGTTGCTGAAATGACAATGGGTTCTCCTGAAATATAGACAAAACCCTGAAAATTCCAATCGAAATGTCTCTGACTTTTTAAAAAAAATTCAGTTGGCATCTTTCCGGCGTTGGAAGAAAAAAAATATCCTGTTCATCTATCCAAGATTCCTGGTGAGGGGGAGGGTATACCTATAGTAGGATTTTACTTATGAACTATAACTATTCTAAAGAATAAAGACAGGTTAAGCTTAAAGATATTTATTGCTTAAACATTTAAAAAAAAATCTTTTTTTTGAAAAAAAACATATTTACACAAAAATAATACTTAAAGTTCAGTGCTAAGCATCCACAAACGAGGATCCCTTGATATAGAATAGTTTTTACCGCGTCTTATGCACTTATCGCGATCAGGTATGCCCTCGGTATTCACTGCGCGAAAATCTAACTTCCTCTTCGGGACGGTGATAGGTCCCTTCAAATTTAGGACATTTAAATTCTTCTAAATTGAAAAGTGGAATTCTAGGGTTGTTTTGAATTAAAGCTTTATCTGTAGGTACGTTACCCTTTACGTACAGTGCTTCAACCTTGAAAAAACTGCATATTTCACTGACTTCTTCCAGAACAGCTCCCAGTTCTTGACCACTTTTATTATGTGGCGTAATCACTCTGTCGTAGAATCCCAGTTTGTTCATATGGCGTAATGTAGTACTAAGCAAGCTTTTATCATACTCAAACATATTATAGTTCACTTTACAATGATAACAGTCAATTTCTTCGAGTTCCATAGATAATAACAAAAACGCACAATCAAATATATCAAATACATTCAAATATAATTATGTGTCATATAGTCCTATATCATCTTGGAAGCTATAAATGAAGTATTTAAGCAGAGAAGTTCTTCATAAAACTTTATACATTTGCTCAAGGTTAAAAGACTTGATTCGCAATATAAAAAGTAGTAGTTCATTGCGCAATGAGAGTACTTCATCAAACTTTTGTTCCTGTGCTCAAGGTAAAAAAACCTGTTTCGCAATAGCAAAAGTAGTGGTAGTTCATTGAACCACACAGAATCCAAGTACTTTAGGTTTAAATCATTGCGCAACTAACATTCAAGGGAAGAGAAATCGATAGTGCAATAGTTCGTTGACTCCAATAGTTTCACAGCTGGTTTATTTTTCCTATGGATAGGGGTAGCAGTCGTAAAACCATCTGAATTCATTGCGGGGAGGAGTCATAAAACTCTCGGTATCTATTGCACGCAAATGAAACGTGGATATTGTTAAGTAACTTAGCTTGTAAAATATTACATGTTTGTTAATATCATCATAAAAAATTGAATGTTTTGAATTCGTTCCATAAAATGATTCATCATGTTTTCTCTTGACATGACACTTATTCCGTTTCCGGGGCATACACAATTTTTAGCATGGTTTCAGTCACATGTTAAATGTGTATTTTGTCATTGGTATTATTGAGCTCATTAGAAATAAAGTTCTTCATGACATTTTTCTCAACTTCGAAATGTTTTTTTCTTTGTGACGTTTTTTAACTTCAAGATGTTTTTTTTAACTCCAAGATGTTTTTGTTTTAACTTCGAGACGTTTTTTCTTTGAGACATTTTTTTTACTTTGAGACGTTTTTATTTCTTCATGAAGTTTTTGTTTTAATTTTCAGACGTTCTTTTTTCGAGACTTATTTTTAACTTTCGAGACGTTGTTTTTTCTTTGGGACGTTTTTTACTTCGAGACGTTTTTTTCTTTGTGATGTTTCTTTTTTAACTTCGAGACGTCTTGCTTTAACTTCGAGATTTTTTTTACTTAGAGACCTTTTTATTTCTTCGAGACGTTTTTTTCAACTTCGAGACGTTTTATTTTTACTTCGAGACATTTTTTTTTAACTTCGAGAACATTTTTTCTTCGTTACGTTTTGTTTTAACTTTTGGACGTTATTTATGTAGAGAAACTTCATCGAACTTTTATACTTTTGCTCAAGGTTTAAAAGACTTGTTTTGCAAAAGCGAAAGTAGTAGTTCATTGCAAAACTAGAAGTACTTCATCAAATTTTTTCGCTAAAAGCAGAGAGAGGATGTGAAGGAATGATAATTCGTTAAAGTAATGCCCTCTGTTTGTCGTTAATTCCCTATGTGTGTCGTAAAAGCAATGCCCAATGAGAGTCGTGAAACATATTAACATCATACTACTAATATTTCTGAAATCATCAGAAAATGCTTAGCGAATGTCTTAGATCATTACGCTATCAAACCATTAGCTTGAGATAGGGATACATTATTCATATCATTTAACAATTTTGGACATTTTAAATTTATTTCACAAAATAATTCATCCTGTTCTCTCTTAATAGTGTAGGTATTCTTTTCTCTTAGTTCGTAGCCAGTAGAATAATCATTAATTCATTTTGAGACATTCACAATTTTTACTGTCGTGTCCGCTACAGGTTCAATATGCGTTTCATCATTGGTATTATTGGGTTCATTGACTTTATCTGTTGGTACACGATCAACGATAGTAATAATGTTCACATGCGCTTTGTTTTCCATCAATTCATCTTCACACTCCGTTGTTATATTGTATGCCAATGCCCTTTTTATTTTGCCTGCGATTACACTGTATTATCACATTATTTTTACACAGGTAACAGTTCTGGCACGTAGATAGGATATGGTTTATAATTTTACTAGAAGAGTACGCCTGTCTTATTTTTACCTTCCGTTAAATACTAATACCCGAAAGATGGCGATATAATTTATCAACGGGTAAAGCAAAAAGTTGCCCCTCTTCACCTACTATCATTTTTATGTTGGCATTCTCTTTGAGCGGTATCATCTCTGGATATCCCACTCTTGAACATCCGCCATCAGCAATGCAGAAGTGTTTCGGTAGTCCAACGAAATCTAATCTCTCACTGTCATGACAACGTACGCACACATTTCCAACAGTGTTACCACTAGTACTTGTTTCATAGTTCAAATATTTTTCTTTGTCAGCGTTCAATGCAACAGAAACCTTATCATGTGCACACTCTTTCTGTAAAAAGTTGGTGGGGGGGGTTAAAAAGTGGGGAGGCAGGTAAAAAGTTGGGGGAGTAAGGGGCATTGGGACCTTGGGAGGCTGAGTAATTGATGACTAAGGGCTGTTGTATCATCGCCTAAAATGTATACGACTTTTTCTAGTAGCTCCAATAGTATACCCACTATGGGCATTCTTGAAAAACTTTTATGCTAAATAAAAATAAACAAAAGTAAAAAAATTAGACTTAAAAAGTATAAAAAGGGGAGGGGGTAAAAAGTTGGGAGTGGAGTGGGGGGGGGCAAAAAGTTGAGAGGGGAGAGGCATTGAGGCCTCTAGAGGTGGAGTCATTGATGACTAAGGGCTGTCGTATCATTCTATTCTCGGTGTCTTTTAATGTAAAACATTTAAAATCCCACTTTATATTCACTTAATGATCTGTTTCGCAATAGCATCAAGATTATACCAGTCAAATATTTCTGAAATGATCACAAAATCTTTAGCGAACATCTTAGATCATTACGTAATCTGTTTCGCAATAGCGTCAAGAAAGGAAAATCACCTTGTCCGGGTGTGTTCAGAGTTCACTGCTCCTCAAAAGCGCCTTAGGGCTATATCGTTGCGCAACTAACGCTCAAAACCAGAGAAATCAGTTATATAAGAGTTCACAAGAGTGCCTTAGGGAATAGCCTTGATAAAGTTCGTTCAACCTCAAGAGTGCCCTAGGGGATGGCCTTGATAAAGTTCGTTCAACCTACACAGGGGATGGTGTTGATAAAATTCGTTCAACCTCAAGAGTGCCCTAGGGCACTCTTGATAAAGTTCGTTCAGCATCAAGAGTGTCCTTGACAAGCGTCTTGGAAAGGTGCCAACGACCGTGAAGAGAGCAAATTCATTATAAGCATTCTACTATTGGCATGACCGTGTAAGGCGTTTGATACTAGAATCGTTCGTTCACATCCAATCAAAATTTTGAAATAGAATTTTTGTTCAGCGTGGTTGAAAGGTCAAGAAATTATGTCTGAGGATGAACCCCCCCCCCCCCCAAAGCCCGTAGGGCGAGGGTTGTAGTTTATATCCCAAGGGTATTTGAGGTTTTATTGAAAGGACGGTTGTACAAACTTTAGAGGTGGCTTATTCAATTGAAAATTGGAATTTCTAGTTCTCTTTTCAGAGTCAAAGTGACGAAGGGCAACTAGCCCCCCACCCAAATAGCCCTCTTCACCAAACACATCTGATTGAAATTGTGAGATAGCCATTTTGTTCAAAATAGTTCAAAAACATATAACAATGTCTTCAGATTTGACAAAAAGCCCTAAAGCCCTGGGCAAGGGCGATAAGTTATGCCCTGGAAGCATATAAGGTTCTTATGGAACGGGTGCCCGTATAAACTTCAGATGGGGTTGATTTGATTTGAAATTGAAAGTTAGTTTCCTTTTTAAGAGTCTAAAGTGATTTGAGAGAACCACACCCCCCCCCCCCGCCCATCATTTCCCAAAACAAACAACTAAACAAAGCTTTGAGACATCTATATTTTTTCACCATCATTGACAGGTTTAGTAATTATTCGTTTGGGGATGTCACCCCCCTCCCCTAGGCCTTGGGGTAAGAGCTGTAAATTAGGCAATTTGTTCATTGTTTACATATAGTATATATTACTGAGAAAAGGTATACATTTTTGAATTGTACTTTCCCAAAATACGAAGGGCATTAAGTCGAGTCTTTCAGGGGATGTTGAGGGGATTGTTGAAATAAATCAAAACACGTTATTATGTGTATATGGGTTTTCAAAAGGGCGTAACTCAGGAATGACTGAGTATATTAATTTGTAATTTTCAGGAAATGATCAGGGAGATGATCATTAGACCAAAAATGCAATATTTGCACGCTACTACTACAACTGCTTACCACTTACCACTGCTTCTACTGTTACCACAACTACTACTACTACCACTGCTATCCTTAAAACTACTACTTCTGTAGCGAGTACTACTAAGGCTGAGGATATTGAAATTAACATCTAAGGAAACGATGAGAAAGTTGAACTAATTCAAAACATAATATGTGCATACAGATTGCTGATATGGGCGTATCAGCAATATTTTTGAAACGGCCTATTGTATCAAGATGAAAATTCAGGGGCATCATGAGTGGGATGTTCTGTTAACCAAAAGGTAAAACGTACCTGCTAATACTACTATTAATACTGCTGCTACTACTGTTACTACTACTAATAATAATACGCTATTAATGCTACTACTGTTCCTACTACTAACATTACTATTATGATACTAGTACAATTAAGGCTACGCGTACGAAGGTGAAAATTTGACAGAATATTGAGGGGGAATTTGAAGTAAATCTAAACACACTATGGGCATACAAATTGTCAAAAGGGCGTATCTCAAGAATGGATTTGGGTATTAAGTTGCAACTTTCAGAGAATACTTAAACGGGAAGATCAATTGAAAAAAGTTAATATATGCATGTCATTACTAACACTACTACCACCGCTACTTTTACTAATACTATTACTGCTACTAAACAACTACTTCAACTGCAACGACTTGTAAGGCTTAGAGTATTAAGATAAAAAAGGTGTCAAAAGCCCAAACCAGCAATATTTTTGGAACAGTTTAGCGTGAAAGCAATGTTCAACTGACCAAAAGGCAAGATGTACATGCTACTATAGCTATTAATACTACTGCTACTACTATTACTACTACTATTAATACAACACTAACACTGCAACTACTTCTTCTACTGCCACCCCAACTACTATGATACTAGTACTATTAAGGCTAAGTCTATGAAGGTAAAATTTGAGAGAATACTGATGGTAAATTTGAACTAACAAAAGATAGTATGTGCATTTAGATTGTCAAAAGATTGTATCTTAAGAATTGATTTGTGTATACTACTACTCTACTAAATGCATAATACTACTAATAGTATGTACTGATAGTATGTTATAGTAAAAAGTACAAATTATGTTCTGGCACTGAGCAGGTATAGGGGTTGTGAGCCATACTCGTGTTAATTTTTGCTCGTTTTGAGTTTGACTCGGTCATTTATTGTAATTTCTGTTCGTTTTGGGTTTATTTATTTATTGATGCTGATATGTAGTAGCTTTTCGCTTGGTAGATCATTTGATCCTATTTTTGCTCATTTTTGGTTCAATGGAGTTCTTTATTTTTCTTTGAAAAACTTATTTTGCGGAAAACGTTTTTTTTTTAATTAATTTGAAAAACGATCATAGATTAAATTAAAACAACAAGTTTTCCAATCGAAAGTAAGAAGCAACATCGAAGCTTAAACTCTTTACGCTACAGTTTGACTTTTTTCATGATTCTTCAAGAACGACTACTGAAACACAAAAACCGTTTAATTAGAATAAGAAGCTTTTTAAAGTACTAAAAAACTTTAGCGTGAAGAGCGAGAGACGGAGGATGGGACAGCCCCCTCCTCCGTCTATATACAGAAAAATTTCTGTTCATTTTAAGTTTTAACGTTGCTCCTTACTTTCAGTTGAAAAAACTTGCCAAAAACAATACAGTAAAGTAACTGTTAACCACATACTATTTTTTTTCACAGGAAGTCTTATCATCAGAACGAATTTTTTGTGTGTTTCGAACAAAAGTTTTGTAGAATTAAATTTGTCAAAAACTTCCCCTATCAATCCGTCTATTCCAAATCCAATTTTTCTTTTTATCATTTTATTACACTTATATGTTGTAACGTTCGATCCTTTATTACATTCTGTCGTTCCTTGTCCGTTCTTGTGGACATTTGGTTCTTTTAACAATATTAGCGAATAAATCATTTTCATCACCATTGTTCAAGTTCAGGATATGTTCTGTTTTTGCGTTCTGACCTGTTTTACTGCTGTAATTAATAAGATAAGTTTGTCAGTTGTTCTGAACAACAAATGTACGATTTCTTGATTCGATATCAAGATATCATAAGTGACAAATAAATTCCTATTTTATTTATGTATTTGTTATCCTTCTGCACTTAGCAGTTCATTTTGGATATGGATATTTTAACAAGGAAAATTATGTGGTAAATTGAACCCATTTAAAGCAGAAGGGGATAAGGAGGGAGAGGATAAGCCTGAGGGAGCATAGTCTTCTGAACTCCCATAGCCTACATTCTTATAAGCAAATTTGAAGTCTTTTCTTATGTGATAAGCGATAAATTTCTTTTACGCTTTTTCCCTGAAATAATATTGTTATTTATCTTAGTTTGTTTTTATAACAGTCAAGGGTAATTTATTAATTTAACATAAAAATAAAATTTGCAAATAGATCACTTTGTTTTAATTCATCCCTACCAAATGCATAAGAACCCAATTAACTAAATATTAATTTTTGGCTGGTATGATGGTTTGGCTGGCCGTCAGATGGCTGGTAAAGATAGATCCACCCTTAAAACGAAAAATAAAGAAACAAGTTTCTTTTTGTACATGTACCTTTTAAGACATCAGTGAAGACAATTTCAGTATTATCATCTGAACTTTCTTCCCAGTCTCTATGACATTCTTCATCACAGCTTGAATAAACAGTAGTAATAATTGGAAGGGAAGCTTTTCTGGAGAATTTGATTTCGGGTGGTCTATCCATAAAATACTATAGAATGAAGTCTCGACCATTAAAATTCATGGTCGCAGAGCTAAAAAAAAAATAAAAATCATAAAGGTAAAATCATACAAGCTATGTAAGTAAGCTATAGAATGATATCTCGACCATTAAAATTCATGGTCGCAAAGCTAAAAAAAAAAAAAAAAAATCATAAAGGTAGTTCTATAGCTTGCTTACAAGCTATGTAAGCAAGCTATAGAATGAAGTCTCGACCATTAAAATTCATGGTCGCAGAGCTAAAAAAAAAATAAAAATCATAAAGGTAAAATAATACAAGCTATGTAAGTAAGCTATAGAATGATATCTCGACCATTAAAATTCATGGTCGCAAAGCTAAAAAAAAAAAAAAAAAAATCATAAAGGTAGTTCTATAGCTTGCTTACAAGCTATGTAAGCAAGCTATAAAATGAAGTCTCGACCATTAAAATTCATGGTCGCAGAGCTAAAAAAAAATAAAAATCATAAAGGTAAAATCATACAAGCTATGTAAGTAAGCTATAGAATGATATCTCGGCCATTAAAATTCATGGTCGCAGAGATAAAAAAAAAAATAATAAAAAAAAAAAAAATCATAAATGTAATTCTATAGCTTGTTTACAAGCTATGTAAGCAAGTTTGACAGACCCCAAAGAAAATGCAATTTAGAGTTAAAATGCCTGCTGCAATTGAAAAGATATTACGTGACACATTCCGTCACAATAGTATTTATAAGCCCACCTATCAAACAAGATTTGCTTAATCGATAAGTCCAATCTGTTTTTCGAATGTCAATGCTGATTATGGTGAAACCAACAGTACCAGTTAAAGAAAGAAGAATGGCTTACTGCGAGCTTGAGAGACTACAAACAGGTTTGGAAGCTTATACCTACATAAAGAAAAACAAGTTCATACCAGTCCTGGTATTTGGCGTTTCTCCACTATATCTCCTTTTCTCCAGTGCAGAACGTTGGCATTGGGGGAGCTAGGATCGAAACTCAGACCCCGTGTTACCAAGCAGGGATTAATCCATAAAACTTGTAACATGTGCAATATACAGAAAAAAAGCTTAAACAGCTGTATTAGAGAAACCCAAGGATACCTTTGCTAACTGCGCGAAAGAAAAAGCACGGAGCTCGCAAAAATTCAGGCTGTTTGCGGTCTATTACAAACCAATATGTCTATGGGTGCAACATGCTGCCTTTTGAATCATTAAGAAAGAGCTAACCGTTTTTTACACCGTGGGAGTTGCTTTACTCCAAATAAGTCCTCGTTAGGTATGACATATACAAGATTATACTAATTACAGCGGTGAAATAAAGAAGCCGCTAGTTGAGGGGAGCAAAATAGTGCTCCCAGTCTCTTCATCTAAAAAGGTAATTCCTAGCTGTATGAACAGGTTAAAGTCCCCAGATGAGAAAGTAATTGAAGTTGGTGTGTACCTTGTACCAGAAGTTGTAACTCTAAAGAAGGAGAGGAAACCTGTAAAGGTGTTGAGTTGTATTCTCAAGAAGATATCGAGGATCACCTGGAACATTTTTTCTACTGAATATTCATAGATTTAAACATATATTGCAACTCATGATTGTGAATATCCCTATAAACGTTTGAGATTAAAATACTGGAAACTTACAGAAAAAAAAAAAAAAAAAAAAAAAAATGGGAGCAATCAATGAGCATTTTCTCATTAAAATTTTAGCATGTATATGAAATTATACCTGATTCCTGCGAGGTATATCTACCAGGGAGGGGGGCGGGAAGAATAATTGAATAACTTGTAGAAACCTACTCTGTGACAGTCATTTTTTAAGATTCCTTAGAAGGCTATTTTGCGAAAGATTTAAGAATAAATTATTCAACGCTGCTTCAAAGATAGCCACGGCACATTTGAAGGACTGTGTTATTTAAAATCTTTTGAGAAAAGAAAAGATGAGATAGATATACCAGTATATTTCAAAAACTCAGTAGCCATCAACAGCGGCAAATCAATCCCATGCAAATATTCTCTAGATATTCCCTAGCGATTTTGAACCATTTAGATTCGGATCATGAGCAACCAGCTAGATCCACCTGAGACACGTTTCTGCTGATGACAAGTTTTTGCACACTTTTGCAGAGGATGACACGTCTGCAAAAGACACGTTTCTGCTGATGGAATTTTTTTTTACTCAGTGCACAATACAGGGGAAGTTATTTTAACAAAAAGAAAGCAAATGGAATAAGTATTTGGCTAAAATTTCTTTACCAAATACTGAGTAATGCGAACCAGAAAAATACCGGCAGAGCAAAGTCCATATGCATTACAATTCCAGTATGAAAATTATACTGAAAACTATATCTTTTGTTTAATTTACAAACAATGTATTTGTCAACGTCGAGCCCTAGCGTCAGCTTCAGAATTTTATAAAGGAACACTAGCTGACCCTTGTAATTATTCCTTTTTAGACTGACCCGAGTCCCTAACCTTATTAATTTTCCATAGTCTTTCCTATTTAGTAAAAACTCTATTCACCTCAATATGGTTTTGAAATAGGCTAAAAACTAAAAACTGGCTCAACTTAAGCGGAAAAATGCATTATTTTGGTAAATAAAGGAAAGTTGTGCCTGACAACTGCCAAGTTACTTATGACTTATAATACAAGGTATTTCTCCTCCTTTGCTTAAGAAGGGCCCCGGTCTTTCATTTATAAATTTATCTGTACCGCTTCTTTTCAGCCATACCCTCCGACAGCGTAATCTTAAGCACGTTAGACTAATTGGTTTCCTATGTTTCCAGATTTCCGTTCGAATCCCGGCCCTTAACTGTCTTTGCCTTCACAGAGGTCACCTTTTCTTGCTTGCAGTGACAAGAGAGGCCTAAAAAAAAAACCTTTCTAGCAAAAAAAGACTGATCTTTAACAGGTAAAAAAAAAACTTAGTCAACTGTGACTAAATTTAGCCCTTCTTGGTTTACCACAAGCAACTCTAAGCCTGTTTCTTCAAAATATTAATAAGAAACATCAAATAGAAATGTTCGACAGAAGGATCAATAGAAAAATAGAAAAATGGAAATAGAAAAAATAGAAAGAAATAGAAAATGTTCGACAGAGGATCAATCAGAAAAAGATAAGAAGAAAAAGCTACTTGATACTGAAATAAGTCACTTGGATATTTGTTGATTTTTTTAAAACCTGGTTAGAAATTAAAGTGCGTTTTGAAATTCAAGTATAGCATAGCCAATGGTATCGTGTAGATCAAATGAGATAGAAAATTACACTTGTAATGTTAAAGAAAAAAGAAGAAATAAAATAAAGCTTATAACTCTGTGGATATGTAAATTAGATCCCTTTCTTCAGGTTCTCTGCAGAGCCAAACGGAGAAATTTGTCTTTGGATTCTGGAGCAGCGGAATATAAACTCTACCAATTCCAGGAACTGGGGCGGAGTTCCCCCATTTTACAGGATTGTTTTTGGTTACCATGAGTCTTGGTACGTCCTTCGCTAGGTTGCACCTACCGCTGCAACCACGGTCATTCCCTGTCCCGCCCCTTCAAAAGATCTAATAGCAGCGGCTTAAACATACTTTTGTTTCGTGCCTTGAATCACTAAGGAAAAACCTCTTGACCCATCCCCCCCCCCAAAGGTCCGATCTCTGTGTATCTATGCAAAGTTAATCGAATTCAACAATATTAATAAGAAACATCGAACAGGAAAATGTCAGATACAGTATCAACCAGAAAAAAAGTAGAAAAAGCTACTCGATACAAAGTATGGCAGTCGGACATTTATCGATTATTTTTTTTATTAGACCTGGTTATAAACAAAAGTACATTTTGAAATTAAAATATTGCCCAGCAAATAGTGAACAACAAATTTGCGCAAAAAAAAGGAAATAAAACTTACAACTCCATGGATATGTAAATTAGATCTCCTTCTGCGGGCTCCCTGCAGAGCCTCCATAAATTAATATTGTAAGCAAACCATTTTTCAGTAGAAGAATTATCTCTTGCTGCCTCATCTTTTTCTTCGTTCCAAGGCTTTGCCGAGAGTAATACAAGTGGGAGTGCCATCTTCAAACTGTAAATCTTATAGCAACAGTATTTACGAGATGCAATAGCAGCTTTAAACCAGAAATTTGAATCCTTTAAACGATTGAGGACGCACGCTTCTTTGCCATTTCTAAAAAAAGGCTTAAATAAAACACTAATCACACATAATTGTCCCCATCAGAAAAAAAAAGTTGACTAAAGATCTAAGATTTGTCAAAATTCAAGATTTTAATTTCACACAAAATAAATAAAAACAAATAATTGAATAAAGCCAACAGGGAGCTGAGCTCAAAAAGAAGACTATCTTTTGTTACCGTAATTTCATATCTAACAAAATAAAGGTAAAGAATATAAAGAAAAAAAAAGATAAACCAAAACATCAAAAATTAGAACAGGAGAGGGACAAAGGAGACTATAAAGCACATTGATTAAACGTGTACCAGGTAGGACTCAACGACCAACACTAAAAGAGGGAAGCTAAATATAACCAAGGAGTTCATCAAATCAAAGTACCATATGGGTTACAAAACATACAGACATTAGAAAAAATAATCGCTGCAACAAATATTAATTAAGAACAAAATCTTAAAAATAGCCTAGATTTATTTTTTAAATTTAAAAAGGCGTTCTGTATGTTCTCTACTATGAGAATACACGCTATCTATTCAATACTATGCAAGAAAAAAGAAGTTAATTCTGTACGAAGTTTTTTGGTCAAAACATTACTTATAGCATACACAAGTTTATAAATATTTAATGGTTGAAATAAAAGCATTTAGGATGTACCGCAAAAACAAAACAGATTGAGAAGTTTTTTTTTTAACAAACGTACAAACTCTCTTAAAGCAAATCTCTCCGGCGCACAAAATTCAATATATTTTTAGAATATTTCCAGCCTCTTGTCTCAGCCTCTAGAATTGGTCTCCCTCTCTAAACTTCTCGAACATACTGAACCTCTTTCTGGGTCTCAATCTCTGAAATTGAATTTACTTAAACCTATTCCCTTTTTGGAAAGATAACATAGTACTGGTAATAGATTTAAATCACCATTAAAATAAGCATATCCCAATAAAGAATCAAAATAAAAAACGGAAAGTTTTTTGGACGAAAATTCAACTGTCTATCCCCTAGACCAACCCCTATTTTGGAGCTGCAGCCTCCATACTTCATATATATTTCTGTTCGGGACCAAAAGAAATTGGACAAGAACAGGAGAACTGTTTCTTTCAAGTCAACTTGTATTGACGATTATCAGTTTCATATTGTAATTAGTATTACACTAGATTTTACTTAGCATATATTTTTATATACTAATACTAACTTTATATATTAGTAATATACGTATTATAACATATAATAATAATAACATATAATAAAATAACAAAATATAACTAGATGTGCTAATTACCACAACCAATTGATTTGTAAATAGAATACTACTTAAGGATTTCGGGAATATAAAATTTCCAAAATGAAGCCTTGAGAAATTTTACTACAATGTTGTGAAAAAAGAAGAGGGACGAGTTACCACTATTACCTTTTACCCGAACAAACAGGTTTATGAAGCAATTTATATATAATTAGTTTATAAAAACATATATGCATACACTATTATTAATATACAGTTAAATTTATATATATATATATATATATATATATATATATATATATATATAGTATATATATATATATATATATATATATTATATATATATATATATATATATATATATATATATATATATATATATATATATATATATACTTAGTATATTTTCATAATTTTTTCATTGGTATTACAATAACTAAGAACAATTTCTGTAAGGAAGAAGGATGTGCTAGTGGACAGTAGGTGAATAGCTTGGGGGAGCCCCCAGTTCTTGGTACTCATGATGTGCGGCGAGCATTTGACTCTGGTATACACTCGCATTTACTACTTTCATGGTCGAGGTCTTGACCATTCGATTATTAGATGATTTAGGAGTATGTACTGACAGCTTCATGTTAGAATTAAGATATCTACTGGTGGTGGTTTTGTTAATTCTGAGAGTCTGATTCCTGCGCGAAAAGGGATTAGATAAGGTGCAATAGCCTCTCCCCCACATTATAATAAATAGCATCCTTGAGGAACAGTCGTATCTAATCAATAGTTGTATTTATCGTGGACTTGATATTTTGATTGTGATTTAAGCCAAAGATACGTTAAACTTCAGCCACTCCGTGCCTTTAGTTGAGCGAAAATTTTATATTGAAGTGCTGAATGAGCTAAAAGTGCTGAATAACTGAATCGGTTGTATATTCTTTTCTTTGTAAATACCCCATTATGTGACATTATGTGACAATCCATTCATTCATTCAATCCTAGGGCCAGAGAGAATTGGAACACTCAAGACAAATCCCTATGCATAGATTAGTTACTTACCTGTCCATTTATGCTTATTTGGAGTAAAAAGGGATAGGTAACACTTTTGGTGAGCTTGACTATTCAAGAATTTTTTTTTTCAAATTAGTCAATGAAAATTTCTTTTTGAGGCACCCTAATACACAGGCATTTTCACACAACTGCACTGAAACTGACACTGTTGTGAAGTACTTTAGTTTTATTTCATCATCATTAATATCTTATCAAAAAGCTAATTCATTTGCTAGTGGCTCATTTCAATGAGGGTGAACTGGTATTATTGTAATTAATGTTAATGTTAATAGGAATGGCCTGAATAAGTATGAGTGAATTCTTTCAATAGTTCAATCATGTTTATGCTTCAGACTGTATTCTCAATTGCCAATAAGCAGGCTCCTTTAAATTAACGTTTAGATATTTGTGGTGTTCAAGATAGAGCTTTATCATGATATACATTTTGTATTCAGTCTTGAGAGAATCCTGCTCTAAACAGGGACTTGCTCAGGGGTAGGGAGACCTACCCCCCAAATCCGAAATTTCCTGAATTTCTTGGCACTTCTTATTCAATTGAACCAAAGCATTTTTATACCCCCCCCCCCAAAAAAAAAAAAATCCTACGTACCCGCATGTCTCTAAATCATAAAAGAATTTTGGGGGCTCACTTTTTTGGCTGCCTAATCTTGACAACTTCTTTGGAATGTGATTTGAACTCAGAGTACTCTCCTTTAATATCCTTATTCTTCGACATATCTTGAAATTCAATATGATCCTCCTCAATGCATATAGAGATTTCATTTTCCAACAAGTGCCTTGGCGCAGAACTGGTTGATGGTTCTTCTACAATTTCTAGGTCTGAATCCTGAAGTTAAAAATTTTTATAGCTCTTAAAACAGAAGAACTATCTAAAAAACAACATATTTGGTTTCCTGAAACTCTTAAAATGTTTCTTTGGTGAACATCAAAATATAAACCCTAAACAAAACACCTTTCATCCAACATTACGGTCAGACAATGCAAAAGTAGCAAGAAAAAGGGCAAGAGGATTCAAATACACTGATTTTGAATTTAGCTTTGTAAACAGATTTTTTTCTTCTATTTTGTATTGTCCATGGCACGTCAGACAAAAATTCGAACGATTGCTTAGCGCAAAAATGAGTCAAGTCCTGATTCCGTGGGAAATGAGCCGAAAAAGTCTTGATTTGTCACAAAAATAAGCTGGGGATACAAAGTGGGCAAGTGGCTCAATTATCCCTAATTTTCAGTGAATTTGGCATGTTGTTTGAAGCAGAATGGCGCAAGTATTTTCAATCAGCATTGTTAAAGACACAAAGTAGGCTTGAAAGCCCTCCACTCTCCGCTCCAAACTCCTTCCAAATCCAATTCTGCTTCCAATTTTACCAGAAAGATAGGCACATTACGCGTTGTTTGAGCCAGAATCGTGCGATGATTTTGAATCTGTCTGATTGCATATCCAATGTTAACTAGTAGCCCCCCATCCCGCCCTATTCCTTCCCAAGGTTTTAGCAGAAGAATAAGCTCGGTTCACCTTTGTTGAAAAGGAGTCATGCCAGGATTTTTACTCTGTACGACAAGAAGACTAAATTAGACTCAGTGGCCTCAATACCCTCTCCCAAACTTAAGAATCCCTTAAAGAGTAGGACCTCTGGTACCTTGTTTGAACCGCAGTCATAGAAGATTTTTCATTACTTTTACAGAAGGCAAAAAGTGGACCTATGACCCCTCCAGTCCTAACCCCACCAATTTTCTGAAGGGTAGTCATAATTAATAGAGAGATCAAACGCAACTAAAACTAACTAGCACTAAAATAGTCAATAAACGCGAAATGCAATCTAGGCAAAAATTAATACATAAATTCTAAAGAAAAAAATTCTACAGAAATAGCAAAAATTACTCAACTGAAGTTTTACTTTTTTTGCTTATTCCTTAAAGAAAAGTTAATTCTATGCAGAAAATTGAAGATAAAATTTTAAGGTGTACTTATGAAACACTGGTGTTACGCCGTCTAATTTTTAATTTAAAATTCTCTTTAAACTTAAAGATTATAACTTGAACGAATAAAAAAGGAAAAGGAACTGAATGACCTGAAACTGAATGACCTGAAGAAACTGAATGACTGTTCCACGTTTGAAGCAGAAAGGATTTCCGATGTATGTTATTGGAGGCACGAAGCGAATCTTTGGCCCCTCCAGCACCCATCTGCCTATTTCTCAATAGAGGGGCTACTATGTTACGCCTTGTTTGAACAGGAATCGCGCAAAGACCTTCGATTATCAAGATGAAGAATAAATAATCTCGCCCTTCCCACCACAAGCTCTTTTAGCAAAGGTAGGCATGTTATACCTTTTTTGAACCTAAGTTACGCAAAGGTTTTCTTTTCATATGATTGGAGGACAGGCCTGAGAAGGGGCTTGTCCCCAGGCTGGATTTTTGTCGGGGGCAGTCGTTGCACCTTGTTTAAACTAAAGTTATGCAAGAATCTCCAATTTTCCAGGTATGGAAAACCAAAGCAGACAGGAGGCCTATTCAACACCCCTTTCCATTTTAACTTTTTAGCAGAAAGGTAGCCACGTTCAACCTCGATTAAATCAAAACGGACAATAATGTTAAATCCATATGATAGGATGCCCCACCACCGATCAATTTTTGTGGAAAGATTAAAACTGGGTTATGTTTTGCGTTTTGGGGCAGAGTAATACAGCATTAGCTATAGTGCACTTTTGAAGTAACAATAATGATTAAGCGTAAGGAAATGGTGAATGAAGGTAAAAAAAAAAAAAAAGCGTATACTGAGAGCACCTTTAAGAAAGTTTTCATCATTTTATTTAGGCTGTAAGATTTTTCTCAAGAAATATCCCTTTAAAAAAGTTGAAGGGTTAACAGATACAGCGTATAGTCAACGGATAAGAAAACTAAGTGTTTCTCCACAAACTAATTAAAGTTTGGTTTAAACCAAACTAACTAAGACAACAAGCTGGTGCAACACAATACGTTTTAAAATAATATGCTTTGAATTTAAGCAACAGCAAATAAGCAGTAATTATCCAACCAAATCCAGTCAAACTAGCAACAGCAGTACGGTAAGTCCTCACAACTTTAAACTTACCAAAGCGGAAGCGGCACTATGATCTTTTGCCGCTGGCCGGTCACGCACCTTTTTCTCTGTTCTAAGACCATTTAACCTAAGCCTCTTTGTGATTTTCTGAGAAATCAAAAATACCAAAAAGCCTAAATACGGTTCAGATACTTTCACATCCCTGTTTTCACAAATCATGAATCAAAATTACAACTACCTGCGAAGTAATATAACAAACCAAAAACATTAAGAAGAGTCATTTCCTCATGAGATAAGGAACAGTCAATAACATTGTGCTAATCTAAAGTGAAGGAGATAGCAGTCACTGAAAGGGCCAATATTTCGCAGTATTGGCCCTGACACAGTCAAGATTTAGAGGTTGGGTTATTAGCTTTATGTACCTAGCATTTTATCAGCAAAAGCAAAATATTAAATGGGTGTCCCCCAAGGCCGTATCCAGGGGGCGGGGGGTTACCCGGTTTGAATCCCCCCCCGAAATTTTTGACCTACTCGAAAATAAGTCGAAAATTAGTAAACCCTAGGTAAAAATCAGTAAAATTAGTCGAAAACTGAGTCAAAAATTAGTAAACCCCCCCCCCCAAAAAAAAAGTCAAAAATTAGTAAAACCCCCCCTGAACAAAAATCCTGGATACGGCCCTGGTGTCCCCGAAGAAAAGAAATAAATTGATAAAAACCCAGGACAAAGCAATTTTTGAGAAAATTTTGATTGATTTTCAAATTCTATTCCCATGTCTTTTAAACAATCTATAGTTGAGAAATCCAGAAAGCTATTTTTGTGGAATAGGAGTGCCAAGACCATCAATTTACATTTTGTTTTCGCATAGAATAAGAATGCTCTTTTCTACTTTTGCTACCCTATTTTTTTCTTCCTTTCCTTACGACAGATCCCTTTTGAATGACCCTGTCGGTAATTCATTCATCCACAGTCATTGCTCCATTACCTTGGCACAGTCAACACCAGTGAACTAGTCCAGAGCAAACGAGGTAATGGCCAGTAAAAAAACATAAGGCTGATGCATTGCAGCATTCAGAAAAGTTAAGCTATACAGACTGGACTACTGACATAGAGTAAAGCTGTCCAACCACAAAAGCTCCTTGAAATGCCCTTGTTAAATTTAGAAGGTTCAAAACTCTACCCAACATTCAAGTTTTGACACAGAAGGTCATTCAGAATAAGCAAGTGGAAAAGAAAACTTGACGTACTTTCTTTTCACTTATATAGTTTTCGTTTTCTCTTTGTAAGCAAAAGATATTTTTAAATTAACTCCTAATTACAGCTGTTAACTGCACTTTCTATTAAGGCTCTGTAGAGAGCACTTTGCAACGTCCCAAAAACCTAAAGAGAGGACAAAACAAACAATCTTAAACAATCTTAATTTCAAGTCGACAAATAGAGTGTTAATTACTACCTAATATTTATTTATTTTTGTTCGTGCCCGCTTACCTTCAGATCTAGTTGCCATTTATCTAATATAACTTTAAATTGTTGGTAAAAGACAATCTTATGACATGCCAGTAGTTGATGCTAGAACTACTTAGCTGTTTAGAGGTCCTTGAATGCCTAAAACATGAATTTAGAGGTACTTAATTACCATAATCTGACGTTAACATACTTCACAACTCAAAACAACAGCTAGAATTCAATACTTAAGTTTCGATACTCACATGTCAAAATCTACTACTACTACTACTAATTGCAACTCACCACAGCACCAAGCCACCTGAGGCCAACACAGCTACGCACGCTCCTCGTCCATCCCAATCTATTTAAAGCCTGTCTCTTTACAGCCTCCCAGGAAGTTCCACTTCCTTTAAATCTGTCTTTATGACAGCCTCCCACCCCAACCGCGGATGACCTGCACTCTGTTTGGCCCTAGATGGTTGGCCAACAAGGACAATCTTCGGCAATCTGCCATCCTTCATCTGCAGAACGTGCCCTAGCCATCTCAACCTTTCTCTCATTATAGCCGTAGGAAGCGGGATTGAACCACACTTTGTGTACACCCTACTGTTCGAAATACAGTTGGTCAGCCGGGTAGCCAGAACAATATTTATAAATGATACCATTTTATTTCTTAATTAATTTTGTTTTACTAGGTAGTTTCCACGTTTAGCAAGGTTATTGATAGTTTGATCGTCTTTAGGATAAAGGGAATTTCTATGATATCCAGAGGAAAAATAAAGGGTTTAAGCACCAGTACCTTGCAGAAACGGAGCTTTTCCAAAGAGCTTATAAATAGCGTCCGGTCTAAGCAATCTTAATGACGGCCATATTAGATTAAAGCAATGATAGAGTTACAAGTAAAAAAAAAAAAAAAAAAAAAAAAAAAAAAAAAAAAAAAAAAAAAAAAAAAAAAAAAAAAAAAAAAACAAGAATGTATTTACCTTGAAAGGTAACGTGATCTTGCAAGTAATTTTTAATTTTAGACTACATTTCAAAATTACCCCCAAAACTCCTCAAGGGTTACATATATCGGTTCTTATATGTGGCGAAGGCTGAGTGGTTATTGCCAGATTCAAGAGTCGGGAGAGGCAGCAGTATTGAAGTCAACTTATTTAGCGGCGTGCCAGCGTATAACCTTTTTAAATACACAGTACATATGCTGGCTTTGTGCTGGTTTGTTGTACTGGTTTACTCCCATCGACATCCATGGTCGTTGCTGTGTCACTCTTTTTTCATTTTTTCTTTCATAAAAAGGTGACCCAACTCTTTCATTATACATTATGATTGTACTGTCTACTCTGTTATATATCCATATATTTTTCTAATCCTTCAATCACATTAGAAATTTAAACCATTAACAAATTTTATCTTACTCCGAAGTATGACTACGGAGAGATACTAAACTTTATACAAAACTTTCTATTCACATGATTGCTTGTATCTACGACCAACAAAAAGATTAATTCTCTCTTGATACTGCTTCTAGAATCCAATGTAAAATTGATTATAATGTACTTCTTTACCTCTATTATTGATTTTCCAACCAATTTTGTAAATGCTAATTCGCTTCTTTTTTTCCGAGTCGCTTTCACTTTCTTATAAGTTACGAAGCTTTTCTTTTTCATTTCTAAAGAGAAATCTTCAAAATTAGGGAATTCCAAATGACTTCTAACGTCAGAATTCACGTCGATCTTTTTTGGGGTTGAAGTGCCTACAATTAAACATTACAATTATAGGTATGATTACGTGGTAAATCATTGTGAACATACTATGATAAGAAGACAAAGAGGTAGGCACGTCGATCACACTAATTACCTGAAGGAGGGAACATTTGATATCCATATGGAAATATAGAACAATCTCCCCAACGATGTTATTACCTCAACGTCATCTATCGATTACTTTAAGCGAAATTCCGATACACATATAAAACAAATGTTTTATCAGGGCAAACGACTAGCGGCTTGCTAGGCACTTCTGATATTCCTAGCAACGCAAAGCATACTGAAAAAAACCGCGAATGTATTTCGCTAATGCGTTCTCAAAATTACGAACGTATTTCGGGATATTTTTTGCAGAAACCTGGCGCTAGTATCTCTATTGAAACCCCAAAGATACCACGTGACCCTTCAACATCTGGAACATAACAATAAACTTCCTGATGCTATCGAAATTTCATAAATGTGCCATAATCCTTATAAATATGAGACTCGGGACAGTCTCTGGCTCATCTGTTTCTGATTTTATGAATTTCTATACATTGATGAATCCCGAGAGTTTTCTTTAAAGCAGTTGCAAAGATTAAAGGCCGTTCTTGAAATAATCGCAGTTTTTATTCTAAGCAGAAAAAGAAAAAAAGAGAAATTCAAACCTAGTTCTCTAGATTGCACAGGCACACTGAATTTGTCCCACAATAATAATGATTTATCTTACACTTTACAAAACTATCGTAACGGTAATAAGATAAGTGGTTAAATCACCCGTATTAGTGGAACCAGCAAAAATTAGTATGAGCATTATTACGAGTATTTAAGAAAATAGTGAAAATGTATACGACATGTATCCTTACCTTTCTCTGTATCTGACATGTATCCTTATTTCACATTTGACACAAGCACTGGCACAGTATCACGGCTCCGTCCATCACGCAGTCTCATAATTTTTATGCTCATTATCATATTTTGCGCGTTTTTTTCGAACTTCAACTCCATCTCCAAGATTTAATCTCCAAAATGACTTCCTACGGCCGTGCCTGGTTAACTATAATTTTCAAAAAAAAAATCGATAATTCGAAAAAGCAGTGCCAAAGCACGTACCTCCGAATGAAACCTCCGAAATGAGTTCCTACGTACGTGCATGGCTAAATGCATGTCATCGATCACTGTTGTATATGGGCACGCTACAGTTCAGTAGTAACGTTTTATTTACTAAACATCAAAACTTAATTTACACATTGGAAAAGCAGGAATTTTAAAATGAAAAGAAGTTTTCAACGAAAACAAGTTAACTTGGAAAAGTAAATTAATCATTCAGAAATGAGTGGATACCAAAGCTTTAAGGTGGAACACATTTGGCAATATTCCACCAACACAATTGGCAGTCTAATTCAAAATACTTCGTTGTGGCAACACACTCGCTGGAACATGAGGACGTTTATATTTTGGATATTTACAAATTACTATCATTTTCTGGCATTATCATAGGACTATTCTTACCTTATCCTAATTCTTTAACACATTTTGGCACAAGGAGTAGTTTGTCTTCTAATTTAATACTTAGAAACGGAAAAGAAAAGTAGTTTATTTATTCCCTTCGCTCTTCAGTCCATTGTCAGTTATTTTCAATTCTATTTTCTCTTTTCACCTTCTTATTGCTTACCTATTAAACATTCTTTTAAACCCGCATATTCTTCTTCATCACTTGATAAGTTGACATATTTACACGGGCCACGATCCCCAGCTCTCCCTACATTCTTCCTAAAGGTTTTCAACGAGGAACATGGCTGTGTGCCTAGAAATAATTTTTGTTATTGCATCAAATGGATCTTATGCAACTCACAGAATATTTATCAAATTTTAGATTTTCGACAGATATTCAATACAAGTCGAGAGATAATATTGAGTTTAAAAGCGGCTTGTTTCTACTTTCTTCTTGATCAATTTTTCAATGCAGTGTACAATGTATCTTGACAATACTAACATTAAAAAAAAGTAAATGAAGGAAACGGAGTCTTTTTAGGGATGTTCTATGCACTTAAGGAGGGGGGGGGGGTAAAATACATTCTGGAGTGCAGATTGCAACTTCAAAATAACAGTGGTAAGAATTATCTATCTATACTTACTTGAAATGTACATTAAAAACTACGCAGTTTTTATTTATTTTATTCAATAAAGGAGGAAGCCATAAGCTTGTCGCATATTAAAAAACTTTAATCTAAAGTTAATAAAAGCAAAGCTAAGTCTTATGTAGTGATTTTTGAACAATCAAACCCGATTATAAATCATAAATGTCAGAAATTTGTTGTTTGATTATCAATGAAATGCATTTGAAACACAAGATATACTTCAGTTTTCTTGTAGAATAAAACATACACAGAGATTGTAAGGGATAACCATTTAAAATTCTAAAGGCACCGCCTATACTACCTGAAGTGGATGTCAGCTCCCTCAACAGATCTTATTTTTCATGCTTCCCGATGCTAAGAAACAAGTGTAAAAGAAGACTCTCATTAAATCCTCGTTCCCCCCCCCCTCAGATATTAAGCACAGAACTATGTATGTAAGCCAAAGCCTATGTAGCATAGTCTACTTGTGTTGTGGGAGCACACTTAAATTTTCCTCTTTTTTTTCTCTCTCGTCAATTTCAATTAATTGCGTGAAAATGAAAAGGTCCAACTTTCGCAGTTTTTAAGGAAAGTGTGGACCACCAGTAGCATTGATGAGCATAATATTAGTTTTTTGGAAAGCCACTTAAAGTTCTTGCCTAGCTTAAAAAAGAATAGTTTTCGTTTTTCCTCAAGAGCTAAGAGTGTGGGAACTGATGTGGAGTTCTATGTTCTATTTAAGAGAGGACTATTTGAAGCCGTTTCGCCAAGCTTTCGTTTCTTTGATCAATTTCGGCTTTCCAGTAGAAAGTTTCTTTCGAGCCAGAAAACAGCAGGCAGTTTCAAATTGAAATTAGGTCCTCATATATAAAAAAAATCTTAAAAATGCGCGATGGTTCCCTGACCCCATTTTCAATATGTTGCAAAATAAGGGAGCATTTCTCAAAGGTCCGAAAGAGCTGCCATCTATTTTTACAGGCCGTTTCTTTGAGCTCGCGACTTCCTTTTCTATGTTTGAAGCTGAGGTGAAAGAATGGTATCAAAGGTACCTCCTAAATTTTGACAGTTGTCTCATTGATGAAAAAAATTGGTTTTTTTTTTGCTTCTTTTTTTAGCAGTGATATTAGAAATCTAGCAAACAGCAAGGAAATCAAGTTTTACACTAAGAGAGATCGATTTTTATTTCTAACGCTTATCCTTACCCCTCGAAAAGCTGATGAATGTGTAAAGCACTATTATTTTTTGTACAAAGATTCTTTGACAAGATCAACAATTTTGAGGCACTGATAGCTTCTCCATTGTAGTACACACCAAAAAAGTAGAAAATAACTCCACTCAAAAACAGCTAAAGGCAGTCATATTGCGTCTTTTTGAGCCAGGATCACGCAAGAATTTTCAATTTGTAAGCTCAGAGAAGAAAAATGGGTTATTTGCATTTTACTGTAGCCCCCTCCCCCCCCCCCAACATACAGCCATCTCACCACTAATTTCTACGAAAAAGACAAGCATGCTGGCTGTTTCTTGAACAAGAATAATGCAAGGAATTCATATCTGCATTATTTCAAGCATGAAATTGGCCGATGGCCCCTCTAGTATATCTTCCTGCCTTATCCCAATCGTTTTCTTTCCTTTGTAGAAAAACAGGCATGTTGCACAATTTTCGAAGTAGAATCATGCAAGGACGCTCAATCTATACTATTCGAGGCATTAAGTTACTTCTTGGTCCCTCCAACATCCCTCTGTCTATTTCATTGCCAACTTCTCAGCAGAACGTTTAGCATATTGCACCTTGTTGGAACCGGAATTGGGTAAGTATTTTCAAACTACATGATTTGAGGCACAAAGTGGGACAACGGTACCTCCCCTAACCCAAAACTGGTGGAACTTTCCCCACCAGTTTTTTTTCTTAGCAGAAAGGTAGATATGTTCACCTTGCCTGAGGTCACGCAATTATTTTCAATCTGCATTTGACCGAGGCACAAACTGGGCCTCTTTCCCTCTTCGATACCTCTCCCCTCCCAACCCCTTGGAATGAAACTTTCTAGCAGAACAATAGGCACGTCACGCCTTTTTGAAAAGGAATTAGGCAAACATTTTCAATCTATACGATCGATGAACTAAAGCGCACATTGTCAAATTTTCAGCAGATGGGTAGTTTTTTTCCTGGTCAGAATTAATTCACATGTCAAGCATCCTGAGATGAGTCGGGCTGAGTTGAATGGTATTGAACTGCTTGTAGTTGAGCTGAATGAGGGTTGAGTTAAACAGGGGTATATGCACACCATCTACCATTTCTAAGACCCACCCACATTCCGTACTAAATTGTCCACATTTCCTTGAAATTTGGTAGGACAGCAGCTAAAGCCAATGAAAGGTCTTAAGCCTAACTGGCCAGTAATGACAAAGAACAAAGAGAGAGAGCTCAATGAAGAAACAAGCAAACGAGACTACGGCCAGTAGATAAAAGATAAAAAACTGAAAACAACGCGGATATTTCGCCTGTATGAAACGAGGCGTCTTCAGCACAAAAGAAACAAAGATAGAAAAAAAAAAACTAAAACAAATAAAAACCACCTCCAATATTAATAAACTATAATTGTCGCAACAGATTCACTTAGGTCACTGTCACTTATAGAGTTACTCCGATGAGAACAGCATAGCAACTTTATACAGGCGGAGTATCCGTGTCATTTTTGGTTTTTTATTTTTTCTCTACTGGTCATAGTCTCGTTTGTTTGTTTCTTAGTCGAGTTTTCTCTCTTTGTTCTTTGCTAAAGCCGATGAAACATCAATCAAAACTTGCTACACCGCCCGAGCCCTACAGCCATTTGCTTGCAGGCTTTCAATTTTCATCGTTCGAGGAGTTCTCCTCTATCACAAACAGTGACTTGAAAGCAAGAACTGTAAATTTTTTTCCTCTTTAGGGAGTAGAATTAAATACTTAAGCTAATTAGTCTATATTTTAATTCGTTTTCTATAGACTTTAGGGTAGGAAATTTGACTTCATGAAAATGGCTATACAACGTCTGTGAGTAATTGAATCCACAATAATTTTATCACGTTGAACTTACAATTATGCAACGCAATGACTTAGTTTAGAAATTATTAGCAAAGTGTTTATGTGGCCATCAATTGATGAAAGACATTTAACCAAATGGTTTTCATGTTCATATGCATGAGTGTGATCAGCACTACTCATATTAATTTTTGCTTGTTTTGAGTTTGAGTCGGTTGTTTATTGTAATTTCTGTTCATTTTGGGTTTCACTTATTTATTGATGGTGTTTTGTGGTAGTTTTACGCTAGGAAGATTATTTGACTTTATTTCTGCTCCTTTTTAGTTTAGTGGAGCTCTTTACTTTTCTTTGAAAAGCTTATTTTGTGGAAAAGTTTTAAAATTAATTATAATTAAATGCCAGTTTCCAGGGCCGTATCCAGGATTTTTGTTCAGGGGGGGTTTTACTAATTTTTGACTTTTTTTGGGGGGGGGGGGGTTACATAATTTTTTACTCAGTTTTCGACTAATTTTACTGATTTTTACCTAGGTTTTACTAATTTTCGACTTATTTTCGAGTCGGTCAAAAAATTTCGGGGGGGGGGTTCAAACCGGGTAACCCCCCCCCCCTGGATACGGCCTTGCCAGTTTCTATTACAAATGCAGTGTGTGAAACTTGTGGTCTACCCCCCCCCCCCCCCCAATCGTTTCTAAAATATGGGATCGTATTCATATTCTATGTGCCAAGTCCTTTCACTTTCCCAGTGCAGTGGTAAAAGCAAAAAATATAGAAAAAAAATCTCCCCTAAAACAATTCTAGAAAGTTTTAGACCTTTAGTCATAGTAGTCTACTTATACAGTTATAAAAATACAAATTCTTATGACACTTGTATTAAAAATAATAATAAAAATAATAATAATTTATTTATTACCCACTATGAACCAAAAGAAGTGGAGTACCCCAAGAACAAAAGAAAAAAAAACAACAACAAAAAAAAAAGCAAACTCGCACACTTAACAATTATTTACATAAAACGACGTAAATTATGGTGCGCAGTAAGACATGCAAATAACGAAAGCTTTCCCGCAAGCAGTCACTTTTTCCTGTAGATCAGGGAGGCCGAATCGCGATATTAGATGCCGGTTCCGGAACCACGGAGGGAGGCACAAAAGGTACGAAGAAAATTTAAAATAATAAGTCCGGATAGATTTCAGATCTTTAGGCTTTAGAATTGGAAGAAAACCAGATAAAAAAAAAGAATAGAATGATCGCAAAATGAAGATAATTTCCCAATCGCTTTTCTATTGTACCTCCCACCATTTGTAACAATTTTTGAATATCCTATCTGATTTTTTTTTTCATTAGAAACTGTCAGAGTCCGAAGGGTTTTGAGATTAAAATTAATGTGAAGACCAAGCCACCGAAAAGAAGAGACACAGGGAATAGAGAAAAAATCACAGTTAAGAGGGAGACTCGCACTCGAATTAAATGAAGTATATTCGCACTTATCAACGTTCAACATAAGTCCAATCCGTCTGAACTGGTCTGAGATCCACCTGACAGAATATGAGAGCCCAGCCCTAGAACAACTGACAAGGAGAACATCGTCCGCATAAGCGAGATACGAGACATCAATCCCATCAGAAATGAAAGTCGAAGGCAAAGATGAAAGGATAGGAGCAATACATAACTTAAAAATAGTTGGAGAAAGCACACCACCTTGACGGACCCCACACTGAAGAAACATCTTTGAATCAGAAACTACTCTGTTACATTTTACCCGAATAAGAGAGTTAGAATACCAGTACCGTAACATAACAACAATAGAAAGGTTAATATTATTGGAAAAAAGTATAGCCATAAACAGTGATTTAGTTATGATCAAATTTCTGAACACTGTGCCGAAAGTTGCTTTTCTAGAATTGGTTATTTCTCTAAATACGAGGTGTATTGGTCTCTCTAAAAGTCTTATGTCAGCTTTTATTTACCCAAATAAAATTAATGTGAGGACCAAGCCACCGAAAAGAAGAGACACAGTGAATAGAGAAAAAAACACAGTTAAGAGGGAGACTCGCACTCGAATTAAATGAAGTATATTCGCAATTATCAATTTTCAACATAAGTCCAATCCGTCTGAACTGGTCTGAGATCCAGCTGACAGAATATGAGAGCCCAGCCCTAGAACAACTGACAAGGAGAACATCGTCCGCATAAGCGAGATATGAGACATCAATCCCATCAGAAATGAAAGTCGAAGGCAAAGATGAAAGGATAGGAGCAATACATATCTTAAAAATTTTTGGAGAAAGCACACCACCTTGACGGACCCCACACTGAAGAAACATCTTTGAATCAGAAACTACTCTGTTACATTTTACCCGAATAAGAGAGTTAGAATACCAGTACCGTAACATAACAACAATAGAAAGGTTAATATTATTGGAAAAAAGTAGAGTTCATACTGTGAACACCTCTGTTAGATGTAGTCTGGATATAGTCTCATTATACAGTAAGACTCAATTGTGATTCCCCATGGACTTTTCATAATAAACCTTGAATTTGAACTTGGATTATTTAGCTATTTTATAGTGTGGATTATTCCCAACCAAATTCCCATGAGACTTTTTTATAACCAGTCTATCTGTGATTAATTCAGTGACTTTCACCTAATAAAGGAAATCTCATTAATTCAGTGACCTTGAAAACAATTTCTCGGACTACAAAGCTGTGACGTCACTGCCTGCTTGATTGGATTGAGTTTATATTGGCGATGGTTTTTGGCATTGTAATTAGTTTAGACTTGAACTTATTTACTACTAAAATGGATGAATGTGATGTAAATTGAATATATTCATGATTATGATGGAGCTTGTACATTCTGCGCTGCTAAACTTTGTGCAGTCCAATTTTCATGAAGGAGTGGATAATGAAATTATTGCCAAACATGCGGGTGACTTTTTTGATGAAAAGTCTATTATGATAGCTAAAACTGACCTATGGTCTCGAGTGTTCGTGGGCGAACGTGTGCCTCGACGGCAAGATGATCTAGCTAATTACCGTCACATAAAGGATATAATTGAGACCTTTCAGAAATGCGAGTCTGATGATTTTATTTTGCCTACTTACGTGATTATTTTGCCTACCGAGGTTCCTGTCATTCCAGCCGTTGCATATTCAAGCCTCGCATCAAGGCTTCTAAACATTGACTCCGAACTCAAGCAAATCCGTGAGAAAATTGTGTCTTATGATCTAAAATTCCCTCCTCTTAGTGACCCCAGGCCCCAGCCAATCGCTGATAATCAGGCCATTATTGTCGTTTCAAAAGTTCCACCTCACCTTAATAATCCTGCAAAACGCCGTGAAGTGATTGACCTTATACCTGGTCATGAATGTATTCATAGCATAAAGCCCTCCGGCGATAAATTGGTGGTGCGGATTGATCAGACTGCTGCTAAGGACTTTTGCGATTCTGTTCCCTCTATTATGAGCAACTGTGACGTCAAAGTAAATGAAACAAAATATATAGGTATTGTGAAAGGTTTATCAAATGCCTTTGACATGAGCATGCTAATTGGCTGTGGCAATATTAAGGATGCAAAACGAATTGGCAATTCTTTTGCTGCTAAAGTGTTTTTTGAAAATGCAATTGCTCTTGCTAATGCACTGAAGCTTGGCGTGAAAGTTGGTTATGAGATTTTCCGTGTTCATGAGTTCCAGCGTCCACCGAGGTGCTGCTATAATTGCCAATCGCCTAATCATCTGAAGTCGTCTTGTAATAACCCTAAACGTTGCTCCCGCTGTGCAGAAGAGCTAAGAAAATGACTATTAAAATCGAATTTTCTATATGCTCATTCAACATTAACGGAACGAAGGATAAGGATGATTCTTTGAACCAGAAATTATCTAATTTCGACATTTTGTTTCTACAAGAACATCTTTTGCCTTTGGTGAGTTTGAACTCCCTTCGCAGGAGTAAAGAACACTTGGTTTTCGCTAGAAGTGCCCGAAAAACTTCTGGGAGACCTTCAGGCGGGCTGGCCTGCGTATTAAAACATAAACTACTCCCGCTATCCCCTATGTGTTATCGTGAATGTGATTATTTCATTGCAATCCGTCTTGCTAACATAGTTCTTATTAATGTATACCTCCCTTGCGACCAAAGATCATTTCCCTCTCTAACAAAGTATACTAAAGCATGTGCATCGCTAAAAACCCTTCTTATTAGTGTTGAGAGTAATGGATTGGATTGGATCCTTTTAGGCAATATGAACTGTGATATAAACTCTACCTCAACACGAACTGATTTATTTTTGGATTCGCTACCTAATGGCTATCGGGTTTTGGATAAAGATGCATCCCATTCATACATACATAATAGCGGTTCATTGTCTGATATTGATCACTGTGTTGTTTCTTCTGGTATTTCTATTAGTGATATTCACATTGACCAGGATGAACGTGATTATGACCATCTGTCCCTTTCAGCCACTGTCACCATCAATACGACTCGGGCTGAACAGAACTTATGTACTAATTACAAAAAGTGGATAACCAAAAGAGACTGGAATAAAGCGGACTGGCCTCTATATCTATCTACCCTTGCTCTTCTTCTGTCTACAATTAAAGTTCCATTTAATTTACTCTGTACCAGTGTTATCAAACAGTTCGTGGTAACGAACTGTAAGTAAGGAGCGACCCGGCTCAATGGTAACCGAAACTCTAGAAAATGGGTTTTTGATACCAATAGATATATCAAAAGAATCAGATTTCAATGCTGATTTCAAATATATAACGTTCATCAAGTTTAGTGCTACCCATCAAAAGTTACGCGCCTGAGAAAATTTGGCTGATTTTCGAAAAAAGGGGGAAAGACCCCCTAAAAGTTATAGAACCTTAATGAAAATCACACCATCATATTCAGCGTATCAGAGAACCCTACTGTAGAGGTTTCAAGCTCCTATCTACAAAAATGTGGAATTTTCCATTTTTTGCCAGAAGAAAGATCACGGATGCGTGTTTATTTGTTTGTTTGTTTGTTTTTTTTTTTTTTTTTCCCCAGGGGTGATCGTATCGACCCAGTGGTCCTAGAATATCGTGGGAGGGCTCATTGGAACGGAAATTAAAAGTTCTAGTGCCCTTTTTAAGTGACCAAAAAAAATGGAGGGCAACTAGGCCCCCTCCCACGCTCATTTTTTTCCCAAAGTCACCCGATCAAAATTTTGAGATAGCCATTTTGTTCAGCATGGTCGAAAATATGATAAATATGTCTTTTAGGATGACTTAATCCCTCGAAGCCCCCAGGGGGAGCGCTGAAAGTTATGAACTTTACTCAATGTTAACATATAGTATTGGTTATTGGGAAGTATACAGACTTTTTCAGAGGAGATTTTTTCTGGTAGGTGGGGGAAGGAGAGGGTCGGGGGCTATATGGAAGGATCTTTCCATGAAGGAAGTTTTCATGGGGGAAGGGAAATTGCCATGAAGGGGGCGCCGGACTTGCCAGCATTATTTATTGGTTATTGGGAAGTATACAACCATTTTCAGGAAGGATTTTTTCTGGAGGGGGGGGGCTAGAGGAGGGGATTACTCTGGAGAATATTTCCGTGGAGGATGTTTCTTTGGGGTAAGGGACATTTCTATGAAGGGGGCGCCGGATTTCCAAGCATTATTTAAGAAACGATCAGAAGTTAAATAAAAAAAACAAGTTTTTTCAACTGAAATGTAAGAAGGAATATTAGAACTTAAAACGAACAGAAATTATAACGTATGTGAGGGGGTTCTCCCCCAAGTCAATACCTCGCTCTTTACGCTACAGTTTTTTTTTTTAGTGCTTTCAAAAGAGCTATCTATTCTAATTAAACGGCCTTTGTGATTCAGGGGTTTGTGAATCAAAATTTTTTTTAACTTTTAACGTAAAGAGCGTCGTATTGACTAAGGGGAGAACCCCTTCATATAAGTAATAACATAAACGTAATAAAAAAAAAACAATAAAAAAACAAGCGATACGGCTCAATAGTAATCGAAACTTTTAAAAACGAAATTTTGATGTCAATAAATGTATCAAAAGAATGTGTTTATAATGCTGATCCTAAATATATAAATTTTATTAAGTTTAGTATTACTCATCAAAGGCTACGAGCCTGAGAAAATTTACTCGATTTTTTAAAGAGGGGGGAAACATCCCCTACAAGTGAAAGAATTTTAATGAAAATCACACCGTCAGATTCAGCGTATCAGAAAACCCTATTACATAGGTTTCAAGCTCATATCTGCAAAAATCTGCAACTTTGTATTTTTTGCCAGAAGAAAAATATACGAATATAGAAGTTAGTTACGTAAGTTAATTTGTAAAGACATCCATTTAGCAAAATAAAAGTAAAATTTTTATCCAAATAAAAGCTGCATTAACTAAAAAACGATCAGAAATTAAATAAAAAAAACAAGTTTTTTAAACTGAAAGTAAGGAGCGACATTAAAACTTAAAACGAACAGAAATTATTCCGTATATGAAAGGGGCTGTCCCCTCCTCAACGCCTCGCTCTTTACGCTAAGGTTTGACTCTGTCTCACAACTTTATTTTTTAAAACAATAAAAAACTTTAGCGTAAAGAGCGAGGCGTTGAGGAGGGGACAGCCCCTTTCATATACGGAATAATTTCTGTTCGTTTTAAGTTTTAATGTCGCTCCTTACTTTCAGTTTAAAAAACTTGTTTTTTTTATTTAATATCCCCACAAGCTCGAGTTCAGCTGAATATATATTACAGCCAGATTGTTTCCTGTCTGAAAAAAGCTGATGAAGTGGCTGTCCCGCTTTGTCGTTTTAAGCTTAAGACTAGAGGCTCAATATGGAAATCTGACCCTGATTTAAAAATTGTGAAAAATCGTGCAAAATTGTGGCTTAGAATTTGGGTAGCGTGCGGCCGCCCTTTAAGGGGTCACCTTTTTGACATTAAACAGAAAACGCAGTTGGAGTTTAAACGTTATCTTCGTAAAGTAAGGTACAATGGTGTAGAATTTCCGAAGACCTCTAGTCAGTGGAAACAGGTGGTTAATGTTGCGAAATTTGATTCACCTCCTAATGCCGATCGGATCCCTAATGCCTCTTGGATTAATCATTATAATAAGATTTTTAATATTATGAATTATGCGGTTCACCCTCAATTTGTTAACCTCTGTTCTTATGTATTACCTGCGAAAATTTACCAAGGCCATGTACCTCCCGTTTCTGCTGACCGTGTGATTCGTTGTGTTAAGAATTTAAAATCTAAATCATGTGATATTGATGGTATTAGTGTTTTTAACCTTCATATTGATTCCAAAGAATTGATTCATCATTTGCAGTTATTATTTCAAATTTGTCTATGTACGTCTTTGGTGCCTGATTCTTTTTTGTGCGGGAGTGTCACTTCGATTCTTAAACGTGGGAAAGATCCGACTAATTGCGCATCATATAGACCTATTACGGTAGCTTGTTCGCTGAGCAAAGTTTTTGAATATGTCCTGCTTCCTGAAAGTCTTCCAAATGTTGATTATGTGTCCAATCAATTTGGGTTTAAACCAAATATTGGATGCCAACATGCGCATCGAATTCTTACTTCTTTTTTAATTCAAGCACAAAAAGATGGATCTGAAGTTCATTTATGTGCGTTAGATATTTCAAAAGCTTTTGATTCGGTTTGTCACAGCCAAAAATGGCATTCTCTTACCCAGCTTGGAGTGAATTCATCTGTTATATGTGTCCTTCGTTTTTGGTATGCAAATTCATATGTTCGACTTCGGTCAGGAGAGATCTTTTTTGGTAATATTCCAATTTGGTCTGGACTTAGGCAGGGAGGGGTTCTGTCACCATACCTTTTTAATGCTTGTTTATACCCTGTGCTTTCTCGTATTTTTCCGTCGTGTTTTACGGGTCTAACTAATTTATCTTATATTGCTTATGCAGATGATTTATTACTTATTAGCCGTTCAAAATTCACCCTAGCTAAGTCTACCCAGTTTGTTTCTAAGCTTTTGGAAAAAATTGGCCTCGTGCTTAATGCTGAAAAATGTGAATATTTAGTTTTCAATGCTAAAAACCCAAGTAGTGATTTGAGTTGTAGTTCTTTTTCAGTTAAGCTGGCTCCTGCGTTGCGTTGGCTCGGGATTAGTATCTGCTCTTCTATTTCAGCTATCCGTGCTAGTGCACTTGCAGATATTAAGAATAAGCTAAAAGCAGGTTATGCTAAAATTGTTCCAAATCGCGGCCGACGTTCTCGTAAGGCATTGGCTAAACTCTATTCTACGTATTGTGACCATTCCATTCTTTTTCTATCAGGTTTGCGCCCATTTTTTAATAATAATGATATGCAGGATATTAGAGTTTTGTATTTCCGTTATTGTAAATATCTTTTGTATTTGCCTCGTTGGTATAGAAACCGTAAGATTATTCGAATGTTTAATGCAACTGATATATTGACGTCATATAACAAGTTGGACTCCAAGTTAAAAGATGAGGCCTGCAAGCGGTTGGGTCCTTTTCATCCTCTTGTGCGATTGTTTTGATTTGTATTTGTAGTTTTTATATTGATATTGTTTTGCATGTGTTTTGTTTTTGTATGTCTTTACTTTTTATTTTCTTTTGTTACTCCACTTTTTATAATTGTTAGTGGGTCAAAAATAAATTATTATTATAGCCATAAACAGTGATTTAGTTATGATCAAATTTCTGAACACTGTGCCGAAAGTTGCTTTTCTAGAATTGGTTATTTCTCTAAATACGAGGTGTATTGGTCTCTCTAAAAGTCTTATGTCAGCTTTTATTTACCCAAATAAAATTAATGTGAGGACCAAGCCACTGAAAAGAAGAGACACAGGGAATAGAGAAAAAACCACAGTTAAGAGGGAGACTCGCACTCGAATTAAATGAAGTATATTCGCACTTATCAACGTTCAACATAAGTCCAATCCGTCTGAACTGGTCTGAGATCCACCTGACAGAATATGAGGGCCCAGCCCTAGAACAACTGACAAGGAGAACATCGTCCGCATAAGCGAGATACGAGACATCAATCCCATCAGAAATGAAAGTCGAAGGCAAAGATGAAAGGATAGGAGCAATACATAACTCAAAAATAGTTGGAGAAAGCACATCACCTTGATGGACCCCACACTGAAGAAACATCTTTGAATCAGAAACTACTCTGTTACATTTTACCCGAATAAGAGAGTTAGAATACCAGTACCGTAACATAACAACAATAGAAAGGTTAATATTATTGGAAAAAAGTATAGCCATAAACAGTGATTTAGTTATGATCAAATTTCTGAACACTGTGCCGAAAGTTGCTTTTCTAGAATTGGTTATTTCTCTAAATACAAGGTGTATTGGTCTCTCTAAAAGTCTTATGTCAGCTTTTATTTACCCAAATAAAATCAATGTGAGGACCAAGCCACCGAAAAGAAGAGACGCAGGGAATAGAGAAAAAACCACAGTTAAGAGGGAGACTCGCACTCGAATTAAATGAAGTATATTCGCACTTATCAACGTTCAACATAAGTCCAATCCGTCTGAACTGGTCTGAGATCCAGCTGACAGAATATGAGAGCCCAGCCCAAGAACAACTGACAAGGAGAACATCGTCCGCATAAGCGTGATACGAGACATCAATCCCATCAGAAATGAAAGTCGAAGGCAAAGATGAAAGGATAGGAGCAATACATAACTTAAAAATAGTTGGAGAAAGCACACCACCTTGACGGACCCCACACTGAAGAAATATCTTTGAATCAGAAACTACTCTGTTACATTTTACCCGAATAAAAGAGTTAGAATACCAGTACCGTAACATAACAACAAAAGAAAGGTTAATATTATTGGAAAAAAGTATAGCCATAAACAGTGATTTAGTTATGATCAAATTTCTGAGCACTGTGCCGAAAGTTGCTTTTCTAGAATTGGTTATTTCTCTAAATACGAGGTGTATTGGTCTCTCTAAAAGTCTTATGTCAGCTTTTATTTACCCAAATAAAATTAATGTGAGGACCAAGCCACCGAAAAGAAGAAACACAGGGAATAGAGAAAAAACCACAGTTAAGAGGGAGACTCGCACTCGAATTAAATGAAGTATAATCGCACTTATCAACGTTCAACATAAGTCCAATCCGTCTGAACTGGTCTGAGATCCACCTGACAGAATATGAGAGCCCAGCCCTAGAACAACTGACAAGGAGAACATCATCCACATAAGCGAGATACGAGACATCAATCCCATCAGAAATGAAAGTCGAAGGCAAAGATGAAAGGATAGGAGCAATACATAACTTAAAAATAGTTGGAGAAAGCACACCACCTTGACGGACCCCACACTGAAGAAACATCTTTTAATCAGAAACTACTCTGTTACATTTTACCCGAATAAGAGAGTTAGAATACCAGTACCGTAACATAACAACAATAGAAAGGTTAATATTATTGGAAAAAAGTATAGCCATAAACAGTGATTTAGTTATGATCAAATTTCTGAACACTGTGCCGAAAGTTGCTTTTCTAGAATTGGTTATTTCTCTAAATACGAGGTGTATTGGTCTCTCTAAAAGTCTTATGTCAGCTTTTATTTACCCAAATAAACAGTTTTGCTCTAAAAAAAATCTTTAAAAACTAAAGTGTTATATAGTAAACGAAAAAGAATCAAAACGGTATAGTAGATGTGGCACGAATCCTTCAGATTTTACAAGCCTACATCAAGAATAATTTAAGTACTGAAGATCAACGGTGATTATAATTTAAAATTTTTTACCTAAAATTGGGCTACTGGAGGGTTCATCGTCTTCATAGTCAGAAGATGCGGCTGATGCGTCTTCTGTTAAACCAGTGTTAGCTATAGGAGACTGAAGCTTCTCTTTTCTATTGTATGTTTCATTACTGCCTTTAATACCTAGAAACGAATAAAAGAAAATGAATATCTACGTTAATTACAAGGTGATCTTCAATAACAGATATTGAAAAGTCAGGCTTTTTTTTCAACTGCCCAAACAATTTCCACATCATTAGAAACATAATCCCACTTTTTCTCCGACCATCTCCCAACATGATTATATTCAAGGTGCTTCTGGTTATTTCACCATTCGTTTATTCCCATCATCCATATTCATTACATTTGCATTTTTTACCCATTTTCATTACTCCCCCATTTTAATAGTAAGAATGGGCTCAATGGGTATGTAGGGTATGTATTTATTATTAACTCATTTTCATACAGCATGTTTGTTTCCATTTTTTTCCGATTCTGACTGATTAAATAAACGTTAGCAAGAACTGAAGGATCTAGATTCTCGATAAAATACCCTATTCTATTTGTTGCCAATAAACTAACTTTCAAAAATATTTAAGGAAATATATTAAGGAAAAATATTTAAGGATCTTAATTAACAAGTAATATTTTTGTGACATCAGGACTGCCTCCCAAATATATAAATAATCCTGCTAAACTTCTGAATATTACAAGATGGCTAAAAGCCCAACAATGTTGTGGTGCATATTATTTATGAAAAAAAAAAAAAAAACAGGTATTGCAGAAAAAAAACCTTACTTTAAAATATAATGAAAAAGGTTTCAAATGATTTACAACATAGCAGACTTTCAAAAATGGAAAATAGTCAATCACAAAATCAGTTCATGTGACGCTGTAGAAAAAGACAATAACTCCAATAAGAGGCACAAACTTCTGGAAATATTTTTTTCAGGCTAAATCTTTGGCACTTGCCATGGGTTAAATAACAAATACAAAATATACTAACTCCACTGTCAGGGACACATTACCCAGATCCACTAGACCAATTAAACAAAGAAGCTTATTTTTGATTTATTAAAATCTGGATCTCACC
Organism: Artemia sinica; assembly: GCA_027921565.1. Classification (NCBI taxonomy): domain Eukaryota; kingdom Metazoa; phylum Arthropoda; class Branchiopoda; order Anostraca; family Artemiidae; genus Artemia; species Artemia sinica. Next base: position 23,976,175 of record CM051264.1, on the reverse strand, counting down.
TAAAGGTCTGGTTAAAAGCGAAAGGGTTAAGAATAATGAGGACTGGAGACTTGTTTTGCAACATTGGCCGAAGTAGTTCTTTCACCTTTAGAATATAAAATAAAAGCAAAAATAAAAGAGAGGAAAAAAAACAACGAAAATAGAAAGACTTATTTAGGTTTATATGATCAACTTCATGAATTTGCTGAGTAACGCCAGGTGATGTCGTTGGTTTCTTTTTTCTCACAGATAAACTTGAGTTTTTTTCAATATTATTATTCCTTCACACTTATTGTAAAAGAAAGAAGTAATCTAGTGATTTCACTACATTGCTGGAAATTCACATAACGAATTATTGGAATATGCTTAGATGGAGAAAAGTAAAAAATGTAGGCAACCACTAGAAAAGAGCAAAAGAATATATATTTGATTAAGTCAAATTAAGAGAATAGAAATAAAGAAAAAGAATAGTGTTAATATTCAGTGGAGCTAGATGTAAATTATAATAGTGACCGATTTCTTACAAAATGAAAAGCTTCACTATAAATTTAACTTAGCCAACTTAACATACTGTGAAAAGCCTAAAAGAAGGATCAGAGAAATAATTCCAGAAAAAAGAGGCTTTAGACGGAAGATGTGTAAGATTTTGATTTCTTCTGTTACAAGAAAGGTTTCCAAAACTGTTCAATAGCACTCTCCTACTTTTTACAACCGAAATTATTATTATTATTTTTTTTTAATAATTACAGCATCCATAGTAAATAGATCAAAAGTTCTTTTTTAAATCTGAAAAGACTAACCTGATAAGATGGGACTTAAAGATCTTTCTTCCTCATTTTTGTTGTTTTCGACCAATACTGCCGACTTGAACAACAACTTCTCATCATCAGTCTCTCTACTTCCGTACAACTTTTCATTAGGTAAAGGATCTGGACCTAAAATCAAAGATTGGTACCTATCTGTAATAGGTAAAATCAAAGATTGGTAATATAGCTTTTAGGATGCATACAAAGTAGCGAAAGTCAAAAGAATTAAAATCAGCGTCATATAAAGTGATGAAAACATAACTATACCTTACAAGTTTGTCTCTATTCTTTTATGTTAATTTATGTACGCTGGTACAAGGATCTCCCAGCAAAACAATTGAAAATTATAAAAACAGTGTAATATATATAGTATCACTATGTCAAAGGCCAAAGACGGCACTGACTTTTCCAAAAATAGTAGGGATATACAAATTACCAGGGTTAATTACTAGGGGCGTCCCTGAATAGAGTGGGATGATGTCGCAAGGAAATTGTAGTATTTAAGGGAAATGGGAACTTCGTGAGACGATATAAAGAGAGAGGCTTTGAATAAATTGGAATAGAGAGGGAGTGTGGGTAGCTGTGTTGGCCTCAGGTGGCTTGGTGATTTAGTGAGTTGTTAGTAACAGTAATGGTAATTCTTAGGGATATTAAATTGCCAAGCTTTTTCAATCTAGCTGTTTAGCTGTTCTATAGCCCAAGGTCCCTGAATTGCTCTAACTGGTTTTTCGGAATCTGCTGAATTTTGTACTATACTGCAACAGTAGAGTTGTTGTACTGTACTGTCATGTTGGAGTCTGAGTTGTTGAATCGAGATGAGTATAATGTGTCTATATGCTCCTTTGATAGAGAAATATTGTTTAATTCAGCTTTAAGTTTACAGATGTAAAATGAAAAGAAAGTCATCTTTTTCTAAGTTCCTCGGATTTGTAATGGCTTGTTTGTCAGTTAACAACTTGCCAGTGAACTCTTTTGCACGACAAGCATCAAAACGAATCCCAAGTGAAAATATGAAAGATCTTAAGCCGAACTGGCCAGCCATGACAAAAAAACAAAAGAGGGAAAAATCTCAATAATAAAAAAAAAGTTTTTTATTGTTTAAAAAAAATAGAGGTGTGAGAAAGTCAAACTTTAGCGTAAAGAGCGAGGCGTTGAAGAGGGGACAAACCCTTTCATATACGGAATAATTTCTGTTCGTTTTAAGTTTTAACGTCGTTCCTTACTTTCAGTTAAAAAAACTTGTTTTTTTTCAATTTAATTTTTGAACGCTTTTGAATTAATGCAGGTTTTGATTTGGTTTAATGGCTTTCTCGAAACTTGTTTAATTTTATTTGCGAACGTTTTTATTAGAAATAAATATACGTAACTTACGAATTAACTTACGTAACGAGCTTCTAAATTCATAGATTTTTAATACGTATATTAGGGGGTTCACCCCCTAGTCAATACCTTGCTCTTTAAGCTAAAGTTCGAGTTTTGTTCCAATTCTTTAAAATGACCCCTTAATCACAAAGGCCGTTAATTAGAATAAATAGCTCTTATGAAAGTACTAAAAAATCTTTGGCTTAAAGAGCGAGGTATTGACTAGGGAGTGAACCCAATCACATACGTAATATTTTCTGTTCGTTTTAATTTTTGATGTTTCTCCTTATTTTCAGTTGAAAAACTTGTTGTTTTTATTTAATTTCTGATCTCTTTCTTTAATAATGCTGGGAAATCCTTCACCCCCTTCATAGCAATATCCCTTTCCCCATGAAAACTTCCTTCATGGAAAGATCCTCCCATATAACCCCCGCCCCCCCCCCCACCTACCAGAAAAAATCCCCCCTGAAAACGTCCGTATACTTCCCAATAACGAATGCTATATGTTAACATTGGGGAAAGTTCATAGCTTTCAGCCCTCCCCCGGGGACTTCGGGGGATTAAGTCATCCTAAAAAATATAGTTATCATATTTTCGACCATGCTGAACAAAATGGCTATCTCAAAATTTTGATTGGGTGACTTTGGGAAAAAAATGAGCGTGGGAGGGGGCCTAGTTGCCCTCCATTTTTTGGTCACTTAAAAAGGGCACTAGAACTTTTAATTTACGTTCCGATGAGCCCTCCTACGATATTCTAGGACTACTGGGTCGATGTGACCTCCCCTTGAAAAAAACAACAACAAAAAAAACAAATAAACACGCATCCGTGATCTTTCTTCTGGCAAAAAATGCAAAATTCCACATTTTTGTAAATAGGTGCTTGAAACCTCTACAGTAGGGTTCTCTGATACGCTGAATATGATGGTGTAATTTTCATTAAGGTTCTATAACTTTTAGGGGGTCTTTCCTTCTTTTTTTCTAAAACCAGCCAAATATTCTCAGGCGCGTAACTTTTGATGTATAAGACTAAACTTGATGAAACTTATATATTTGAAATCAACATTAAAATCTGATTCTTTTGATGTATCTATTGGTATCAAAATTTCGTTTTTTAGAGTTTCGGTTACCATTGAGCCGGGTCGCTCCTTACTTACAATTCGTTACCACGAACTGTTTGACTGTTAAGTGTGCGAGTTTGCTTTTGTTGTTTTTGTTCTTGATGTAATCCACTTCTTTTTGTTCATAGTGGGTAATAAATAAATTATTATTATTATTATATATAACAAAAGCGTATCAGACTTAAGGCGTAACTGTGCCATGATGCTAAAAGCAGCTACTGGTTGACAAAGAAACCTAAGGACCGCGATCATATTGTCAAGAATTACTTGAGACTTCACAGACTATTTTGAATAAAAATAAAGCTTTTATAGAATAATCTTGCAAAAATTATCATACTTACAGTGCCCCCTAAAATATCAACGAAAAGAACAACAATCTGAATCACCTAATTCTGTGATAAACGAGGGGTAGCCTGAGTAGGGGTATACATCTTTTGCTTAGCTTTGGGGACATTCATTTCCCTGTTGAGTATTGTTATTTTGGTGTGGTTGACGCATAGCCGGAAATACCCAAGCTAATCGGCTGATAGGTATCTTATTGCCTAGGATTTTCTTTTATAAAACAGAGCTCCATATTCATCTATTTACTTCCAGAATTTAGGCTAGCTTGCCTTACTTTTACGACTAGCTAGGCCAATTTGAAACAGTTTATGTATTTTCATCCTTATTGCTGTCTGGAATTATAAAATCCAACTAAGACAAGTTTAGATATATACTTACATTTCGAATTAATTTCATCGCTTGAATAGTTTTCAATATTGCAAGATGAGTCATTAGGGCACCTAACAGTTCTTCCAGTAAAAAATATCGATTTGTCTATCCAATAATCCTTCCTGCAATATTTGAGAATTCGGAGTGACAATTAATGATAATGAAGTTTAAAATTGACATCTTCTTTCATATTTTTATAACCATTATTTATATACCCACATTATTTATATTACACATTATTTATATACCCACCATAATCATTAGTTACACAACCGTCATAGTTAATTTGTATGACCAAAGAAAAATTGCTTAACGACCGAGCCAAATTATGAGTTATAGTCAGAGCCTCTGGAAAATTATGTACCTTATTTGCATACTTTACGTCACATTCTACCCTTGCATTGCTGGTTAACACTACGTTGATAAAGTTGATGCAGAGGTAACCTGACTGCCTATAGGCAATTAGCTCACGCAACGAAAGCGCACCACTGTTTTGCTTCAAGTCCGTTATTAGTCAAAAGTGATTGGAGGGCAACTAGACCCCCAAGCCCATCATTCCCCCAAACACATCCAATAAAAATTTTGAGATAGGCATTTTGTTCAGCGTAGTTGATTTCCAGATAGAAAATATATTTTTGAGCAGGACACTCCCCCACAACCCTCAGCGCAAGGGTTTTAAGTTTGCTCTGGGGGCATATAAGGTTTTTATAGAAGGCGTTGTCGTAGAAACTTACAAAAGGGGCTCATTCGATTGGAAATCCAAAGGGCTAGCGTCCTTTTTAATAGTTGAAAGTGATTGGAGGGCAAATAGCCCCCCCCCCACGCCCATCATTCCCCCAAACACATCCAATCAAAATTTTTAGATAGCAATTTTATTCAACGCAGTTGAAAGTTTTGGAAATTAGGTCTTTAAGGATGAAAACGCCTCCCCCGACAGCCCTCAGGGCAAGGGTTATAAGTTATGCCCTGGGGGCATATAAAGTTTTTATTGAAAGCGTTGTCGTAGAAACTTCAAAAAGACTCATTCAATTGGAAATTGAAAGGGCTAGTGCCTTTTTTAATAGTTGAAAGTGATTGGATAGCAACTAACGCCCCTCTCACACCCACCATTTTCCAAAACACATCCAATCAAAATTTTGAGATATAAATTTTGTTCAACGTAATTGAACGTTCTGGAAATTAGGTCTTTTAGGAAAATAGCCCCCTCTGAGCCCTCAGTGCAAGGGTTGTAAGTTATGCCCTGGGGGCATATAAGGTTTATACAGAAAGGTGTTGTATAAATCATAGGCAGCGCGATCGCGCTGCCTAAGTAAAGAACCGGGACACTCGAGAACGAGACAAGAAACGCGGACTAAATAAAGAGGAGGACACTCCCCCGCAACCCTCAGGGCAAGGGCTTTAAGTTATACCCTGAGGGCATATAAGAACGATGTTGCACAATGTATTATTTATTAATTTTTTCCTTTAGAGCAGGGGCTTCGTATCGAAGAAGTTGTCGTAGAAACTTCGAAAAGCGCTCATTCAATTGGAAATTGGAGTGGCTTGTGCCCTTTTTAATATTCGAAAGTGATTGGAAGGCGACTAACACCCCTTCAACGCCCACCATTTCCCGAAACACATCCAATCAAAATTTTGAGATAGCCATTTTGTTCAGCGTAGTTGATTTCCAGATAGAAATTATGTTCTTCAGGACAGTCCCCCAGAGCCCTTAGGGCAAGGGTTGTAAGTAATGCCCTGGGGGCATATAAGGTTTTTTTTATAGAGGGCGTTGTCGTTGAAACTTTAAAAAAGGCTCATTTGATTAGAAATTCAAAGGGCTAGTGCCCTTTTTAATAGTCGAAATTGATTAGAGGGCAACTATCCCGCCTCTCACGCCCACCTTTTCCCGAAACACATCTAATCAAAACTTTGAGATAGCCATTTTATTCAATGTAGTTTTAAATTCTGGAAATTAGGTCTTTGGGGATGACACCCCCCCCCCCAAAGCCCTCAGGTCAAGGGTTGTAAATTATGCCCTGGGGGCGTATGAGGTTTTTATTGAAAGCGTAAATACATTCAAAAGGGCTTATTCAATTGGAAATTGAAAGGGCTAGTGCCTTTTTTTAACAGTTGAAAGTGATTGGAAAGCAACTATCGCCCCTCTCATGCCTACCATTTTCCCAAACACATCCAATCAAAATTTTAAGATAGCCATTTTGTTCAGCGTAGTTGATCTACAGATAGAAAATATGTTTTTGATGAGGACACTCCCCCAGAGCCCTCAGGGCAAGGGTTTTAAGTTATGCCCTGGGGGCATATAAGGTTTTTATAGAAGGCGTTGTCGTAGAAATTTCAAAAGCGGCTCATTCGATTGGAAATTCAAAGGGCTAGTGTCCTTTTAATAGTCAAAAGTGATTGGAGGGCAACTAGACCCCCACGCCGATCATTCCCCCAAACAAATCCAATAAAAATTTTGAGATAGCCATTTTGTTCAGCGTAGTTGATTTCCAGATAGAAAACATATTTTTGAGGAGGACACTCCCCCACAACCCACAGCGCAACGGTTTTAAGTTATGCCCTGGGGGCATATAAGGTTTTTATAGAAGGCGTTGTCGTAGAAATTTCAAAAGCGGCTCATTCGATTGGAAATTCAAAGGGCTAGTGTCCTTTTAATAGTCGAAAGTGATTGGAGGGCAACTAGCCCCCCCCCACACCCATCATTCCCCCAAACACATCCAATCAAAATTTTTAGATAGCCATTTTATTCAACGTAGTTGAAAGTTTTGGAAATTAGGTCTTTAAAGATGAAAACCCCTCCCCCGACAGCCCTCAAGGCAAGGGTTATAAGTTATGCCCTGGGGGTATATAAAGTTTTTATTGAAAGCGTTGTCGTAGAAACTTCAAAAGGACTCATTCAATTGGAAATTGAAAGAGCTAGTGCCTTTTTTAATAGTTGAAAGTGATTGGATAGCGACTAACGTCCCGCTCACGCCCTCCATTTTCCAAAACACATCCAATCAAAATTTTGAGATATCTATTTTGTTCAACGTAGTTGAACGTTCTGGAAATTAGGTCTTTTAGGAAAATAGCCCCCTCTGAGCCCTCAGTGCAAGGGTTGTACGTTATTCCCTGGGGGCATACAAGATTTATACAGAAAGGTGTTGTATAAAACATAGGCAGCGCGATCGCGCTGCCTAAGTAAAGAACCGGGACACTCGAGAACGAGACAAGAAACGGGGACTAAGTAAAGAGGAGGACACTCCCCCGCAACCCTCAGGGCAAGGGCTTTAAGTTATGCCCTGAGGGCATATAAGAACGATGTTGCACAATGTATTATTTATTAATTTTTTCCTTTAGAGCAGGGGCTTCGTATCGAAGAAGTTGACGTAGAAACTTCGAAAAGCGCTCATTCAATTGGAAATTGGAGTGGCTTGTGCCCTTTTTAATATCCGAAAGTGATTGGAAGGCGACTAACACCCCTTCAACGCCCACCATTTCCCGAAACACATCCAATCAAAATTTTGAGATAGTCATTTTGTTCAGCGTAGTTGATTTCCAGATCGAAATTATGTTCTTCAGGACAGTCCCCCAGAGCCCTTAGGGCAAGGGTTGTAAGTAATGCCCTGGGGGCATATAAGGTTTTTTTTATAGAGGGCGTTGTCGTAGAAACTTTAAAAAAGGCTCATTTGATTGGAAATTCAAAGGGCTAGTGCCCTTTTTGATAGTCGAAAGTGATTAGAGGGCAACTAACCCGCCTCTCACGCCCACCTTTTCCCCAAACACATCTAATCAAAACTTTGAGATAGCCATTTTATTCAATGTAGTTTTAAGTTCTGGAAATTAGGTCTTTGGGGATGACAACCCCCCCCCCCAAAGCCCTCAGGTCAAGGGTTGTAAATTATGCCCTGGGGGCGTATGAGGTTTTTATTGAAAGCGTAAATACATCAAAAGGGCTTATTCAATTGGAAATTGAAAGGGCTAGTGCCTTTTTTTAACAGTTGAAAGTGATTGGAAAGCAACTAACGCCCCTCTCATGCCCACCATTTTCCCAAACACATCCAATCAAAATTTTAAGATAGCCATTTTGTTCAGCGTAGTTGATTTCCAGATAGAAAACATATTTTTGAGGAGGACACTCCCCCACAACCCACAGCGCAAGGGTTTTAAGTTATGCCCTGGGGGAATATAAGGTTTTTATAGAAGGCACTGTCGTAGAAACTTCAAAACAGGCTCGTTCGATTGGAAATTCAAAGGGCTAGTGCCCTTTTTAATAGTTGAAAGTGATTGGATGGCAACTAGACCCCCACGCCCATCATTCCCCCAAACACATCCAATCAAAATTTTGAGATAGCCATTTTGTTCACGTAGTTGATTTCCAGATAGAAAACATATTTTTGAGGAGGACACTCCCCCACAACCCACAGCGCAAGGGTTTTAAGTTATGCCCTGGGGCATATAAGGTTTTTATAGAAGGCGTTATCGTAGAAACTTCAAAAGCGGCTCATTCGATTGGAAATTCAAAGGGCTAGTGTCCTTGTAATAGTCAAAAGTGATTGGAGGGCAACTAGCCCCCCCCCCCCACACCCATCATTCCCCCAAACACATCCAATCAAAATTTTTAGACAGCCATTTTATTCAACGTAGTTGAAAGTTTTGGAAATTAGGTCTTTAAGAATGAAACCCCTCCCCCGACAGCCCTCAAGGCAAGGGTTATAAGTTATGCCCTGGGGGCATATAAAGTTTTTATTGAAAGCGTTGTCGTAGAAACTTCAAAGGACTCATTCAATTGGAAATTGAAAGGGCTAGTGCCTTTTTTAATAGTTGAAAGTGATTGGATAGCGACTAACGTCCCTCTCACGCGCACCATTTTCCAAAACACATCCAATCAAAATTTTGAGATATCTATTTTGTTCAACGTAGTTGAACGTTCTGGAAATTAGGTCTTTTAGGAAAATAGCCCCCTCTGAGCCCTCAGTCCAAGGGTTGTACGTTATGCCCTGGGGGCATACAAGGTTTATACAGAAAGGTGTTGTATAAATCATAGGCAGCGCGATCGCGCTGCCTAAGTAAAGAACCGGGACACTCGAGAACGAGACAAGAAACGGGGACTAAGTAAAGAGGAGAACACTCCCCCGCAACCCTCAGTGCAAGGGCTTTAAGTTATGCCCTGGGGGCATATAAGAACGATGTTGGCACAATGTATTATTTATTAATTTTTTCCTTTAGAGCAGGGGACTTTGTATCGAAGAAGTTGTCGGAGAAACTTCGAAAAGCGCTCATTCAATTGGAAATTGGAGTGGCTTGTGCCCTTTTTAATATTCGAAAGTGATTGGAAGGCGATTAACACCCCTTCAACGCCCACCATTCCCCGAAACACATCCAATCAAAATTTTGAGATAGCCATTTTGTTCAGCGTAGTTGATTTCCAGATAGAAATTATGTTCTTCAGGACAGTCCCCCAGAGCCCTTAGGCAAGAGTTGTGAGTAATGCCCTGGGGGCATATAAGGTTTTTTATAGAAGGCGTTGTCGTAGAAACTTTAAAAAAAGGCTCATTCGATTGGAAATTCAAAGGGCTAGTGCCCTTTTTAATAGTCGAAAGTGATTAGAGGGCAACTAACCCCCCTCTCATGCCCACCTTTTCCCCAAACACATCTAATCAAAACTTTGAGATAGCCATTTTATTCAACGTAGTTTTAAGTTCTGGAAATTAGGTCTTTGGGGATGACAACCCCCCCCCCCCCACAGACCTCAGCTCAAGGGTTGTAAATTATGCCCTGGGGCGTATGAGGTTTTTATTGAAAGCGTATATACTTCAAAAGGGCTTATTCAATTGGAAATTGAAAGGGCTAGTGCCTTTTTTAACAGTTGAAAGTGATTGGAGAGCGACTAACGCCCCTCTCACGCCCACCATTTTCCCAAAAACATCAAATAAAGATTTTGAGATAGCCATTTTGTTCCACGCAGTTCAAAGTTCAGGAAATTATACCTTTGAGCAGGACACTCCCCCCACAGACTTCAGGGAAAGGGTTATAAGTTATGCCCTGGGGGCATATAAGGTTTTATTGAAATCTTTGTCGCAGAAACTTGAAAAAGGGCTCATTTGATTGGAAATTCAAAGGGCTAGTGCCCTTTTTAATAGTCGAAAGTGATTAGAGGGCAACTAACCCCCCTCTCACGCCCATCTTTTCTCCAAACACATCCAATCAATATTTTAAAAAAGCCATTTTATTCAACGTAGTTGAAAGTTTTATAAATTAGGTCTTTAAGGATGAAAACCCCTCCCCCATCCACAGCCCTCAGGGCAAGGGTTGTAAGTTATGCCCTTGAGGCGTATAAGGTTTTTATTGAAAGCGTAGAAACTTCAAAAGGGCTTATTCAATTGGAAATTGAAAGGGCTAGTAACTTTTTTAATAGTTGAAAGTGATTGAAGAGCGACTAACGCCCTTCTCACGCCCACCATTTTCCCAAGCACATCTAATTAAAATTTTGAGATATCTATTTTATTCAATGTAGTTGAAAGTTCTTGAAATAAGGTCTTTTAGGATGATAACCCCCCTCAGAGCCCTCAGTGCAAGGGTTGTAAGTTATGGCCTGGGGGCATATAAAGTTTATATAGAAAGTTTTTATAGAAATTTCAAAAAGGGCTCATTTGATTGGAAATTGAAATTGCCCTTTTTAATAGTCGAAAGTGAGTAGAGTAATTAACCCCCCTCTTACGCCCACCATTTCCCCAAAAACATTCAATCAAAGTTTAGAGATAGCCATTTTGTTCAACGTAGTTGAAAGTTCTAGAAATTATGTATTTAAGGATGACAAACCCCCCAGAGCCCAAAGGGCAAAGGTTGTAAGTTCTGCCCTGGGGGCATATAAGGCTTTTATAAACAGAGTTGTCGTAAAACTTCTAATGGGGCTCATTCGATTCGAAATTGAGAGGGCTAGTGCCCTTTGTAATAGTCGAAAGTGATTGGAAGGTAACTAACCCCCCTCTCACACCCACCATTCCTCCAAACATATCCAATCAACATTTTCAGATAGCCATTTTGTTCAACGTATTAGAAAGTTCTGGAAATTAGGTCTTTGAGAATGACACCCCCCCCCCCCAGCACTCAGGGCGAGGGTTGTAAGTTATGCAAGATTTTTATTGAAAGTTTTGTCGTAGAGACTTCAAAAGGGCTCATTTGATTGGAAATTGAAAGGGCTAGGGCCATTTTTCATAGTTGAAAGTGATTGGAGAGCGACTACCGCCCGTCTCACGCCCACCATTTCCCCAAACACATCCAATCAAAATTTTGAGATAGCCATGTTGTTTAACGTAGTTGAAAGTTCTGGAAATTCTGTCTTAGAGGATGCCAACCATCCTAACAGACCTTAGGGCAAGGGTTGTAATTTATACCCTGGGGGCATATAAGGTGTTTATGGAAAGCGTTGTCGTTTCCAAAAGGACTCATTCGATTGGAAATCGAAAGGCCTAGTGCCCTTTTTAATAGTCGAAAGTTATTGGAAGGCTTGACATTTCATAGGCAGCGCAATGGCGCTGCCTAAGTAAAGAACGATGTGGGCACAATGTGTTTTTTTTCCCTCCATACCCGGGCACTTCGTATCGAAGGAGTTGTCATAGAAACTTCGAAAAGGGCTCATTCGATAAGAAATTGGAGTGGCTAGTGTTTTTAATAGTTGAAAGCGATTGGAGGGCAACTAGCCCCCCTACGCCCATCATTCCCCCAAACATCCAATCAAAATTTTGAGATAGCCATTTTGTTCAGCGTAGTTGATTTCCAGATAGAAAACATTTCCCCAAAAACATCCAATCAAAATTTTGAGATAGCCATTTTGTTTAACGTAGTTGAAAGTTCTGGAAATTCTGTCTTAGAGGATGCCAACCATCCTAACAGACCTTAGGGCAAGGGTTGTAATTTATACCCTGGGGGCATTTAAGGTGTTTATGGAAAGCGTTGTCGTTTCCAAAAGGGCTAATTCGATTGGAAATCGAAAGGCCTAGAGTCCTTTTTAATAGTCGAAAGTGATTGGAAGGCCTGACATTTTATAGCAAAGATCGATGTGGGTATAATGCATTATTTTTTGTTGTTGTTGTTGTTTAGGCCAGGGCATTTCGTATCGAAGGAGTTGTAGTGGGAACTTCGGAAAGGGCTCATTCGATTGAAAATAGAAAGGGCTGATGCCCTTTTTAATAGTCGAAAGTGATTGGAGGGCAACTAATCCCCCTTCCATTCCCACCCTCCCACGCCCACCCTCCCATTTGCCCATTACCTTTAAAAACTAAATGTTGCCTTAAGATTAAACCAAAATGCACTGAGCTAATGCTAATTCCCAATAAGGCATCTCAACAGTATCCCAAGAACGACTGAGGGTATTATGTTCAAACTTTCGGGTCTACTTCTGCTCTTAAAATTTAACCAAATCAAAATAGCGTCAGTGTATCCAAGCTATCAAAGAAAGTAAACAGATTTTTCTGCGAATGGTATCAAGTTTTCCATTTCAGGTCAACTAGAGGAGGTTTGAAAATAAATTAAACAGTACTATTTGTGTCCACATTTTTAAAAGGGTGTATGTTGTTCATAATTGCTGAAAATTTTTCTCCAGCATACAAATAGCAGGCCAAACTGTAAAGTCTTAAAAAACGAAAAGATTTAAAGTATTATTTTCTTTTTCCCTGAAAAGACTATGTCAATATAAAACGTACAGAAATTAATTAAAAAAACTTTTTCCACAAAATAAGTTTTTCAAAGAAAAGTAAAGAACTCCATTAAACAAAAATGAGCAAAAATAAAATCAAATAATCTACGAAGCGTGAAACTACCACTAATCAGCATCGATAAATAAATGAAACCCAAAACGAACAGAAATTACAATAAATAACCGAGTCAAACTCAAAACGAGCAGAAATTAACATAAGTTGGGCGCAAAACTATGCCTTCCTTAGACCAGAACAAAATTTGCACTTTACTGAGAAAATAGAAATGAATGTGCATTGTCAGTTTAATATACATATACTGATATTTAGTAATCAAAATGTTAATATTATTTGATTTATTAAAGTTATAAAAGTAAAAACATTTATATTTTTTTCAGTAAAGTGCAAATTTTGTTCTGGCCTAAGGAAGGCATAGTTTTGCGCCCAACTTATGTTAATTTCTGCTCGTCTCGAGTTTGACTCGGTTATTTATTGTAATTTCTGTTCGTTTTGGGTTTCATTTATTTATCGATGCTGATTTGTGGTAGTTTCACGCTTGGTAGATTATTTGATTTTATTTTTGCTCATTTTTTGTTTAATGAAGTACTTTACTTTTATTTGAAAAACTTATTTTGTGGAAAAAGTTTTTTTTAATTAATCTTAAAAAACCCAAGATCCCCAAAAGCTTTATGACATTTAATGACGAACTAATCCACTAGACAAACAATCACGGAGAACATCATTGGTAGCGCAATAGCGCTGCCTAAGTAAAGAACGACGTTGGCACAATGTATTATTTATTATTTTTGATTTTAGACCAGGGCACTTCGTATCGAAGGAGTTGTCGTAGAACCTTCAAAAAGGGCTCATTTGATTGAAAATTGGAAGGGCTTGTGCCCTTTTTAATAGCCGAAAGTGACTGCAAGGCAACTAACATCCCTTCTATGCCCACCATTTCCCCAAACACATCCAATCAAAATTTTGAGATAGCCATTTTGTTCAACGTAGTTTAAAGACCTGGAAATTATGCCTTTGAGGAGGACACTCCCCCAAAGCCCTCAGGACAAGGGTTGTAAGTTATGCCCTGGGGGAATATAAGGTTTTTTTTATGAAAAGCATTGTCGTAGGACCTCAGAAAGGGCTCATTCGATTGGAAATCGTAAGGGCTAGTACCCTTTTTATTAGACAAAAGTGATTGGAGGGCAACTAATCCCCTTCTCACGCCCACCATTTCCCCAAACATATCCCATCTAAACTTTGAGATAGCCATTTTTTTCAACGTAGTTGAAAGTTTTGGAAATTAGGTCTTTGAAGATGACACCCCCCCCCCCCCCACAGCCATCAGGGAAAGGGTTGTAAGTTATGCCCTGGGGCATATGAGGTTTTTTTATAGAAAGCGTCGTCGTAAAAGCTTCAAAAAGGGCTCGTTCGATTTGAAATTGAAAGGACTAGTGCCCTTTTTAATAGTCGAAAGTAATTGGAGGACAACTAACCCCCCTCTCATGCCCAACATTTCCTGAAACACATCCAATCAAAATTTTGAGATAGCCATTTTGTTCAACGTAGTTGAAAGTTCTGGAAATTAGGTCTTTGAGGAAGACAATCCCCCCAAAGCCATCCCATATTTTTATTTTTATTTTTTTATAAAAAGGTATAAACGTTATAAACATAAAAGACTTATGCCTATAGAAAAAACAACATATTAAATAAACAAATAAAGACACAAAGTTTTGGATATACGGAAAACATAAAAGAGAGACATTAGTTATTCAAATAATTAAGACAAATAAACAAAAACCCTAAAAAAGGGTATAATATTTCATCTGTCATCAGTAGTAAAAATAATGGAAAGAAAAGAAAGTTCACTAGGGAAAGCACATGCAAAATAACACAATAAAAATAAAGACAAAGTACAATTCATGTAAAAGCAAATCTAGAAATGCAATTAGCAGCTTACTATGGTAAGTAACATGTTAAAGAATTTGCTGAAACATAAATAAATGACGGCTAACCCCTCTGCGAGGGCATAGGTATGAACAGACCAGACTCTTAGAGAGGTATCAAAGCGTGTTTCCTATGTGTGAGGGGAGAGGGTCAAAATAGGCAAAAATCCTTTTTTGGCTACTATTCTTCAAGTGTCTCAGAGGTATGAGAGACTTCAAGAGACTAACTTCTTTTTTATTATTAAGACTGATTTGAAATTATAAGCAATAATTTTACATCATTCTAAATACTTATACTAACTAAGATTTTCTTCCCTTCGATTATACTATAACAAAGTGTTATATTAAATCGTTTGAGGTTTTAATGTTGGTCCTTGCTTTCAGTTGAAAAAACAGTTTTTTTTTTATTTAATTTCTGAGTTTTTTTAATTAATGCTGGGAAATCCAGCTACCCCTCCCATGGAAAATTCCCTTCCCCTAAGAAACTCCTCCATGGAAAGATCTTCCCACGCCAGTACCCCATCAGAAATCCCCTACCCCCGAAAATATCTTTATACTTCCCAATAGCCAATACTATAATATGTAAGCAATGGGAAAAGTTCATAACTTGCAGCCCTTCCCCCAGGGGCTGTGGGGGATCAAGTCGTCCCCAAAGACAAGTTATTAGACTTTTCGACCCTGCTGAAGAAAATTAAAATCTAAAAAATTGATTGGACAATTTTGGGTAAAAAACTGGGGGTGGGAGGGGGGCTAGCTGCCCTCCAATATTTTTGGTCACTTAAAAAGGGCACTAGAACTTGTGATTTCCGATCAAAAGAGCGCTCTCCCCGATCTTCTACAATCACTGGTTCGATACGATTACCCCTGAAAAAAAAAAAAAAAAAAACAAAAAAAAAAAAAAAAACGCATCCATGATCTTTCTTCTGGCAAAAACTTCAAATTCCACACTTTTGTATATAGGAGCTTGAAACCTCTACAGTAGGATTCTCTGATATTCTGGATCTCATGGTGGTATTTTCATTAAGATTTTCAAAAGTTAGGCAAATTTTCTCAGGCTCGTAAATTTTGATGGGTTACATTAAACTTAATGAGTTTTATATATTTTGAATAAGCCTCAAAATTCGATTCTTTAGATGTATCTATTATTATCAAGACTCTGTTTCTTACAGTTACGGTTACTATTGAGCCGCATCAGTCCTTACTTACATTTCGTTACCACGAACTGTTTTATTTGTTATTTTCTATTTGTTTCCAGATAGACCTACTTTGGGAGCTATACACAAATTCAAGACAACATTCAATCCTTGTTCCTTATATTTATTTCCCTTCACATTTTGGACAAAGAAAGAACCGGAGCTATTTGTCACAGCTATATTTTGAAACTCGTAAATACTACACGCAGTTTTTCAATATATACTACTAACTAGTGCCAATTATAGTTATAGTAACAGGTACATAGTGTCAAGACTTAAGAGGTGATGGGGTATTTTCCTCTCTCTAAGGGGGAAGATAAGTAGGGGCTGAAACCTTTTAGAAAATTTTGAGGATTCCAAAGATTCATTGAACCCCCCCCCCCCCCGCCTACCCGTGGGTCAGTCAAGGATTAACAAAAACGAGAAAAGTCTGAAAAAAATGACAGCAAGTATATACAGACTAAAAATGTAAGAAAAGCAGGAGGAAATAGCCAATCCTCAAAAACTTTTTAAGGCATTTCAGACTTGTCATCCTCCAATAGCTCATAGAACTACGGCTAAGTGCACCTATGTTAATCGTGCATGCACATAACTAGACAAAATAGCAAAATGTAGAGAAAGAGAAACGTAAGGCAAAACAAGGGATTCTGACTAACCTTGGCTTTGACTTTAATCTCTGTCTGGCAAAGCTCAGGTACTTGAAATAAGATCTCCTCTTCCTTTTAATTTGAAACATGCTGACGCAAAAGACTCCTGAAAAAATTTAATTTGAAACATTGACGCAAAAGACTCCTGAAAAAATTTAACTGGACTTACTCCACATGGATAGCATTAAGTGTTGCTGCAAACTTCAGTCAGCTTTTCTGACTGGAACTTTGGCTTCGGGTGCAAACAAGATACAACATGCATGCCTTTCTACTAGGATGTTGATGACAGGAGGGTCGGAGGGGGTGATGTTTTGATCCATAGGCCCATTTATGGCTCCAATAATATAGATTAAACACCTGTATTTTGCTTCTATTTTCACCAAGCTAGAAAACACATTGGAATCGTTGGGAAAGGAAATTTCGAGTTCTTTCTTTAAACAAGGTATGATATGCCCTTATTTATACAAAAAAAAATGGTTGAGTGTGGGCAAGGGTGGTGCTAGCAGGGCCATATGCCTTGTTTGTGTGCCATAATAATACTAACTGATAATTCTCACATTATTGTGGTTCAGATAGGATACAGCATGACTAGACTTTTACCAACAGGTTGGAGGTGGGGATGTTAGTGGGTTAACAAACAAAGGTCCTTTGTTTTCCTTGTTGACAAAGAAATTATAAATTCAAGCACCAAATTCAAAATGAATGGTGAATTGATGGCACTTGTAAAAAATGGCCTGTTTGCGTTCAAGAACAGTAAGGAGTATTTCAATCAACTAATTAACCAAGCAAAATGCGACAGTTGATTTCCAGATAGAAATTATGTTTTTGAGGAGGACACTCCCCCACAGCCCTCAGGGCAAGGGTAGTAAGTTATGCCCTGGGGGCATATAAGGTTTTTTTAGAAAGCTTTGTCACAGAAACTTCAAAAAGGACTCATTCAATTGGAAATTCAAAGGGCTAGTGCCCTTTTTAATAGTCGAAAGTGATTGAAGGGCAACTAACCCTCCTCTCACGCCCACCTTTTCCCCAAATACATCCAATCAAAATTTTGAGATAGCCATTTTGTTCAACGTAGTTGAAAATTCAGGAAATTAGGTCTTTTAGGATGGCAACCCCCCTCCCCCCCCCACAGCCCTCAGGGCAAGGGTTGTAAGTTATGCCCTGGGGCCATACAAGTTTTTTTTATAGAAAGCGTTGCCGTAGAAACTTCAAAAAGGGCTCATTCGATTGGAAATTTAAATGGCTAGTGCCCTTTTTAATAGTCAAAAAGTGATTGGAAGGCAACTAACACCCCTTCCACGCCCACCATTTCCCCAAACACTTCCAATCAAACTTTTGAGATAGCCATTTTGTTAAACGTAGTTGAAAGTTCTGGAAATTATAACTTTGAGCAGGACACTTCCCCCACAGTCTTCAGGGCAAGGGTTATAAGTTACACCCTGGGGGCATATATGGTTCTTCAGGAGGGAACACTCTTATAAACTTAAGAGGGCTCATTTGATTGGAAATTGAAAGTTTTAGTTCACTTTTTAACGTCAAAAGATATCGGAGGGTAATCAGCCCCCCCCCACACGCTCCTTTTTCCCAAGTGCATCCGAAAAAAATTTTGAGATAGCTATTTTGTTAAAAATAGTTCAAAGATCATAAAACAAAAACTCCGGTGTCGACACAACCCCCCAGCGCCCGGGGGCAGGCGTTGAAAGTTATGCCCTGGGGTTATATATGGTTCTTATGGAATTGAGGCTAGTATAAACTTCAAAGAGGGCTCATTTGATTGGAAATTGAAAGTTCTAGTTCACTTTTTAAGAGTCAAAAGAGATTGGAGGGCACCTAGCCCCCCCTCTCCACGCCCTTTTTTTCTCAAACCCATCTGATAAGAACTTTGAGATAGTCATTTATTTAAAAACAGTTCAAAGACCATACAACGAAAACTCCGGGGTCGACACAGCCCCCCAGGGCCCGAGGGCAGGCGCTGTTATGCCCTGGGGGAATATATGGTTCTTATGGAAGGGATGCTCGTAAAAACTACAGAGAGGACTCATTTGATTGGAAATTGAAAGTTCTAGTTCAGTTTTTGAGAGTCAAAAGAGATTGGAGGGCAATAAGCCTCCCTTTCCCGAATGCGTGATTGGAGGGCAATAAGCCCCTTTCCCGATTGGAGGGCAATAAGCCCCTTTTTCCCGAATGCGTCCGATACAAAATTTGAGATAGCTATTAAGTTAAAAATTGTTCAAAAGTCAGATAACAAAAACTCAGGTGTTGACACAACCCCCCTGGCCAGGGGGCAGACGTTTTAAGTTATGCCCTGGGGCATATAGTTCTTATGAAAGGGACGCACGTATAAACTTCAGAGAGGGCTCATGTGATTGGAAATTAAAAGTTCGAGTTCACTTTTTAATAGTCAAAAGAGATCCGAGCGCAACTAGCCCTCCCCCGAACGCCTTCTTTTTCCAAAGCTATCTGATGAAAATTTTGAGATACATTTTGTTAAGAAAAAAATAGTCCAAAGGTCGGATAAGAAAAACTCCGGTGTTAATACAACACCCCAGGGACCGGGGGAAGGCGTTCTAAGTTTTGCCCTAAAGCCATGTATGGTTCTTCTGAAAGGGATGCTCGTATAAACTCCATAGAAGGTTCATTTGATTGGAAATTGAAAGTTGTAGCTTACTTTTAAAGAGTCAAGAGATTTAAGGGCAACTAGCCCTCCCACACGCCCTTTTTCCCCAAACCCATCCACTACAAATTTTGGGAAAGCCAGTTTTTTTTTAAATTGTTCAAAA
Organism: Artemia sinica; assembly: GCA_027921565.1. Classification (NCBI taxonomy): domain Eukaryota; kingdom Metazoa; phylum Arthropoda; class Branchiopoda; order Anostraca; family Artemiidae; genus Artemia; species Artemia sinica. The sequence goes on along the minus strand of CM051264.1, from coordinate 23,956,964 downwards.
ATTAGATAACAAAAACTCTGGTGTCAACACAACCCCCCCAGGGCCCGGGGGGTAGGCGTTGTAAGTGTTGTCTTGGTGGCGTATGTGGTTCTTATGAAAGGGATGCTTTTATAAACTTCAGAGAGGGCTCATTTGATTCGAAATTTAAAGTTCTAGTTCACTTTTAAGAGTCAAAAGATATCCGAGGGCAACTAGCCCCTCCCCCCACCCATCCTTTTTTCCCCAAGCCTATCCGATTAAATTTTTAAAATAGCCATTTCATTATAATTTGTTCAAAGGTCAAATAAGAAAAACTCCTGTGTCGACACAACCCCCCAGGGACCGGAGGCAAGCGTTGTAAGTAATACTCTGGGGGCATATATGGTTTTTATGGAAGGGATGCTCGCATAAACTTCGGAGAGGCTTCACTTAAATGGAAATTGAAAGTTCTCGTTCATTTTTTAAGAGTCAAAAGAGATTTGAGTGCAACAAGCCCCCCCCCCCACGTCCCCATTTTTCCCGAATGCATCCGATAAAAATTTTGAGATAGCCATTAAGTTAAAAATTGTTCAAAAGTTAGATAACAAAAACTTGGGTGTCGACACAACCCCCCAGGGCCCGGGGGCAGGCGTTGTAAGTTATGCCCTGGGGCATATATGGTTCTTATGAAAGGGATACTCGTACAAACTTTAGAGAGGGCTCATTTGATTTGAAATTGAAAGTTTGAGTTCACTTTTTAATAGTCAAAAGAGATCCGATGGCAACTAGCCCCTCCCCCCACGCCTTCTTTTTCCAAACCCATCTGATGAAAATTTTGAGGTAGACATTTAAAAAAAAAAAAAGTTCAAAGGTCGGATAAAAAACTCCGGTGTCCATACAACCCCCCAGGGCCCGGAAGAAGGCGTTCTAAGTTATGCCCTAAGAGCATGTATGGTTCTTATGAAAGGGATGCCCGTATAAACTTCATACAGGACTCATTTGATTGGAAATTGAAAGTTCTAGTTCACTTTTTAAGAGTCAAGAGATTTAAGGGCAACTAGCCCCCCATGCCCTTTTTTCCCAAAACCCATCCGCTACAAATTTTGAGATAGCCAGTTTTTTTTTTAAATTGTTCAAAAATTAGATAAAAAAAACTCCGGTGTCAACACAACCCCCCAGGGCCCAGGGGATAGGCGTTGTGAGTGTTGTCCTGGGGGCGTGTATGGTTCTTATGAAAAGGATGCTCGCATAAGCTTAAGAGAGGGCTCATTTGATTGGAAATTGAAAGTTCTAGTTCACTTTTTAAGAGTCAAAAGATACCCGAGGGCAACTACCCCCCACACACACCCTTTTTTTCCCCAAGCCTATCCAATAAATTTTTTAAAAAAGGTATTTGATTAAAAATAATTCAAAGGTCAGACAAGAAAAACTTCTGTTTCGACGCAAACCACCATGACCCGGAGGCAGGCGTTGTACGTAATGCTCTGGGGGCATATATCGTTTTAATAGAAGGGAAGCTTGTATAAACTTCTGAGAGGGTTCATTTGATTGGAAATTGAAAGTTCTCGTTCACTTTTTAAGAGTCAAAAGAAATTGGAGGGTAACTAGCTCCCCCCCCCCCATCCACGCCCTAAATGCATCACATAAAAATTTTGAGATATATATTTTGTTGAAAATAGTTCAAAGTTCAGATAACAAAAACTCCGGTGTCGATACAGCCCCCCAGGGCCCGAGGGTAGGCGTTGTAAGTTATGCCCTGGGGGCATATATGGTTGTTATGGAAGGGATTCTCGTATAAACTTAATAGAGGAAACTGAAAGTTGTAATTCACTTTTTAAGAGTAAAAAGTGATCGGAGGGCAGCTATCCTCCCCCCACATTCCATTTATTTTTTTCCCCAGACGTACTTCATATAGAAGGGGTCGTCGTATAAACTTCAAAAGAGGCTCATTTCAAAGGGTTAAACTTTTTTCACCTTGATATTCTTACTTTGATACCAGTTTTGAAAGTTTGATGAAGATTTGATTTTTTTTTTTTTCAAAGGTTTGATTTTGAAATAAGGAATTTTTAAAAACTTGAAAATTTTTGCAATAAAAAACAAACAAGAATTAATTAAAAAAAATTTCCGAAAAATAAGTTTTTCAAAGAAAAGTAAAGGCCATTTAAACTTAAGCTCAGCAGATACAAATACCTGTTAAAATTCAAACTCAAAACGGCCAGAAATTACTATTAAAGAATAAATGAAACCCAAAACGAACAGAAATTAAATAAACAATCATAGGAAAAAACACAAAATAAGTAATAGTATAAATGGATAAATAGATCTTAAAGCGAGTAATGCTAAGATTGAATATGAAAATCAGGCTTAAAACAAAAAAATATTTTGCTATTGAAGTATAAATGAAACTTAAAACGAACAGAAATTAAATAAACAATCAATGCAAACAAACATACAATAAATATTAATGTAAATGAATAAACAAATCTTAAAACAAGTGAAACTTAAATTGAATATACAAATCAAGCTTGAAACGAACAAAAATCACTACAAACAAGAGTTTGGGTATCACCTCCTCTCACTGTAAAAGTCTAAAACCTACTGCGTCATTTGAGCTTTACTGAAAACCAATTTTATTACCAATCTTTTCTTTCATACTTAATATTGAAAATAAACATTAATATTATAGTAAAATTTTGAACTGATGAGCTTGAAATTCGAAAAATAAACAGCTTAAAAACAAGATTGTTCCGATGTAAAGCTTAATACAGCTGGACATACAAATGATGAATATGTTCTATTATATAGTATATAGTATAAATGGATACATCGATCTTAAAGCGAGTAATGCTAAGATTGAATATGAAAATCAGGCTTAAAACAAAAAAATATTTTGCTATTGAAGTATAAATGAAACTTAAAACGAACAGAAATTAAATAAACAATCAATGCAAACAAACATACAATAGATATTAATGTAAATGAATAAATAAATCTTAAAAGGAGTGAAACTTAAATTGAATATACAAATCAAGCTTGAAACGAACAAAAATCACTACAAACAAGAGTTTGGGTATCACCTCCTCTCACTGTAAAAGTCTAAAACCTACAGCATCATTGGTACTTTACTGAAAACTATATGCGTCTTGAACAGTCTTGGAAAGTATACACAATATCAAATTGAATATTTGATATATAACGATATTAGTTGTTGAAAGATCCATCAGTTCAAGAATTTATTTCACTCTAATTTTATTTTTATTTTCAATGCTGTAAGAACTGGAAAAGAAAATGTTTGTAACATAATTCGTTTTCAGCAAAGCGCCAATGACGCAGTAGGCTTTTAGTTTTTATTTACAGTTAAGGAAGGGACCAGTATCGAAACTCTTGTTTGTAGTGAAACTATTTTCTTCTTGAACAACTCTAGAAAGAACTAATAAATTAAACTGAATATTTGATGTATAATGATATTAATTACTGAAAGCTCATCAGTTCAAAATTTTACTATAATTTTAATGTTTATTTTCAATATTAAGTATAAAAGAAAAGATTGGTAATAAAATTGGTTTTCAGTAAAGCTCAAATGACGTAGTAGGTTTTAGACTTTTACAGTGAGAGAAGGAGGCGATACCCAAACTCTTGTTTGTAGTGATTTTTGTTCGTTTCAAGCATGATTTGCATATTCAATTTAATTTTCACTCGTTTTAATATTTATTTATTCATTTACATTAACATCTATTGTATGTCTGTTTGCATTGATTGTTTATTTAATTTCTGTTCGTTTTAAGTTTCATTTATACTTCAATAGCAAAATATTTTTTTTCGTTTTAAGCTTGATTTTCATATTCAATCTTCGCATTACTCGCTTTAAGGTCCATTTATTCATTTATATTATTACTTGTTGTATGTTTTTTCCTATGATTGTTTATTTAATTTCTGTTCGTTTTTGGTTTCATTTATTCTTTAATAGTAATTTCTGGTCGCTTTGAGTTTGAATTTTAACAGGTATTTGTATCTGCTGAGCTTAAGTTTAAAATGGCCTTTACTTTTCTTTGAAAAACTCATTTTTCGGAAAGTTTTTTTTTTAATTAATATTAATTAAAGACCATGGCGAATTCTACAAAGTGAAAAATGTGGCAGCCTAAGAGTACTTTACTTTAATTTTGACAGTCCAATTAACAAAAAGAGCAAAAATATTCCAAACATTATTCATTTTATGTAGTCGTGATGCTATTAATGTCAGTCTAGCTTGCCCCTTGAGCTCTACAATTTAGCTCAGGGAAGCATTTTTGTATGAAATGGATCTACACTAATTACAAATTTAGAAGTTCCCTTTATTCACAGAAAAGTTGTAATTTGGACAATAGATCACTTCAAGGTATGGAATGTCTTTTTCTGTTTTTTCTTTATCCAGAGTTGGGTGGAATTTGTCACTATTATAAAACAAACAAAATCAGATGTATGTTTATTCAGTAGTATGTCTCCACTTTAGTCCTTCTGCACAACTACCTTGTGATTCTTACAGGGATATTTCAATTTCCCTTGGCATTGCTTCTAGCATTGAATCTTGTAAATTATTTGTTAATGACAACTTTAACAAGAAAGATTTAAGATGGATGAATGTTTCAGGTTTTGCTTCCCTCAACAGCCCTTGCAAAGTTTCTTGAAACCTTGAGTTCACTCTCTCTACTACCGACAGATAGAGAAAAAACTAGATTTAAAGGTGACCAAATAACACTTTTATTAAATCTATTGCTACCAAATATCTCATACAGAATATTGCCCCCCGTACCAACAGGAGCTAGTAATCACATCTGTATGATTATTGACAAAATTTCTATAGAAAAAAAAGTTAAAAGAATCTACACATAATATAATAAAATGGCATTGTATGTAGGAGGCATAGACTGGGGTACTTTTTGATGTTAACAAAATATAGACTGTTCTCAAATCAATTCTTATGTATGGTGATGGCAAGCTTACTAGACACTACTCGGCTACTTAATCAAAAACCCTTCTTTAAATGTTACCCAAGGTAAAGAGTGCATTATTTGACAAGAAGAAGTCTTAGAATAGGTATAAAAAGTACCATAGGGTAATCAAGAGGATTATTAAAAGTTAAGAAAATGCTGTCACAGATTGAGAAATTTAACCCAAAGACAGTTCCTGAATATGAAGAAGCCTTTACAGTTGATTCTAAAAGCAATGTTAAACTCTTCTAGAGGGATATTTTATCCAAATATCACAAGACCTTTCAGCTGATGTCATATTGTAAAATTCATAAGCCCTTCAGGAAGCCCAAGTTCAGATCCTAAGATACACCTGACCTACAAAACAGTACCTTTAGTAGCAACCTTAGCAGATCACCACCTGGATTACTTTAGAAAATCTTTTCTATCCAGCCCACAGATTTTCAACTGTCATTGATGATGTGAACACACATCGAAAAAAAATTCCTAAACAATCAAAAAAAGTCTTTTTCTATAAAAAAGAGAGAAAAGAATCAACAGACATGTAAATAATTCGAGATCTACAAAAACTGGCATCAAAACATCCAAATTTTACGCTTCAATTATTAAAGACCCTATGGTTGATACATCAACTTCAGGCACAAAAGGTTTGCAAGTCTAAATATACCTAAATCCAGAGGACCTAACAGGATTTATCCTAGGCTCTTTAATTATTTATCTCATTAGTCACTACGTTTCTGACCCACTTGCAAGACACTTTGGACTATATCTTAAACTTAGTGAAATCCTACATGAATAGAAAATCTCGACATTACTCCTATTTACAAAAAGGGAACAAAGGACGAACACATTAATTATATGCATATTAATTTGAGAAGTGTAGTTGTAAATCATATGGAGGGCATAATAAATGACTCTGCCCTTGAATACAACAAACTATTTAATCCTGTCCAGCATGACTTTAAGGAGGCAAGATCCACTGATGCCAACTGAATGTATATTTAGGACTAAATACAAAGATGATAGACGTAAATCTTCCAGCTAACATAATATCACTTGATCCCTAAGGTATTTGATAATATTGCCCACAATCTCTATATTCACAAGCTGTATCCAGAAGTTGTCGTATGGATAGAAGATCTACTCTCCAAAAGGCACCAATGTAGGGATATGAGGACTTGTTGTGCTCAATTCTATTTGTCATTTTACACAAACAATGGACAAATAACAACCAATGAAAAGTGCAAGAGAACTGTTTTCCAAAATAGCAGAAAAAAAATTCAGAATTCAATTAGCTGAGTCATTTGGTACCTTGTCCATAAAATACAAAATTTCAATGGGGATTTGTGCAAAAATTTTATAAAGTAGTGAAAAAGTTATCCCGAATTGCTGATTTTCTGCAGTATAGTTTTTTGATTTGACTCTTTAGACTTTACTCTTTTTTAGAGACTACCCTTATAAACATATCAAAAGGTGAAACGCTTCCTTTTGTCACAAAACAGGGTCATAATGAATTTTGTTTGATAAAAAGCTTTAAAATTTATTTATCTATAGGCCAAAAATTGAAAATCCATTTTAGACATCACTGATGGTTCATGGTTTATAACAAATTCTTACAGGTTCCAGTGATTTTCAGATTTGATTTCACAAGTTCCATTAGTTGTGCCGTAGTCCAGCACAATTGTGGACACAACTTTTTAAAGCCCCCCCCCCCATTTCATAATGCCTGAAATGATTTTACTGTTTTGTTATGCAAGAAATATTTGTTTATTTGTATTTTTGTTTTCACATGGTTGGGTCTAATGTACTTACCTACTAATTGAATTGTCCTGAGCCTAGTGACGAGTCCATTACATGGTGTTAGAAGCAGAAGTTTTAAGAGTTCAATATGGATAGCACACCAACTCTAGCAATCAATTGGTCAAGCCCCAACCTCAAATCCGAATGGAGAAAATTCAGAAGACATTGTGAGCTCATATTCTCAGGTCCACTAAGTGGGAAAGCAGATGCAGTCAAATGCTTGTACTTACTGATCTGGACTGTAGAAAAACGGCAAGATATATTCTCCACTTGGACTTTAACTGACAGAGAGCAAAATAAGCCAAAAGTTTATCTGGATAAGTTTGAAAACTATATTCAACCAAGTGCAAAACCCCACCTTTGCCAGATACATTTTCCATCAGAGATACCAAAAGGATGGAGAGACCATTGAATCATATGTTACTCAGTTAAAAGTGCTAGCAAAGGACTGTGAATTTCGCAATCTAGATAACCAGCTTGTTCGAGATCGATTGATCTTTGGAGTCAAGAATGCAAGAATTCGAGAGCAGCTGCAGTGAGGGAGTCACCCTTACTTTGGCTCGAACAATTGAGTACAATTAAGCTATAGAAACTTTACAAGAGACCCAAGCACTAATGTTAAGTAAACAGTCTAAGATTCCAATAAAACAAGAGGTGGAAGCAGTTCAAGAGAGAAAAGTTCACCTACATTCTATTTCTCTGGTGGTCCACACTCAAGGAGCCACAAGCCCTCAGCAAAAGGGAAGCAGCGCAGCAAGTGCAGGAAGATGAACCACTTTGTCAAAATGAACAAGAGCAAGGCGGTGCACAAACTTGAAACGAGAAGCGAAGGTGAAGAAGGGATAAAATCCATGATTGATTGAGTCCATCTACAGTGAAGAAAAGGAGGAAAAGCCTTATGCACTAATAAGGCTGGCAGAGCATGATATTGAACTTGCGTTCAAGATTGACACCAGTGCAGAAGCCAACATTTGTCACTCAAAGACTTTGATAAATTAGCAATAAAGCCAGCAATGCTGCCAACTGCGGATGTGCTGACCAGTTATACCGGAGGACAGCTGAAGGTACTGGGAACAGTCAACCTAAAAGTTCAGTACAAGAGCCAAAACCCCAGACCCATACTTTCCATGTGGTCTGCATGGATAGAGCATCCATGCTCAGCTGCCATTCAAGTGAACGGCTTCAGCTGATCAAGTTTGTCCTCAGCATCAACAGACCTGCCTCTCAGTGAGGTTTTTGATGGCATAGAAACACTGCCTGGAACCTGCAATATATATCTGAAAGAGTGTGCAATCCATATTGTACAGCAACCAAAGCGAATTCCGTTTGCTCTGCAAGCTAAGTCAAAAGAGGAACTGGAAAGGCTGGAGTCACTTGGGGTCATAGAAAAAGTTACCAAGCCAACACAGTGGGTGAAGTCTTTGGTCCTGTTAATAAAGACAGATGTGACACTCATGATCTGTTTGGATCCTGTTGACCTAAACAGAGCAATTGAGAGACTGCATTACCCTATACCCTTATTTGATGAAGTAGCAGCAAAGTACAAAGGCGCTAAGAAATTCTTTAAGATGGATACTCAAAATGGATACTGGTTGATGGTGTTGAACAAGCCATCCTCCGAGTTGACAACGTTCAACACCATGTACAGCCGGTATGAATAGAATCGATACCCATTTGGGCTGATTTTGGTACAGGACAAATACCAGCAAAAGATGGAGGAGGTCTTTGGGGAACTGGACATTGGGCTGATCATTGATGATATCACAGGCAATAGCTGTAACAATACTGAACATGATGCCAAGCTCAGAGCCATACTCCAAGCCATAAGAGACAAAGGAGTGGAGCTCAATAGAGAGAAATGTGTCTTCAGTACTACTCCCATCACCTACTTTGGACACAGACTAACAACAAGCAGCATCACCCCAGATCCAGAGAAAACCAGGGCGTTAGAAAACATACCTGCATCCCAAAACCAGGAAGAACTACAGATGTTGTTAGGAATGTATAATTACCTATCCTGATACATTCCCAACCTATTGATGCTGAATAAACCATTCGAGACCTGTAAAAACAGCAGAAGTTTTAATGGACTCCAAACCACAAGGATGCCAAGAGAGGGATTCAGGATGCAATTTGTCTAAACCTCAACCCAGAAGCCAAGGGGATTGAGGTGATTACAGATGCCTTCCAGCATGGTCTAGGCGCACAATTGATAGCAGGCAGAGCAACCGTTGCTTTTACATCTTGCTCTCTAAGTGAGATAGAGCAGCATCATTCCCAAATTGAAAAAGAGATGCTTGGATTAACATTTGCTTGTAAAAGATTCCACCAATATCTGCTCGGAAGAACAATCTGTGTGACCATGGACCAAAAGCCTCTGTAGTTGATCTTTGGGAAATTGATACAAAAGGGACCTCCAAGGCTGCAGTGAATGATGTTGGCTGTTAAGCCATATGACATCAAGCTGAGATACAAATCTGGAAAGACCATTCCAATAGTGGAGGCCCTATCTTGCCTGCACCTTGCAGATATAGAAATGGAGTCACAAGTGAACTTGGAAGTTGTGGTTCACTCATTTTCTTCAAACTATACCCATAGCAAGCCAAAGGCTAGTCCAAATATGCCAAGAAACAACAAAAGACAAAATACTGAACCTCCTGATGCAGTCAATACAAGTAGGCTGGCCAAGCAATAAAAAGGACATAGACACAAAACTTAGGCCCTTCTGGAATTACCACCAAGAGCTGGCAGAGCTTCATTGCCTTGTTGTAAAGGGAGAGCATATAGTCATCCCAAGATGCATGAGACCAGGCATATTAGACCAACTACACTCTTCTCATTTGAAGTGGCAAAAACTAAAGAGAGGATCAGAACTTCTGTATTCTGGCCAGGCATCACATGAGATATCAAGAGAATGGTTGGGCAATGTAAGGTATGTGCCAAGTTTGCTCTGAGCCAACAGAAGGAGCCAATGATCCCACACAAAATACCAGACTACCCCTTCAAGCACATAGCTGTTGACCTGTTCCAGCTCAATGAACCAGATTACATGGTCACTGTTGATTATGTGAGTCAGTTCTTTGAGTTTCATTGCCAGACAAACACCATGTTATGGCAGGTCATTGCCAAACTGAAATCTCATTTCAACCAACATGGAATTCCCAAGCAACTCACAACCAACAATGGCCCCCAGTTCAGTAGAAAGGAATTTGAGCAGTCAATGACAGACTGGCAAATCATCCTTTCAACCTTCAGCCCCAACTATCCCCAGTCCAACAGCATGAGTGAAAAGGGAGTTCAAATGGCTAAAAGACTTTTGATGAAAGCTACTGAGAGCAAGAGTGATCCATATTTGGCACTCTTGGAGTACCAAAATTCATCCATCAATGGTTTTGCCCCTGCTCAAATAATGATGGGATGCCAATTGAGATCTCTCCCGTCCAGTATCACATAGATCTTGCAGCTAGGGGTTATCTGTTTTGACAGATTCAGACAACAGAGGAAGAAGGCCCAAGAGGCCCAAAGCAAGCACTACAATCAAGATGCTAGGAACATGAAATCACTAAAAGCAGGGCAGAAAGTGTGGGTCCAGTTGACTGACCAGGGACCCTGGAAGATGGCAACGGTTTGTAAAACCAATGACAACCCTTGTTCATACTATGTTTGTCTTGAAGAAGGAGGGACATTCTACTGCAACAGAATTCACATTAAACCAAGACAAGACCCAACCATGATGTATCCACATGACAGTGAAATTTGCCAAGCACAAACCCAACCTGCCAAAGATCACCAGGTTTCAATGAGCACCTTGCCTTCTGAAAACGTGCCTGATTCTATAAACGATTCCCATGGGACTGCAGGCCCTGTTACAGTGGAGCCTCCAACACCAAGGGTAGGCATTAAAGAGAAAGATGCTGAGGCCACAGACCTGGTTCATGCAGAACAGAATAGTTACAGAAGATGTGCAACAGTCACTTGTTCTGGTTATCAGGTCAAACCCGCCAGGTTGAATTTGAGCATTGACAAAAGCCATTGTTGAATTACACAAAGAAAAGAAGAAAGATTAAATGGTTTGATTGTTCTGTTACATAAGAAGTTGTTGTTTATTTGTATTTTTGTTTTCAGGTCATTGGGTCTAATATACTTACCTACTAATTGAATTGATGTGAGCCTTGCAGCAAGTCCACTGCAATGTCAAAAAGCCAATCTATAAAAAAAATTTGATTTTTTTATAGTCTAGGGCTATCTAAATCTAGCCCTACAAAGAGGGGAGGGCATGGAAAACTTGGCAAGAGGAGTAATTAGTATGCTTAGGATCAGTGTCGCAACTGTCAAATTAATAAAGAACCAAAAAATTCCCCAAGATTGTAGTCAGTCAATCCCTATTAGCCTTGTCCTAAGTTTTAATAATAAAAAAAACTTTTCCCAAAACGAAATTTTTCAAAGAAATAGTAAAGAGCTATAGGTAAACCAAAGACAAACAAAAATAAAGTTCTATAATAGTTCAAACTTAAAGCAGCTAGAAATCAGAATCAATCAATAAGTGGAACCCAAAACAAAAAGTACTTGAAATACCAGTATATAATTACATAAAGCATGTATATACTGATATAAATGAATAAATAGATTATACAACAAGTAAAAACCAAAATGAATTGTAAAATAGTACACTAACAGATACAACTAGACACAGGAGTTGATATCCTGTCCCCTTGAAACCTTCCAAAAGTTATTGCATTATTTACATCTTATTGAAAACTGTTTGTATTATTACATTACATAAAATACTCTCAACATTTAACAGCTATTACTGTCAACATTATCTGTAACAGTGTTTTTTAATTTATTAAAACATGAACAGCAACAAAATCGAATAAATAAAAATTCACTATAATGATCAAGATGACTGGAAAGAACTAATGAGAATTAACTGAATGTATAATATATAATTGTAAAAGTTTCTAAACATGTAAGCAATTCAAGATTTTATTTAACAGTATTTTCAATCTTTGTGTTATAAAAGTGAAATCTTAAAAAATAGATCTTGTGCTGAAACAGGGCGAAAATCTTCTGCTGGTCAAGGGGAGGGGGCTTCAAGTTTATTATATAAGATTTTTGGCAATGGTATTCTAATAGTGCACTTTTCATTTGATCAACCTAGATTTCAACTATATTATGGACAATCCAGCTGTAAAAAACATACAAGAGCTGCAAAGTGTGGATAAAGACAGGAATCTTGGAATTAATTATTGTTCATAACCAGCATAAATTCTATTTAGAGAACCAACTACAAGAAGACCATGTCTCATGCAAACTCTGTCCTTGGACTCTTGAACAAAAACTATTTCCAGCAGATCTCCCTATGTTTTTGTGAAGCTGTACAAGATCCTTTTCAGGCCAGTGCTGGGTTTTGAAAGTGCATGGCATCACCAGGGTACAACAGTGATGTATAGCTTCTGCATGGGTTGCAAAGGAGAGCTACTAAGGCTGTAATAAAGAGGAGAGACAAGCCTTATAATGAACATTTGAAGGAGCTTAAATTATCTACACTGGTCTACTGATATGCTTATGACATATAAGTGTACTTCACATTACCCCTCCCCCCTCATTAATTTGCCAACTTCCCAAAATATTGGCACTGACAGTAGGGGACACTCAAAGAAGCTATTTAAGCCATCAGTCAAAACTTAATACCAACAACAGTCTTTCTCCTGCCATGGAGTCAACCACTGGAGTAATTTCTCAGATACAACAGTCTCAGGACCCAATGATGAAGCTTTCAAGCAGTTACTAGATGCTGAATGGAATGATGTACCTTGGAAGTACCAGTAGGATGCATTAAGTTTGATCAATCACATCAACAATAATGGAGCAATTCATAGATCAAGAACAATGTTAATTTGCTCTAAAGTGTGAATAAGATAACTGTACTCTTAATGTTTTCAAAGAATTTCAAGCTATATTTTGAAATTCCCATAAAATTGTATTCAAGACAAAATTTTACTTTCAAGACTAATCAAAATAATAGTTACAATTCTAGATTCAAAGCAATTTTTTCCACTGCACAGTTTTTTTCACTGACTTTTTAAATTTTTTGTTACTATGGGCTGTGGTTTGTTCTTGATTAGGTTACCCTTACTGCAGCAGTTCCAGGCCTGGACAGGGGGGGGGGCAGCTGCCCTCACAATTTTTTAACATCTGACATTTAATTCCTTTATTTTATATTTTTATACTCCTATTATGGTACTTAATTGACTAACCCTACCCATGACACAATCAATCTAAGACATATGAATAATTCTCATAGCAGAATAATTCAAAGCAGAATAATTCTGTTTCAATAGTCACTGACCAATGGTCAAATTGTCCCCTAAACAATAATGAAAAAAACTTTTGTCATCAACTCTGGAACTTCACAAGGAAAAATCCTTTGATTGCTCCAAGCTGCAATTTAAGGTAATAGGCTAGAACATCAAGAAAACTTTTTTTTTTAAGTTTAAATGTCAAAAAAGTTTTTTTTAGAAAGTTGTCAGCCCATTCTAGCTGACCCATTCCTAACCATCAGCCAATCCTGGCTATATGCATTATATACCAGATTAGGAACATTGTCCATGTTCATGACAGATACATTTAATCAAATTATTCACCTAAATGTTAGGCACTACCAAAGTAGCCTATTGGGGGTTACCCTACCCTAAATTGTGTATATGCAATGAACTTTCAAAACATGAATCTTCAAAATATTCAAGCTATATATTTGCAAATTAGAGGGGGGGGGTAAACTGTAATGGGTCTGCATGCAAAATGTGTTAAATACAATTATTTTGTATAGGATTATGAAGTGAGAATTGTTTTCTAACTTTACACTGTCCAAAAACTCTATTCCCACCACCTTTAATGTGCAAATATAGGCCTATAGCCTAAATTATACATTTTCTATCTATTCTCTCACTTGTCTTTGTTTGTCTCATGCTAAGCTGAAAGAAACTAACAAAGAAACTGCTTCTACTTAGCTTCTATATACATGGGTGCTATAACATACAAGTACCGAAAGAAATACTATGAAATTCTGAAAACAACTTTAACAATTCTAAAATAGGCTAGCCTAGGCCTACTTGTTTACATTATTCTTAAAAGCACTTCACCATTAATTTTGCAGTCGGCAGTAAACAAGCAAAAGGAAGAAAAGAATTATGCTATTAAAACATGTTTAATTAAATGCAATATATTTAATCTGGGCTATGTATTTGTTGGTTAGGAGGGGGAGGGGAGGAGAGAAGGGAAATTTTTAATGGTCTGCACTTAGGAATGATAAAATTAATTTGGCAATTTTAATATAATTTCCTGAATTTTAAATGGTCTCTTCTGGAGAGTGGGGATTCTAAAATACACCAAAGAGGGTTGCCTTAAGAGTAAATGAGCTAGTTCTAACAATATCACCTCCAAAGACACGTTTTTACATTTAAACTTTGTTGCTCGGCATTGAGCAATGTTTGTATAATTTTTAGTTGGTCTTTTGAAAATGCTGTGAAACCTTGAGCTTTTGGCTGTGGTATTTTTGTAAACCTGTTGTCTATGACAAGTTGACAATAGGTTGAAGGTTCACAATTGCACCAAAATGTTCGATTTTTGCATCTTCTTACAAAATTTTGTTTAAGTAGCAAAGAATTTTGTTTTCCTTTCTGTTGTCAGTGTCTTGTCAATGCCGAAGACCAATAAAAAAGACACTGAATTCTATCTACTTCGTTTTTCAAATATTTTACTACCATCTCAACCTTACGATTGTGTTAATGCTCAAACAAAACATTAGTATTTAAGCTCTTGAATCAAAACCTTACTGGTGGATAATAGAACATGTCGTCCAATTTATTACCAGATAAATATCTTCTACTACTACTGGTGTTACTAACTCTTCACAGCACCAAGCTATTTGGGGCCAACACAGCTAGACACGCTCCTCATCCACCTCTGTGTATTCAAATTCACCCTCTGTTCATTCTCCCAAGAAGTTCATATTTCTCCTAAAAGTTTTACGACATACCCCGCCCCATTCGGGGACGACATGCTTTTGTTCGGCCCTAGTCGTTTGGCCGACAAGGACAATCTTTAATAATCTATCATTCTTAATATTTTCATTGCACCCACCGTCTTTAGTAATAATACTAATTAGGTAAGTGAACTGTCCACTTGATCGATCTTTTCACCATTCAACGTCACCTCTTCACCATCACTAATTCCTAGTTTTAGTGACTTAGTCTTCTTGACATTAATTTTCAAATCTGTTCCTGCACTTTGAACTCGCAAAATCTCGAAAATTCGATTCATTTTGCTCAAACTTTCATTTAGGATGCTTAAATCCTCAGCATAATCTAAGTCCAGGAATTTTTTTCCTCCCATTTGATTCCGTGCTCTCATATTGCCTTTTATAGTCCTTAGGACAAAAGTCCATCAAAATGGTTTATTCTAGCACCCTGAGCTCCCAAAATGAATAGCTTATTCATTTTGCTCAAACTTTCATTTAGGATGCTTAAATCATCAGCATAATCTAAGTCCAGTATTTTTTTTTCCTCCCACTTGATTCCGTCTTCTCCCATGGTCTTTTGTGTTCCTTAGGACAAAAGTCCGTCAAAATAATCCATATAAATGGGGACAGAACGCAACCCTGCTTAGCTCCTGATTTAATACGGAACCAGCTACTAGCCCCGTTTCCCACTTGAGCCGCAGCAATGTTGTTGTCGTACATAGCAATAATCACTTTAATTTATCTGGCATACTGTACAAGAATAGGACCTTCGCTATAGCTCTTCTAGCTGCTGAATGAAACCTTGCTTAGAATCTATAAAACTGAGGGGACAAGACATTTATTTCAAAAAATGACTATCACAAGCCCCGAAAGGCCAAATTCGTTTTCGGAGTCATACAAAAAAAAATCATAAAAATTGCACAACAACTAAAAAACTGGCTAAACAGTGCCAAAAACAACAATATCAGAAAGGAAAAGCCATTCATTAGTAAAAAAAAACATCAAATGTAAGAAAGTTAAAAAGGTAAAAGCTAAAACAAAACGAAAAAAAAGACTGAGATAAAAACAGCGTTAAAAAAGTTTAAAAGAGAACAAACAAACAAGGGGGAGGGAACAAAAGAACCAAACGTACACCAACTTGGGCATCACCAATACCCAAAAAAACTAGTGGTTTATTTGATCAGTAATGAAGGGGACAAAGGTTTTTTTCATACCTGGAGGTTAAGCAACGGGTGGGGGACAAGATAAGGACGGGTTCCGAAACAGCACTTGGCAGGCGGTGTTTGGATCGGGAGTGTCTTTGGGGGAAAATGTTTTCCATGCGAGGGTTTATTATTGCCTTTTTTGCAAAACAGAGGCACAGCGATCGTCTCCTGTGCTCAAGAGTTTCCAGCTTGGCCTTTTTCAGAAGGAGTGAATATAGTACCATAGCTTCTTTAAAAATTATTCTTAGGGCTCTTTTTTGAATAGATTCAGTTTTTTCTGATTCATTACGGGAGATGCCAGGATGCCAAACTGGAAAAGAATATTAAAAATGTGGCCGGACAAAGGAAGTGTAGATCCTTAAGGAATGGGATGGGGGGGGGGGGGGGCCGTTAAATTTATTCAAGAGCTTAAGGAGAGACATGGACGCATTCGCTCTATGGGCAATATCTTTCACGTGGATATCCCACTTTAAATTAGAGGAAATTGTAACCCCAAGTAATTTAACGGAAGACACAGAAATATCTGGGGGGATAGGGTTGAGGAAAAGGGGTGAGGTATTAAGGAAACAAATTGGCATTATCATAGATTTAGAGGGGTTTACTCTCATGTCTAACTCCACAGCGTCATCTACCATATCACTGAGAATACTCATAGGGTTACTTACTAAGTTTCGGTAGCAGCTTTCAACAACCGTTAGGTCATCCAAAAATTTCCATCTATCGGAAAATTCCTTAGCGATGCTATTTATCATGACAGAAAAAAAATGAGGGGACCTAGGAGAGTACCTTGTGTACAGGGAGGGGGGTGGAATAATGATTATGATATTTCACTACCTGTGATCTATCTGATAAAAAGGAGGCAACCAATTTAACCAGGAAATAATCAATATTGAAATCAGTTACAAGTCTCTCAACTAAAATATTGTGATTAACGAGGTCAAATGCTTTTTGAAGGTCAATTGAACTTAGGTTTTTCGAGAATTTTCCCAACTGAGTCAATAAGAAAAATAAGGTAATGGGAGGTAGAGGTGGATTTGATGTTCCCGAATTGTCTATGGTCAGTAAGAGGTAGGATTTTCTCCTTTAGCCAATCTGCGAGGAATGCTTCGTATAGTTTAGAGAAAATAGGAGTGAGTGAAATAGCACGAACACCTTCAAAACCAGGTTTTCCGTCTTTCTTTTTCAAGGGGGTTATGAAACTCTGTTTCCAAATTTGTGGATATTGGCCAGACTCAGTAATCTCATTGAAACAAACAGACAAGGGCTTTGAAATAAAGTCACTGAAAGCACTAATAAGAGGAAACGGGATATCTAAAGGGCAGACACTTGTTTTTCGTAGTTTCCCAATTCTTCTTTCGATCTCAGACGGAGACATTGAGGGAAAAACAGGTGGGAGAACATCAGTAGTTAATTGATAAGACAATGCTGGAAGGCTCTGGACGATGGAAGCAAGGAACTTATTAAGATTATTTGCAGTAACTTCTGGGGATTCAGGTAGGTTGAAGTTAAGCTTCAACCTAAATAAGAGGATTAAAAGTGTTTGATGACTCTGTTCTTCTAACTACACTGTTCTTCTCTTTAGAACTTTAAGTGCCACTTCTGCAAGTCTGAAAATTACACTCATTTTCTTTTAAACATTACTAACATTGCTCTTATATACCCTATATCTTGAATCAATCCAACCAGTCTTCGGTTTACTATAACATAATCAATAAGGTTAGCTGTCTTACCATCACGCGACTACCATGATAACTTATGGGCCATTTTATGATCAAATACTGTATTGGTAATATCTAAATTATTATACCTACTGGCTACAAAGCAGCAGCAGTCTGAAAAACTATTACAGTTTTCTTTTCCTACACCAAACTTACCTAGGCTAGTATACCATCTATCCTTGTTTTCCACCAAGCTGAGCATTACAATGCATAATAAAAAATACTGTATTTCTCCCTGACTTTCTATTTGTTCCTGTAGCTGTAAGTAAAATTTGTCTGAGTCACCACTATCTTCATCAGTCAGTTCTGCAGGGGCATTTACTACTATAACTGATACCCTACACTTTTTAGTCACAAAATGAGCAATTAGCATTCTGTTATTAACAAATTCCCAACCTAAACAAGACTTGGTGGCTTGCTTATTCATCATGAACCCTCCTCCCTGCCTATGTACCCCATCCTTCGTGGCTGAGTAAATATATTCTATACAATCTAATTTCATGCTTCCTATCCCTTGGACATGAATTTCTAAAACTCATAGGAACTCCATTTCAAAGTGTTTGAATTCGTCAGTCAAAATGTCGATATTATAGTTTGTTTTTTAGTGTAATAACATTCCAAGTTACAATTTTCATATTTTTTTTGTTATATCATTGAAATTATTATGGCCTCAAGAAAAGAAATGGTCCCAGAACCATTGTAGGACAGAACTAGCCCATCTTTTCAAGTCTACACAAAGCGAGTAAACCGGCTTAGAATGGGACAACAAGAAGTCCCTGGGACCTCCAATTGACGGAGGCTTTGTACAATCCTAGGCCTATCTTAGTCACAACATGGTTTTCCACACTTGTTGATGCTCTTCTATCAATAAAAGTTGAAATCTTGCAAAGACAATCTCCGACTAATTATATACCACCGTCTAATTATATATTCATGTGTGCAAATATTATGCTACTGCGGGGAGGCAGCCATAATAGATAGCTTAGCTAGGAAAAGGCTGTTCAGCCCACCAAAACAAACCAAACAAAAGAATTATCCATTGATCGAATCCAGTGCCAATGCTGTGTCGTTTACTAGGCTATAATTTCCTAGAGGGGTGCCACTCTTCATGGTCCCCCCAGGCCTGTTAACAGTCACAGTTTTGGTTAGGAAAACTATCGAAAGGTCCATCCTGATGCCTCTATGAGGCCACGGAAACAGGATTTTCCTGACTGAGACATGGATGGAGAAAGGAATCTATGACGGACATTTCACAACACCGGAACAGCTCCAGACTTTTATACCCAGCCCAGGACTATACCCAGGGCTAGTAAAGCTCATCTGGGAATTTCTGAGAGTAATGTTTCAAGACAGGACACTTGTACATCAGAATTTGCTTGCGCTGTTGCCCAAAAGAAAACTTAAGATATTAGCAGGAACAGTAAGACGTCAGATCGCCAGGGCATATTTTCCTAGGGGATGGTTTTCAGATATGGAGACATATTAGACCACAATTCATAAAATAACTTTGGAGGCAATGGGGGTTAGTGCAGCAACCCGTAGGCAAGATCATAAAACGGGAATGACGAAACCACCTTGTCTTAAAAATGAAACAATCAGTATTTTGACTCCGAATGAAAATGCTTCTGAATGAAAATGCTTCTTTTGTGGTTTTCCACTTCGTTTATGAGGGAAGGAAATATTTCAATCCTTGTATTGTCAAAATTGTATGGACCAATAAGGAGGCACCAAGAAGAGGCACAGTTCGCCAGAGAATATCGAAATGAAAACAAGTTTAGAATATATGCGTGCCCATGAAAAGCTCGAGAAATCAGAGATCATTATGAAAAAACCTAATGTGGAAATCTAGTTCAGATTTAATTACGATTTATTTATTTGTATACGAAGTAAATAAGTCCACAAGAGGGAAAAAACGAAAAAATAAAATAATATGAAAATTAAGGGCAGAAATATAAACACGTTGGCTCAATTCATGTTTGAAAAATATGTTTTTTGTTCCAACTACAAAAGTAAGAAAAAGCCAAAGAGAAAAAAGAAAAAAAATGTAGTCTGAAAATTTAGTCTGATAGCAATATCTTATGGACGTCATGTTCGTCATGTCAGCCAACAACTGATTTTAGCCTAGTATGACCAGTGGTGATTATATCACTAACACCTAGTCATATCCTACTATTGTCCCTGTGGACCAGGCCATTGCCCTTAAGTCCCATACCCAATTTTTTTCCTAGGTTAGCACCGATATTGGCTCCAACTTGAGTGTTCCAGTGTTCCTCCTAACATGAGCGTTCATTCTCTCAGGTATATACAACATATCCCTTGGCCCCAATTATTCCTGAGACACTTGGTACTTGTTATCAATATTAATTTTAAACAATGTAAAGGTGCAAGTTTTGTTTTGATTCAGCAGTGAATTTACCTCCACCGATTGAGGATAGTGAAGCCCGTTCATACTGACATCTGGTATAGTCTCATATACCAGATTCAGAAACGCATTCTTCGTTTCTCTCAAACGTAAATTTCATAGGGCGAGAAAATTTTCTTCCTTAATCCTGCAAAGGTCCCTTTTAATTGGGACTAATCCCTCAAAACCCATAGATTTTGTCCCATTTTGGCTGTTCCGTTTTAATTGTGGGCTATCTTGGTATGTCAATTTTCCTCCAAGCTACAAGCCCAATCCAATTGCCTCCATAATGTATATTAGCAGGATTATCAGCTATTTCGCAGATCCCCTTCTTCAAACAAAACCTTTTTGCGATGGTTATGTGGCTTATTATCCCAATGGTTCAGTACTGAAGATACGTGAATGGAAGTGGATCTTTAGACAAGCTGTCCCAAGCCTATTTTGAGTCCCGTGAATTTGGACATAGATAATAGAGGAAAAGCAGAAGGTACAAAATTTGAGATGTTTGAAGTATGGCCTTTTTTGTTTTCACTTTCAACCAGGAGGGATACAACAACTGTCCTTACCTTAGTGGAGGCGTGTTGGATGTCATGGAATGTCATCCATTTTATTACCAGAAATATGTCCTATTCTTCTTTCATTAAAATTCGCTTTTCATTACTCTTCAAATGCATTGATTTTAAAGCTTTAAATCGGTTGAAAATAGGTTGGCTTATTGCGGTAATATTCTCTGTAAATGTTTCTTAAGTGTGAGTCACAATGGTAGCTGTCTTAATTGTATTCCATTGATTTTGGCAAACTGAATTACATAATTCTGAAGATTATGAATATGATTTTTGAAAAAGGAGAAGTACCTAGCAGTTTGAGTAAAACCCTAATTAAACCACTGCAAAAGAAAGGTGATAAGAGTGAGTGTGGTATTTATCGAGG
This sequence comes from Artemia sinica, assembly GCA_027921565.1. NCBI lineage: Eukaryota > Metazoa > Arthropoda > Branchiopoda > Anostraca > Artemiidae > Artemia > Artemia sinica. The sequence goes on along the minus strand of CM051264.1, from coordinate 23,935,962 downwards.
TATTAGTCTGGTCTCTGTAGGTAGAAAATTACTTAGCAATATGATTTTTTTAGACAGAGAGATGCTGTAGACAAATTTATAAGAGAAGAACAGTGCAGTTTTTAGAATTAGTAGAGGATATGTTGACCAAACTTTTACTCTTAGGTTAATAATTCAATAATTAGGATAGTCATAATTCTCTGATTGGTTCGCATCCCCTCAGTCTGGGAAAGCGGCATGCTTACTTTGTTTTCATTTATGTGTTTTGTAGTTACTTCATGTTGAGTTTATGCTCCGTTTTTTTGTCTTCTTCATTGGTCCAATAGTTCAAATGAGCTCCCCATTCTAGTACGAGCACTTATTTCATGAGCCAACTTAGTTTGGGGAAAAGTGGTCGGAGCCGAGGGTGTCAGCCTGGTTAAAGATATTTTCCCAGAAGGAGGGGGAAAATCATAGCAGTGGTTTTCTTGTGCTAATGTATGACCGGGTAAGTATAGGCTAAGTACGATAGCCTATGAGAATAAAGTGAATTTTCAAGTGAGTTATTATTCTTCACAGAACCCTAACAGCATCGTGTGGTAGTAAATTTTAGCGTTTCTTTCCCGCATTTACAAAAATTCGGGACTAGCAGGCCCACACTTCGAGTACTCACAGAACTGACTACCCAGTAAAGTTTAATGCTGCATTGAACGAAGTTCAAGGTCTGCTTAGAGAATTGACAAGAGAATATAAGGAGACACTCACCAGCGTATTCAAAGACAAACCCCAAGAGGTACTGGAAGTATGTCTCAGTGCAAAAAACAGGATAGACACTCGGTAACAGGGCTGGTTTGCAACTGAATTCAATCACATCATCCCCAAGATATCATAGATGCCTTGAACCACCATTTTATCCCAGTTTTCACACCCCCAGACGATAACCCCTCCCAACACTACTTACTTACAAGGTTAGTAGGGAAAAGTCTTCTGTTCGTACTGGTAGCCACGGTTGCCACCAGATATTGGCGCAAAAATAGTGCTAAACCAATCACTGGAGGGGAAGCCTCGATTGCACCAAATAATGTAATGGAATGCCCGCGGCAACCACTACTGTTCTGTAAATATAGAGTATGTTAGTACCCTTTTTGCGGTATAGCTTGCTCCAGGGTATGGTAAAGTGATCGAACGGTCAAACGGCCAAACTCTAAGCCAAGGGTACTTTCGACCTGGATCACCACTAATATCTCTGGCTATCTCCTCGGAGGGTAAACAACCCCCCCCCCCCTGTCGATATAACACATGAAGGTATGTCTCGCAAACTCTTTTTCCTACCCTTCCTCGGTCCCTGGAAAATAATCTACACATCTGTAGAAAACAGCTTACTTGTATTCTTCCAAAAAGTCACAAATCACATATATCAAAACAAACTCCTTAAGCGGGGTCTCAATATAGACTCTCAATACACACTAACTACTAGAACATGACTTCTATACAAGAGCACTTTGCGTATGGGTGTACCTTATATATGCCCCAACCAATCAGCTAAATAAAAGTTCAAATCCCTGGCTTCTTTTGAATAGTATTATCTTTCAATGACACAAACCCGGAAGACAAAAATAGAATTTAACTTCAAAGCTTACTTATTGCGAAAGAATGTAGCTTAGCAACGAGAGTTTAACTTATGATTAAAAATTATCCTATAGGCAAATGTAATTACGGAACAGAAACCAGGTCATTTATCTGAAAAGAAAAGAAACAGGGGTGAAATCCCAACATCTTCGATAAAAGTTGATAAGGTTGAGCTTAAATCTTGGCGAAAAAGCTCAGTCAAAAGAAAATAGAATCAAAAGAGGATATGGGGGAACAAGCTATGCTCTTCTTGAAAGGAAGAAAATGGCAGGTCAGAGCTTCTGTGAGGGTGGTGTAGTCTACTCCTCGAAAATATTAGAGGTTTAAAATTGGTTGGCTCAAGGAATTGCTATATGGACTACACTCTTCAATTGACTTAAAGTCATCGGTCCTATTGAAAATCCGAAAGGTATAGCCTCAATACAGTATTATCTCCACAAATTTAATGAATAGGATAAGATATATACCGTTGAGCTTCATGTTGAAACTTTCAAGGTTTTTCACTTTGGAAGAAACAAACCACAATTAAAATTCTCGATGTGAAAATGACGTCTGTAATAGACAGAGACTTTTCCAGAGAGTACCATGCAAGGAGATCTGGGCGTCATTGTAGACAAAGACCTTAAGTTAGATCGTCACACCTGTGTACATGGGTGCCCATAGACTGAATTTTAGGGGGGGGGGCTTACCTGGTCTAATGAGCATTTCCAGTGCTGTATAATTGAAATATCAAGACAAATTTTCATGGGCAGCACGATAGCGCTGCCGAAGTAAAGAGTGATGTGGGCGCAATGTATTGTTTTTTTTTTTAGACCAGGGTACTTCTTATAGAAAGAAATATCATAGGAACTCCAAAAGAGCTCATGAAGGGCAGCCATCTCCCCCTCTCCCACGTCAATCCCTTTCCCAAACGCATCCAATCAAAATTTTGAGATAGCCATTTTGTTCAGTGCAGCTTTAAGGTCCAGAAATTATGACTTTTAGAATGACCCTCCCCCCACAAACCTCAGAGCAAGGGTTGTAAGTTATGCCCTGTGGGGATATAAGGTTTTTTTTATAGGAAGAGGGCTCATTTGATTGGTAATCAGAAGTTCTACTGGACTTTTTAACAGTCGAAAGTGATTGAAGGTCATCCAGACCCCTCCTCATACACCAATCACTTCCCCAAACACATTCAATCATAATTTTTGAGATAGCTATTTTGTTCAGTGTAGTTGAAAGGTCCAGAAATTATGTCTTTGAGGATAACTCCCCCCCCCATACAGCCCTCAGGTTAAGGGCTGTATGGGGCATATAAGTTTTTTTTTTATAGAAATGGTGGTTGTATAAACTTCAAAGAGGGCTCACTAGATTGGTAATCAGAATCTATGGTGCTCTTTTTAAGAGTTAAGTGATAGGAAGGCAAATAATCCCCCCCCCCCTCCCCACACACACACGTCTTATTTTCCAGAAACGCATCTGATAGAGATTTTAAGATGGCCATTTGTTGTCCCAGATACTTCGAAAAGTGCTCAGTCGGTTGGTAACTGAAAGGACTAGTACCTTCTTTAATAATCAAAAGTGATTGGAAGGCAACCACCCCCCCCCCCCTACTCCCATCATTTCCCCAAACACTTCCAGTCAAAATCTCGAGATAGTTATTTTGTTTGATGTAGCTTAAAAGTCCAAAAATTATGTCTTTGACGATGAGAACTTCCTCATGGTCCTCCGGGTAAGGGTTTTAAGGTATACCCCGAGGGCATTTAAGGTTTTTATGGAAACGGTATATACAATTTGGAGGGGAGGGGGCTCATTGGATTAGAAATCTGAAGTTGAAGAGCCATTCTTAAGAGTCAAATTTGTCGGAGGGCAGCTATACCCACCCCCACGATATATTTTCCCCCAATACATCCGATAGAACATCTATGATAGCCAATTGTTTAAAAATAGTCCAAAGAAATAGTCCAAGGATAAGGGTTTTAGGTTATGCCCCTGGGGGATGTAAGGTTTTTATAAAGACGTGGTCTTGTGAACTTTAGAGGAGGCCCATTTGATTGGAAATGCAAACTTCTAGTTTCATTTTAAGAGTTAAGTGTGTTGGAGCAAAAATAGCCCTCCCCCCTCTCTGATATCCTCTTTTCCCCAAAACCATTCGATCGAAATTGTGAGACAGCCATTTTGTAGCCAATAGCCCAAAGAGAATATAACAATATCTTCAGTAATCAAATATAAGAAATATTTAGGCGGGCATTGAACTAAATCAAAACAAACTATGAGAATGCGAACTTTCAAAAAGGTGACAAAGCAATATCCCGAGAACAATTTATATTATTAAGTTAGATCTTTAAGGGTAAGTTGGGGGTGGGGGGATTTTGAACTAGCCAGAAAGCACTATGTGTATACCTTTAGTACTACAACTACAGTTACTGTAACTTAATGACGCTTAGAGTATTTAGAGTGAAACATCTAGGAAGTGTTTAGGGGGCGTTCCAATTAAACGAAAAACTGTATACATGCAGATTTTCAAAAAGGCATATAAGCAATATCATAGGCAGCATCACTCTATAATAGCTAGAAATATCATTGAAACATTAAAGAAGCTAATTCGATTCAAAATTAAAAGTTCTAAGGTCATTTCTAAGTGTAAAAAGAGATTGGAGGGAAATCAGCCCGTCTCTTAAGCTGATTTATTTCCCAAACATATCTAGTCAAAATTTTTAGACAGCTATTTTGTTTAGCATAGTAGAACGGTCCAGCAACTATGTCTTTAGGAATATTGGGCATGTAAAACCCCCACAATTATGCCAAACTATGGATTCGTATAGAAAAAAAAATGAAAAGATATAAAATATTTTTTTTTCATGAAAATGACTTTTTCAATAAAAAACGAACAGAAATTCATCTAAAAAAACCTTTTTCCACAAAACAAGCTTTTCAAAGAAAAGTAAAGAGCTCCATTAAACCAAAAATGGGCAGAAATGAAGTCAAGTAATCATCCAACCGTCAAACTACCACTTTTTACTTTTTTTTACTTAAATTAGTAAAAACTAACTTTTTTTACCCATTTTTAATTTTAAGGAATAAATATCAGTATAGGTAAATGAAACTGACAATCCACGGTCATTTTTTTTTTCAGTAAAACCTAAGTTATGTTCTGGTTTTGAAAAGGCATAGGGCTCGTCAGCCCTAGTAATGTAAATTTTTGCTCGTTTTGAGTTTGTCTGGGCAATTTATAATAATTTCTGTTCGTTTTGACTTTCATTTAATTGTTGATAGTGATTTGTGGTAGTTTTACGCTTGGAGGATTATTTGACTTTATTTCTGCCCATTTTTGGCTTAAAAGAGCTCTTTACTTTTCTTTGAAAACTTATTCTGTGGAAAGTTTTTTGTATTACTAAAAATATATGACACCGTCATCCAGCCAGGGGGGCAGCCGCCCCCTTTCCCCCATTATGGGTGCCCATGCCTGTGTAGCAAAGGTGAACCAAACCCTTGGTATTTCGAAATGTACTGCTCATAGAATTAGGCCTCCTGCAACTATAACTAAATTTTAGAAGAGTCTGTTAAGACCAAGATCAGAGTTTAGATTGTTCGTCACGACACTTATTGATAAAACGGACCTATTGCCTCTTGAGTCTGTCCAAGGACGGAGGAGAAAATGAGCAAAAGGGCTCAAAGATAAGAAGTACGTGTACTGAATGCAGACGTTCTAGCAACCGATTTCGACGTGCCGTCGATGAAAAAGTTCACAGAAAAATGACCTAAAAGCTGCTCTTATCCAACGCCAATAGTTGTTTCCAGCCTGCTCAGTCGTCAAAATTACATAAAGGGGTTTGATTCCTAATCATATATTGAACTGAAGTTGTGTCTTTTAATTTCCCATGAATATTATTACTGGCAGATCCAAGAGACACTCTACAGACCTTGTAAAATTTGAAGTCTCCAATCTATCTAGGGCTTGAATGGCTAATGTTGTTTTCTATGATAAAAGTGAATTCTACATTCGAACGCAAAAAGGGACTGAAACATTCGAACAGCCTTTCAGATACTTATGATTGTTTCTCACAAAATGTGACGTATAATCATAAAATAATAATTTAAAGTTTACCCTTATGGCGTTGGTTTTGGCATTACACATTAGAGAACACTTACTATTTTGTATGGTAAGTCACCAATTGCAATCAAGATTTGAAGAAAATTATAAAAATGCAAGTTTTTTGCATATAAAACGTCAAGCTAGTTCAAAAATGACATTCTTATTCTATAATGAATAAACTATTAATCAGCCATCTTTTCCTCTTTCTTTCTCTTTTATTAATGTTACTCAAGAAAGTATTCAGGCTTATCATTCAAGAAAACAAGACTTCAGTTTTGTAGATAAGGTTTTCACCTTTTCAGTCCAGACAAAAAGGGACTTTTTGACTGAAAAGAGTGTATTGATGATAAAAGAAATAATCTGAAAGCAGAGTCTCTCCTGCATTATAATTTCCTTTTCAAATTTATTTTGGACTCTATGATAATAAGAGACGTATTGTTTCATCAACTTCACTGTTTATTTGATTTTAGTCTTTCATTTCAGACTAGAACATAAATATTTAGATCTCCTTTTGTCTCTTGAAGTATGAGCCTTTTTCTCTAAAAGATAATTCAGTTGGTTTTTGCCCGAGAATGAAAGAAAAAACGTTCCAAGACAGACCATACCCATCTTACGTAGCCCACAACCCGTGTAGATAATTAAATGTGCTGTGTTCTTTTTTGTACATGGTGTTTTCATAGAGTTTGTAGTCCCGCCAAATGTTTTAATTTCAGGAGCACATAGCCTTAAAGTACCAAAGAGATTAAAAAAAACTTACTTTCTTTCCCCTGATCCCTTTTGGTTGTTACACTATGATGAAGTTTCTAAGACAGTACCAAATTTTCGTCTATTATTGCCATGTTTAGGCGTGAATACAAATAAGCAACAGTGATTACTTAAAGTAAATATCTTTTTTTGTCCGTAGGAATTCAAATGTTAAAAGTCCCAAAGACAGACAAACTTTAAATGAAACCTACACTATTTTAAGATGTTTGGTTCTATGTGCTTTTAGCTTGTAACTTTTTACATGACCGATTCAAAATATTAGATTTAATTTTCACTACCCTTGGTATTTCAAAGGCTTATTGCATAAATTTAATGATATATCATAATAAATTGCAATTTCCCGCTACCTTAATATGAAGTCTCAAACTTTTGACATTATGAAGTACCCCCGGTATTGGACACTAAGCAAAGAGTGAGATGGCTTCCACGAATTACTTTTTCCCCTGGTTACATAGGCACATTTTTAGATTGTCGGATAGGTGGTTAGTTTTCAAGAGGTCGGCTAATCTTAGGAAGCTAGAGCTAGCAAGTGTAAGTCGATGTTTCACGTCAGAGCAATGGCAATTATCAGAGGAGAGTTGGGTACCAAGGTACAGGAAGTGGTCAATCGTTTCAATGGTCAACTAATGATAATGGGCGGGTTTTCTAGTTCCCATCTCGTAGTTGCCATGACTTCGGTCTTGCTGGCATCAATCTCCATACCGAACGACTTTGTGATATTGTAGAGTTTATCAGCTTGTGCTTGCAGTTTTTGTGTAGAGTTGGCTTGTGCATCAATATCATGACCGAACGCAAGATTGTCTATTACCAACCCTCCTATTGTTGCGCCATATTCCGACTGCATCAGTGACAGACCGGCATTTAGAACGAGGTTGAAGAGATGTGGTGATAAGATGCAACCATAGAGTACTCCTGAAAAAGTCGTGAACTCTTCTGATATCCCCTCAGCGGTTATTGCTTGGCCTCAGAACTGGTCGTACAGACTCTTGATTATTTGGACTACATCATAAGGGCTCCCGTATTAAAGGAGAAATATGCCAGAGTCCTTCGCGCCTTATCAGGTCAAATGACTGACGGAAATCAACGAATAGTTGGTAGAGTTTTTGGTTGAATTCAACGTATCGTTCCATGAGTTGTCAAACGACAAATATCTGATCGATTGTTGATCTCCCAGGGCAGAAGTCGGCCTGGTATTCTTCAATGGAAAAGGCAGTTGTTGCTTGTATGCGTCGAAGTAGGAATTTTGTCAGGAAACGTGACTGATGGCTCGTGAGGCTGATCGGACTGTAATTTCCTCACTCTTTCTTTGACCCCTTTTCGTGAATGGGTACAATGGCAGCCTTGCACCATTGACGGGGTACGTGGACAGTTTACCACACCGCAGACACAATGGCATGGCACAGATCAGTTACATCATCCGATCCAACGTTAATGAGTTCAGCGGCGACTCCGTCTGGACCAGGGGGCTTTTCCTGGTTTGAATGACTTGATTGCTGACTCGTTTCCTTACTTGAGTGGGCGCGGTGGTATGAGTTCTTGGTATGGTATGGAGAAACGGGTTAGTATTTCAGGATCCTCAGCTACTGGGGGGATTAAATTTATCGTTAAAGTATTCTTCCATCTTTCAAGTTTCATCTATGAATCGCTAAGCTTATTTTCGTCTTTGTCCAAGCTCACTGATGCTTGTGGCTCTTTTTTAACTCGCATTTTTTCCGCAGCTTGTTACGTAGTGTCTTCCTGATCTCTTGCTCTACTCATCTCTTGAGGAGCTTGTAAGTATCCCCGTTTTGCCGGTCGGATTTATTGCAGAAAAGTCGCTTTTCCTCGCATAGCACAATGATCTCATCTGTGATCCATGATTTTTCATTGGGATTTGCCGTCCGAGGACGTCATTGTCTGTCTCTATTATTACTGATGTGGCCTGCTCGGACAGGGAGTCTGTCTCATTAGCGGTGGTCAAGGGAGAATGATTTTCCAGGATCGCTCGGAATTTTTTAGATAGAGTGGAAGTGTAGGTCTGCCTGTTTTTTGGGATCCCGCTGCAGATCTACCCAGAATCTAGGTATTTTTATTGCTATTGGCAATTTTCTCATCCTTAGCTTGAACCTTGACATCAGAGTGTGGTCAGAGTCAAAGTCTGGTCCAGGTAATGCTACTGTGTCGTGTACAGAGGACTGCCAGCGCTTCGATATCGGCATATAATCAATCATGTTCTCGGTTTACCGTCTGGGGATCTCCAGGTCACTTTACGTCGATGGTGGTGTTTGAAAATTGCGTTCGTTACGAATAACTCGTTTTCTCGACAGAAGTCGAGCAATCGTTCGCCTCTCGCATTGAGTTTTCCGTGGCCAAAAGTTTACATCGGACCGACCGGTATCATTTGTACCTACTATAGTGTTAAGTGTTCCTTGACAATCAGTAAATCTTTCTTATGAATTTGGTTGATGATCTTTTGCAGTGTGCAATAGAATTCAACGCGTTCTGTCTCACTTCTGGCGGAGTCTGGGACATAGACTTGGACGAAAGAGATATTCTTGGCAGCTCCCTTCAGTCGTAAGACGGCTATTCTTTCTGAGACAGGGGTGAAAGAGAATAGAGATTTTTTGGTAGTTGGTGATACGATGAATCCTTGCGGTCGGACAACAAGATGGAGGCTTCAGAGAGTTTTTCCTCACTCGTTCTGAGGAGGTGAGTCTCAGAGGCCGATAACATCCCAAATGTACCTCTGTAATTCTCTAAGGGCAAGATCTATTTTTCCCGGCTTGGCAAGTGTTCGGATGTTTAGCATGCCAAAGTGCAGGGTGGTTTTTGTCGGAAAAGAACAACCGTGTGGATTTTCACCCCAGGTGGGGTTCGTCCTAGCCCTAGGATCGTCGGCTGCCCCGGACGCGGTAGGTTCATCGGTTACCCCAGACGCGGTAGCATGTAAAATCACATTATCATCATCCAAAATTGGTTGTTTCTCGGTTACCCCGGACGCGGTAGCAGATGTTCGTATAATATTGAGCCCTTTTTAGTGATTTTAAGAGAGATGGTTTTTTGGCTAAATGGGCAGTGGCGGAAGCCATTCTCCTCCGCCACCTTACAGATGCCGCTGTTCGTAATCCGGATCCTCGGCCCTTCCGCAGTTTTCCTCCTATAGGGGATACTTTCACGATGGCGTTCTGCTTCGCCATACAATTTAATCCATTGCTGGGAGAAGGTATATAACTGACGGGACGTGTCCCCACGCCGGTGGGCCCTTCTGAGTGTACATCCGAGGGACCTTCTTCCTCTTCCACCTGTATTTTCAGCCCCCCCCCCCGGGCGAGAGTGCCCCAGTTTCAATTAAGGACCCCCAGGGACTGGATCCCCCTTGGTCTGTGCCTACTATTCAATGGAGGTACCCTACAATTCTGTAGGGCGTTCCCCAATCCATGACCCAGGGACGCGCTGAGTGGCCTGGAGGAGGCCTGTGCTGAGAAGATGAATAAATTCAAAGCCTTATTGAATAAATTTAAAGATTTATCATAATAAATTACAATTTCCCACTACCTTAATATGCAGTCTCAAACTTTTGACATTATGAAGCACCCCCAGTATCGGACACTATGCAAAGAGTGAGGTGGCTTCCATGAATTACTTTTCCCCCTGGTTACTTTGTAGAGTTGGGGTGGTCGATAAGGCTTTGGTTGGGGATAACTCCATCCGAAATTAAAATTTCTATTGCTTTGTTTAAGATTCAAAAGAGATTGGATTGAAATAATTTTGCGATTTTTCACAAATAGAAAAATTCATTTTCGTGTTTTTTTTTTCAAATTATTACGTATTTGGAGCTATGATATCATACTAAAATCCCAATAAGAAGTAATAGCTTTAAATAGAGATTTACTCTTTACTAATTCCCAGCTAAGAAAAGGTCTAAGGCTTTTTCCTGTGTGGTATATAAATTTGGAGACACTCCTAAATATGAAAGGTCCCGTCCCGTCACAACCTTTTATGAATTGGCACGAATTTAATAAGATGCTATTCCAACGATTAAGAGGCGGCATAAGAAGTTTGAAAACCTTATGCATTTTCATAAAAATTGTAGATTAGGATTTCTTACAGCGCGAAGATCCCCTAAGCCAGGCTAAATCCCAAATTGATGTCTAACCTATATTATATGAGTATGCCTCTGGACACTTGGTTATCAAAATTGCGGGAAAAGACGTCGGCCCCTGTGTTTGAGTTTAGTCAATTCCCAAAATTTCATTCCAAATATATTTTAACTTAAAATTAAGGAAAGGCAAATAACAACTCATGTAAATTTTTTAAAACTGAAGGTAACCCAGCTTAGTATGAACTAGGAGCAAGAGCAATCACATATTCAAGTTTATTTGTTCTCTGGTAGCACAGAGGGTTTGACCTCAGTTAGGTAATACAGGACATAGAGTTCGAGCTCAGCTGTAGCAGCACACTGCAGGGCTGACGCAAGAACCTTAGCTATCAAAAAGCGTCGTTCATCCAATACATCCATACAAATTTATTAAAAAAAATTATAATCTAAGAACCGACCACTAGTTCATTTGTCAGGCTTCATTTTCAAATAACTCTTCTACGTCTCGTGGCCTGAAAAGAAACAAGGCATTGAACTATCAGGAAAGTGATCTGTGGCTTAAACTAAGTCAGAATGGCAAATTTGATACACAATTCTCATTTTTGTAACACCCGAGTGCCAGTATTTTGGACCATTATGCTGACGCACTGTCAATGCACATGCGCATTGACTGTCGGCACTGTAAGCTGTAACAAAAGTGCTAAATTAGAACCAGAAGATTCGTAAATTTCTGGTTTTACTCGAAAAAGAGTGATTTTCATTGGCTGTCAGTTACGCTGTGATTAAAGACATACAATACAACTTTCTCTTTCAATAATTTCACATCATTGGAAAAGGCCTCGAATTAGTTGAAACTGATGTCAAACGATCACTATCATCCAATTACGGGCTATTTTACAGTTCGTATGAATTTGGTACTTCGGATACAGCTTCTAATACTCACAGCTACACCCCGGCGCCGTGCCGGCGGATCGACCGAACGCCGCCGACGAGAGGCCCGGTCGAACGCCTCCGAAGTGTCGTAACGCCGCCGGCATGCCACAGGTGCTCCGCCACCGGCAGAGGCGGTGGCGTTCGGTCGACTTTAAATTAATTTTGCGGCAATTCTCTATTGCTTCAACCGCAAAGTCGGAGCTTTTCTTTCTCGTGTGGTTTAGTATTTTGATTTCGTGATTAGAAATCAAGCACGGCTTTCATTATCCCCAAATTTTCGGGTATTTCCCCGAAAATCTATGCGTCACCCCGAAAAAAAATTTCGTTCCCAGAATCCCCGAAAATCACGCAATCACGGTGCCACCCCTAGCAATTTATCACCAGTGACTTTCCCTGCCAAATATTACTTTTGCATACCATAGTTCTTCACTGCTCTCTTGTTCATTAATTTTCATCTCTTTTGTTACTTTGCATAAAAACCAGACAGATGCAATATGCAATTGCAAAAATTGCAATATACACAGTTCTTCATATGTTGACAAAAAAAGTGTCGTTTTTATGAAATGAGTTTAAATCACATAAAGAAAGAAAAACGAGCAAAAATGGGGTTTTTATAGGCCAAATGAAGATACTGAAAAAACGAAGCGAATATTTCGAGAGGACAAACGCCTTTCTTCTTCAGCGCGAAACGAAACGATGTATCAATAAAAGCCAAAAATTAAAAGAATTAAAACCAAATCGCGGATATTGGCGAATAACTCGCTTTTATGGTTGTTAGGTATTTGGTTTTAATTCTTTTAATTTTTGGCTTTTATTGATACATCGTTCCGTTTCGCGCTGAAGAAGAGAGGCGTTTGTCCTCTCGAAATATTCGCTTCGTTTTTTCAGTATCTTCATTTGGCCTATAAAAACCCCATTTTTGCTCGTTTTTCTTTCATTATGTGATGTCAGGCCAATGTGGTTTAAGAAATTATCTGAGTTTAAATCATTTCGAATGCAGTTTCCCAATCGCTATTTCTTACATCATTCGTGGTCAAGAATTTTATTTTCAAGTTGAATTGAATTATAGAACGCATTCACTGCTATACAGCTTCAGCCTTCAGTTGAATTTTGAAATTGACAGCCGACAGATTGTTTCTATAGCTGAATTGTAAGTTTGCAGATATTTTTTCTTTTGCTGTTTTTAGATAAGATTTTCTTAATGTTTAATGCTCAATTGTTGAACGCCTGATAGAAAATACAATCTTCTTTCTGAAACATTTTTACCCCCCCCCCCAAAAAAAAAACAACCTTCTATTGAGACGAAATTTAGCTATAGACTAAGCTATGTAAAAGGTTGGGGAATTAAAGATTGAACCGGAAGTTACCCCCAAATATGATTCATAAATAAATTGTAAATTATTGCCTGTAGAGGGGGATAGGGGGCTATCATTTTTTAATGATAATACCTCATTTTTTTTATTAAAAGCAGGGATGCCAAAAAGATAATTATTTTTTTCATTTAAAGTGGAGACCGAAGAAAATGATACCAAATTCCCTGGGAAACCATTGAAATATTTTGATAGACCCAGGGCCCCCATTAGGACCTGTTCATTGTCTTGGGTATTTTACGATTTTTCATAGGCTATTGGCCTAATTTGGCTTTTGTGTGTGCTCCCTTTTAACTAGATTCTTTGGATCTTATTGAATGCCACGGCGAATCTATGACTCAGTTTTCCAGTAACTTGAGATATATCTGAATAATTTCGACATTTTTGTTGTTGTCTTTGTACCCCTTTACTCATACCCTCAATTTTTTTTAAGGAACACTAAGCTGTTTAATGTTATTTTGCGTGTTTGTTTGAACCATATAGCAACCTAGTTAATTATTAAGTAAATTATTTGTCTAATGAAAGCTGAGACGGTATCCTATCAAGGTGGTATCCAGAAGGGGGGGGGGGAGGTATTACATTTAAGTGATAATATCTCGAAACTTTTTTTTATTGAAAGCAGGTATCCCAAAAAGTTATTTTTTTTATTTAAAGCAGAGACGGCATCCTATCAAGGTGGTATCCAGAGGGGGGGGGGGGGTAGTGAGCTATCATATTTAAATGATAATACTTCGATTTTGGTCCAGTGCCCAAGTTCCATTAAAAGGCCAGGTCATAATAAAAGCTTTCAATTTGGGAGTTTCAAGGGGGAGTCTTTCACAGTCTTATGACCTCAGGGTACTAGATGTTGCAACGTTCTTACGTATCTACAGTGGTTTAAAAAATTTGATCACCCCACAAATGATAACTACGCTTGAAAGCTATTTTAAAAAGAAACTCTTTGGAGATTTCCATGGAAATGACCATAGCAGAAGCTTTGAGCCTGGGTGGGGATCAAAGAGGAGTCTTTGAGTATTTTCACTGCAGGTGACTTATTATAGCAACTTTCTTAAATTTGGTAATTTTTGTGAGCATTTGGAAATCAAAGCTTAAACTCAATAACTGATACTAAGTGTCCTAACATTTTGCTTGGATTAGAAGTGACGAACTAAGATTAAAATCTCAATATCTTCCCGGAGCTACTTCAGTCTGCATATTATTTCACTTAATTACATTTAAAACGGATGAGCTTTTCATTTTTCACCTAAGAAAATAGCAGGCACTTCATTTTTCTTCATACCGAATAAACCATTAAGTGTTTTTTTGTTTCATTGTAATTGAATTGTTCTCATGTGAAGTGTTCATCATGTATTTTTTCTATTTGATAAATTTACTCCTTTTAGGTGCAATTTATAATTTGACTGATATTAGGTATTTATCACTTTATAGTTTGGAATGAATCCCCAAAAGAAAAAATGAATAATATCCAAAAGAGCAGCCAAAAGCAATAAAAAAGCAGCAGTTCAGCCTTACCCTACATGACATATATTCTATAAAGAAGCCAAAAAAAACTTTAAGATGCATTTTTTAAATTTTTTATTAAAAACTAGTTTTTAATGCAAGAAGGCTTTTTAGGAATCAAAAAGAGCGAAAAAAAAAAACCATCAATATCAAATCGCCTTTTTCAACTGTTTTAAAGGTGACAAAACAGATATAGGCAAAGGGCATAATGAAAAAATTAAGCTTCTAAGTTCAAAGTTATATTCAAAGTGTTTACCCAGATAACTGACGAATTTTGTGACATGGTATTTGATGTTTTGTATGCACTAATGCTCGATGAAAAAAAAACTACTAATTTTGATAATTATTTATGTTACGAATACATAGCGAATAGATTTGAACTCATGAATAGGCTCGAATCTGTTGTAAATTTAAGCTGTGATTTGAGAAAGACTAATGAAAACATTAATGTTTGCGGTCAGCATTGATCGCGCCGGCAGCGGCGAGCTGTTTTTGGCCCCGCCGCCACCGGTCTTCCCTCATCGGCGCGGCGCCGGGGTCTACTCGCAACATATGCGCATGCGTATTGACAGTATGCAACACTCTGGCCTAAATTAGTGATACATGTGTGTTTCATTTTAAAAATGACCGTAATACTTGCGGACCCCTTTCACCACCGATAATTTTAAGCCCATTGAGAATTGCAAGTTTATAATTAACAATTGCGAACATCTAGGGCTGGAATTTTGTTGGTTACGACTAAATGGACTCTTTCGATTATTAAATAAAAAAAAACAAGTTTTTTAAACTGAAAGTAAGGAGCGACATTAAAACTTAAAACGAACAGACATTATTCTGTATATGAAAGAGACTGTCCCCTCCTCAACGCCTCGCTCTTTACGCTAAAGTTTTTTATTGTTTTAAAAAATAAAGTTGTGAGACAGAGTCAAACTTTAGCGTAAAGAGCGAGGCGTTGAAGAGGAGACAGTCTCTTTCATATACAGAATAATTTCTGTTCGTTTTAAGTTTTAATGTCGCTCCTTACTTTCAGTTTAAAAAACTTGTTTTTTTTTATTTAATTTTTGAACGTTTTTGAATAAATGCAGGTTTTGATCTTGGCTCACCGTACATGAATAATTAAAACAAAATTTTCATATTAATTTACTTTTATTTAGTTAAATGGCTTTCTCGAAACTTGTTTAATTTTATTTACGAACGTTTTAATTAGTAATAAATATACGTAACTTACGAATTAACTTACGTAACGAACTTCTATATTCATATATTTTTAATACATTTATTAGGGGGTTCGCCCCCTAGTCAATACCTTGCTCTTTAAGCGAAAGTTCAAATCTTGTTCCAATTCTTTAGAAATGACCGCTTAATCACAAAGGCCGTTAATTAGAATAATAGCTCTTATGAAAGTACTAAAAAATCTTTGGCTTAAAGAGCGAGGCATTGACTACGGGGTGAACCCAATTATATATGTAATATTTTCTGTTCGTTTAAAGTTTCGATGTTGCTGCTGTTGCAGTTGAAATACTTGTTTTTTTATATTAAATTTATGATCTTTTTTTAAATAATGCTGGGAAGTCCGGCGTCCCCTTCATAGCAATGTCCCTTCCCCCATGAAAACTTCCTTCATGGAAAGACTCCTCCCACATAACCCCTGACCCCCCCCCCCCCTCCCCCCACTACCAGGAAAAATCTCCCCTGAAAACGTCTGTATACTTCCAAATAACCAATACTATATGTTAACATTGGGTAAAGTTCATAACTTTCAGCCCTCCCCCCGGGAAGTTCGGGGGATTAAGTCATCCTAAAAGACATACTTATAATATTTTCGAACATGCTGAACAAAATGGCTATCTCAAAATTTTGATCAGGTGACTTTGGGAAAAAAATGAGCGTGGGAGGGGGCCTAGTTGCCCTCCCTTTTTTTTGGTCACTTAAAAAGGGCACTAGAACTTTCAATTTCCATTCCAATGAGCCCTTTTACGATATTCTAGGACAACTGGTTCGATACGATCACCCCTGGGAAAAAAAAAAAAAACAAAACAAACAAACAAATAAACACGCACCCGTGATCTTTCTTCTGGCAAAAAATGCAAAATTCCACATTTTTGTAGATGGGAGCTTGAAACCTCTACAGTAGGGTTCTCTGATACGCTGAATATGATGGTGTGATTTTTATTAAGGTTCTATGACTTTTAGGGGGTCTTTCCCCCCTTTTTCGAAAATCAGCCAAATTTTCTCAGGCGCCTAACTTTTGATGGAAAGGATTAAACTTGATGAAACTTATATATTTGAAATCAGCATTAAAATACGATTCTTTAGATGTATCTATTTGTATCAAAATACCGTTTTCTAGAGTTTCGGTTACCATTGAGCCGGGTCGCTCCTTACTTACAGTTCGTTACCACGAACTGTTTGATACTAAACTTAATCAAATTTACATATTTAGAATCAGCATTATAAACACATTCTTTTGATACATTTATTGACATCAAAATTACGTTTTTAAAACTTTCGATTACTATTGAGCCGTATCGCTTGTTTTTTTATTGTTTTTTTTATTACGTATATGTTATTACGTATATGAGGGGGTTCTGCCCTTAGTCAACACCACGCTCTTTACGTTAAAAGTTAAAATAAAATTTGATTCACAAACCCCTGAATCACAAAGGCCGTTTAATTAGAATAGATAGCTCTTTTGAAAGCACTAAAAAAAAACTGTAGCGTAAAGAGCGAGGTATTGACTTGGGGGAGAACCCCCTCACATACGTTATAATTTCTGTTCGTTTTAAGTTCTAATATTCCTTCTTACATTTCAGTTGAAAAAACTTGGTTTTTTTTATTTAATTTCTGATCGTTTTTTAAATAATGCTTGGAAATCCGGCGCCCCCTTCATAGAAATGTCCCTTACCCCAAAGAAACATCCTCCACGGAAATATTCTCCAGAGTAACTCCCTCCTCTAGCCCCCCCTCCAGAAAAAATCCTTCCTGAAAATGGTTGTATACTTCCCAATAACCAATAAATAATGCTGGCAAGTCCGGCGCCCCCTTCATGGCGATTTCCCTTCCTCCATGAAAACTTCCTTCATGAACAGATCCTCCAACATAACCCCCGACCCACCCTTCCCTCCCACTAGCAGAAAAAAACCTCCAGAAAACTTCTGTATACTTCCGAATAACCAATACTATATGTTAACATTGGGTAAAGTTCATATCTTTTAGCCCTCCCTCTGGGTACTTCGGGGGATTAAGTCATCCCAAAAGACATATTTATCATATTTTCGACCATGCTGAACAAAATGGCTATCTCAAAATTTTGATCGGGTGACTTTGGTAAAAAAATAAGCGTGGGAGGGGGCCTAGTTGCCCTCCATTTTTTTTGGTCACTTAAAAAGGGCACTAGAACTTTTAATTTCCGTTCCAATGAGCCCTCCCACGATATTCCAGGACCACTGGGTCGATACGATCACCCCTGGGAAAAAAAAAAAAAAAAAACAAACAAACAAACAAATAAACACGCATCCGTGATCTTTCTTCTGGCAAAAAATGCAAAAATCCACATTTTTGTAGATAGGAGCTTGAAACCTCTACAGTAGGGTTCTCTGATACGCTGAATATGATGGTGTGATTTTCATTAAGGTTCTATAACTTTTAGGGGGTCTTTCCCCCTTTTTTTGAAAATCAGCCAAATTTTCTCAGGCGCGTAACTTTTGATAGGTAGCTCTAAACTTGATGAAAGTTATATATTTGAAATCAGCATTGAAATCTGATTCTTTTGATATATCTATTGGTATCAAAAACCCGTTTTCTAGAGTTTCGGTTACCATTGAGCCGGGTCGCTCCTTACTTACAGTTCGTTACCACGAACTGTTTGATAGATGTAGTCAGATGGAAAAGGAAAGCAGTCTATTACTTTGGTCTTGTAGCTGAAAATTTGCTCTTAAAGCACTGACATAAATAAAAGATCAAAATTAAGCGTCAATAAATGGAACGTTGGGAAGCACAACACCCCTTTTACTAAAAAGTACAATTCTGGTGCTTCAATAATATCATTTACTTTGATTTGAAAAACTGTAAATAATAATTATTTAATTTGTGGGTATCTTTGCTTTTTATATTGCATTCAGGTTTATTTCAAATTAAATCCTTTGTCCTACAATTTTAAATTTACATGTCACGGTTTGAGGGTCCTAATTTTGAGTGTATTTACTTTACACAAGAAAAAAAGGGCCCGAACAAAATTATCATTCCCAAAATAAAGGGGGAGCTGGACTTCCTTGCCGGCCATACTGAACAATATTCCAACCATACTCTTTCAAATAAGGGAAAGATAAGGGGTAATTCCCTCCGCTATGCTGATGTGAAGAGCTTCTGATAGCAACCTCAAGTATATACAACTATATATACAATTACTGAAGTTTTATACACTCCTTCCCTCCCCAGAAAAATAGTACACCAACCTTTCCCGTAATTTATTTTCAAATACAATGCATGACTAATCAAAACAATATTAAGAGATTTATTTCATTTTTCAACCCTTTTGATTGCCTTAATTATGTTTATTTGTGTTTGTTTAGCATTATTATAGTCTATGAGAAAACTCGAAAAATTAATTATTCTTTCAAATAAAAGTGAAAATGTTGAAACTTAAAACTAAAATTATTATCATAACTGTTAGGGGTCTACCACACCCATAAAATGAGCCCTACCAAAACAAATTAAAGTGTGCATATCTGTTGTATCACGCCCCCCCCCCCACAAAGATATACTGTTTTTTTTTAATAATAGAGTTGCACAGTAACAAACACACAAAATAGATTTAAATAAGCAGGATACCTTTTGAAGAAATCAAAAACAAATGTTTGTTGGTCAGACACAACTTTTCGGGGACTCTTCAACTTCCTGGGTTTTGCTGATTTTTCAATTCTATTAATTGCAGTACGTAGAGCATTACTAGCTTCTAAGCTCTGGGATGAACTTCTTGCTTGTATTTGAGACATGCAAGTTGCAACCAACATGCATAATAAAGCGAAAGCGAAGAATAGCTGCATCTCCTAAAATACAATTTATCAATCATTCTTTGGAAAAGAGAAGCCGATGAGCAGTTTCAGATAACAAGCTTGTTGACATCTACTATTAGTGCCAGGGGCGTCCCAAGCCTCTTTTCATTGGGGGGGGGGACTTTGGAGATTTTACAGAATCGCTACTTGATTTTTACCGAGTTAAAAAAAGAAGATTAACCTTTAAATATACTTTAATATGTAGAGATCGCGTAATATTTATAAGATCACAATTAGAGAGAAATTCGCCTGGTTTTTATTCTTTTCACTTTTGAACTATATGAGGCAAGTCGCACTGGTCCAAAAAATCAAAATCAAACAGGAAAAAAAAACTGGTAAAGAATCCGTAACCAGAATTGTTTTTTGGGAGGGAGGTTTTTTTTTTTTGGGGGGGGGGAGTACAAAAGAAACTTAAAAAATTGATTTTCCGTGGGGGGTATTTTTTTGCGGTGGGGTATTTTCTGGGGGGGGGGTAAACACCAGCCACCGATGGGCTATTGGCGGTAGCTTAAACTTTGAATGACACACTGATGATCTAATAAATTGTAATATACTTAGACAGGAGTATTCTCCTAATTGATTACTAAAATCATAGACATATAACATAGACGTATACGCATAAGAATAAGTAAGCCGCAGTAAATATATGTGGATGGAGTATGAAACATTGCCAAAGATTGTCGTTTTGGCCAACTGTCTAAGGCTAAACGGAAAGCAGGTCGTCCGCGATTGGGGTGGGAGGATGTCATAAAGAAAGATTTAAGAGAAATGGGGACTTCCTGAGAGGGAGTAAATAGGGAGGCTTTGAATAGATTAAGATGGAGGAAGATTGAAACTCAGTTTAAACTTCAATTTTGGCACACACATGATGAAACTTGAATATATATCCCCGTAAGTTCCCGAATGCCTTTTAAATGATTTGTTGGTTTCTAAATTTAATACTATTTGGAATTTTATTTCTATTTCTTAGTTCCAGTATAATACAATTTGAGGAAGAACTCAATTTGAACTCAGCATTTGATTTGCAGAAAAAGCACAAAATGCTTTGAAAATTACACGTTTTATGTGAAAAAAATCGCAACTAACCTTGCCTTATCTCATTGAAGATGAGTTTTAATTCATTTATGCATTGACCTGTATTATTAGACCTTTTTATGATCTACCTATTATTATGGATATAACCTCTATTTCTCCTATACGGAATGATCAGCAAAATATAACAGATTGCTATATAATATATATAGAAATATACAGGTATATAATACAAGCATATGACAGAGAAAAATAGAAAAACTAGGCTATGTTTGTAGAGGCAAAGAAAAAAAAAAAAAAAATCAAAATTTTATGAGATTCACAGTCCAGTTTCTGAAACTAATGGTTCAGGTGTGGTTTGTTAGGACTACTGTATTGGGGCTACAGAAATAATCAATTTTCCAGTAGTCCTTTTTAGCACTTAGTTATTCATCATATGTCGCAGGCTTTGGAAAATTTTAAATCATGCAAATTTACCTTCTTTTTTGGCAAAAAGGCAGAAAACCCGCCCAAAAGTGCTGCGGTCTTCTGTAGAATGAAATATGTGGGAACAACGGGTTTTCCTAATTCTCTTTCACAGCAATTTACAATTTTCTGGAAATTAACGACCAAAGCATGAATTTATCAGAAGACTTTTTAGAGGAGACCCAGTCTTTTAAGATTTGGACTAACAAGACTTGATGGGTAACTTCAAGCGCTTTAACCGGTGTATAAGTAAAGATACAGGGTAAGTCAAAGTATTGCCACAGATTATGTAACATTATATTGTAACATATTCCCCATATTTAAATAGTGATCATATTTCAAATCTGAAAATATTCGAGAATAGTTAGAATTATTAACTTTTCCGTTGAGCATTGTTTTCGAAAGAATATCCGGAAAATCTGAACAATTCTTCGGATCATTGCGATAGAAACCTTAAATTAATTAAAAATTGTCAGGAATGCCAATTGGAAGGGAAAATTGATTCCTAGAGTTTGAAAATTACCTTACCCTTACCCTTTATACCTTACTCTTTATCATTGTTTTAAGATACGAATTCTATGAAAACTTCGCAGAAGTTTTTCCTGTGTAAATCAGGGTATACATTTCCGGAGGGGTTATAATGAATATCGTTTTTATTTCTACAATTCCTTCACAAACAAAGCTCGGTCTCCTAGTGCTGTACGATAAAACTGATAACAATAGAAAAAGAGAATGTGTTGGTACCGCTTTTACGTGCACACAACATTTTTATATTTTGAGAAAAAAATATATATTTTGTTGAAATTCACTTTATCCTATTCTAAGCAGACATTTCGTACATCATGCTGATGCAGAGATGAATGTCCAACAAGTAGCAGTGGAAATGGGACTGATTTCAGTCATACTTCTTAGCACATTTATGTCAATTCTTTTTTTGGAGCTGGTTAAAAGAAATATTTGGAAAAGTGAAAACAGCAAGAAGTCAGCATGGTATTATACATAAGGCTTTTCTGCATTTATGAGTTACTATGTGAATCCAAAACGTTAGGAATAGGATGTTATCAGCACTTATTAGGTAATCCAATGAAAAATAAGAGAATCGGAATTTCAATTAAATACTAGAAATAAAAATTAAAACAAATAAATAATTTCTGGGGCAGATTTCCCTCTACCAAATTCCATGACTAAACCACAACCGATTTGACCTATCTAACAACAGTACGAATATCACTATAAAAAGTGCTAAGTTTTATTTTCTTTTTCAATTATTCCTTTTTCATTCAGGAAGTTATATTCACTGTATGTCTACCTTTTTATTCTTCAATGATTCCATTTTTGTCCTAATCAGATGTAGAGGGTGCATTCATTTCCACTTTTGAAAGTATTAAAACAAGAGAATCTAATCTTGAACTTATAGATTTTAGGAAGTAAAATCACCTTATATATCAGGGAAAAAATTGATCTGAGCAAATTTGGCAAAACACGAAGAATAGAACATTTTTCAATTTTTCCATTAAGTAGGCTCACATTTTTACTTGATGACAAGGTTTCAAAGGCTTCATATTACATACTATTTACATATTACATATTATTTACATATTATATATTCCATATAACAATATTAATTTGGACCGTATTATGAAGTGTAATGGATCCCTATTTTTTCTCGATTTCCTTATGTTAAAACGAGAATGGATTAATTAAAAGAAATTATCTGCTCAAAGTAAAGAGCAAATTTGACACTTAAAATGAGCAACAGTTTTAAAGCTACTTCATAAATTATAGTTTTTTCCAAGTTATTGGGGGGGGACTGTCTCCCCCTTGCCCTCCCCCCTCAACGACGCCACTGCAAATAAGGTTCTGTTTTTATTCATTATGATTCACTGTAATTCAAATTTGGCGTTCTCCAGATTTAGATAACTCACAAAAAACCGATTTAAGCATAACTCTGGTGCAAACAATCTTGATTTAGACAATCAGGTCACTTTATCAAGTGTCACGAAAAAGCTTAAATTCCCGACCATATTTGAGAATCCAGAACTGTTGGATCCCCTTGCTATGCCGTACTGCTGAATGTGAATCCTCGATCAACGAAACTTGTCAATAAATGACTACTTTTATGAAAGGAAGGGGATATTCATCCCCCCTCCCAAACCTTGGGCTTTATGATTTGTCTTTTAGTTTAATATTTTTTTTTTATCTATACATTGAAGTATTTTAACTTGGGCCTCTTATTTGTGTTCCATCCACACCGAAATTAATTTTCTTTCCATTTGCCTTCTAAATTATTCGAGCATAATTCAATGGTGCAAAAATTTATGTATACCGAAGTCAAATACATCGCGGTTCTAGTGGTAGCTGCAGCCTAATAAAGGACTATCATAGGCAACGCGCTAGCGCTGCCTAAGTAAAGAACGATGTGGGCACAATGTGTTTTTTTTCCTCCATACCCGGGCACTTCGTATCGAAGGTGTTGTCATAGAAAATTCAAAAAGGGCTCATTCGATTGGAAATTGGAGTGGCTAGTGCCCTTTTTAATAGTCAAAAGTGATTGGAGGGCAACTAGCCCCCCCCCCACACCCATTATTCCCCCAAACATATCCAATCGAAAATTTTGAGATAGCCATTTTGTTCAGCGTAGTTGATTTCCAGATACAAAATATTTTTTTGAGGAGGACACTCCCCCACAACCCTCAGGGCAAGGGTTTTAAGTTATGCCCTGAAGGCATATAAGAACGATGTTGACACAATGTACTACTTATTATCTTTTTTCCTTTAGAGCAGGGCACTTCATATGGAAGGGGTCGTTGTAGAAACTTCAAAAGCGGCTCATTCGATTGGAAATTGAGAGTTCTAGTGACCTTTTTAATAGTCGAAAGTGATTGGAGGGCAACTAGCCCCCCCCCCCGATGCCCATCATTCCCCCAAATACATCCAATCAAAATTCTGAGATAGCCATTTTATTTAGCGTAGTTGATTTAAAGATAGAAAATATGTTTTTGAGGAAGACACTCCCCCAGAACCCTCAGGGCAAAGGTTTTAAGTTATGCCCTGGGGTATATATGGTTTTTTATAGAAGGCGTTGTCATAGAAACTTCAAAACAGGCTCATTCGATTGGAAATTCAAAGGGCTAGTGCCCTTTTTAATAGTCGAAAGTGATTGGAGGGCAACTAGCCTCCCCCCTCGAATAACAGCAATTATAAGAGCTACTGAACAGAAATAAAGAAACAAGCAAGTAAGTAATTGCTTGTCCATTCTTATTGTAAGAATTAAAAAAAGTCAAACTACGATGCAGTCAATCTTTCCCGAGAGGAATTGGCAATTTTGAGAAAGTGCAAAACAGGTAGTGCAAAAAATAAGCTCACCTAATTCGAGCAGAAAAATCTGTTTGAACTTAGTATATCTCCTTCTCGCTACTGCTGCTAAATCAACTTCATCAATATTAGTGGAAAAGTTGTCCGGACTTGACAGTCTCCTCTTTGAAAATTGTTCCTGGAACTGTTAAAATGGAAAGGATGGGATATATTACTGAAGTATGCAAAACTTTCATTGCGTTTAGGGGCTTGATGAAGTTCCAAGAATAATACTTACAAACTAAGATTCAACTAAGCTGAGAGGCATATAAAGAAATTTACACTAGTCTTCTTAGTTCTCGAGCCATTTGAAAGTGAATTGAGTCATATGTTGTCTAGAAATTGAAATTAATGTCATTGTTCGCGGTAATGAAAAGTAAGCAAAGAGTGACACCTGTCTATTGGAAGATGAAGTTAGAATCGTAAGTATCTACAATTTGTGGATCCAAAATAATAAAACGTTTATTAGATTTTGAGTTACTGTATCAACAGTTATCGGCCTTTAGCAGGATTTCTAAGAAAGGGGGGGGGTTTATACAGATGCGCCATTCAATATTTCTTATCAATGAATCAAAAATTAAGGATTTTACAGAGAAGGGGGGATGGGTTAGTAAATATAGACAGATTAAGTTTATATTAAATTAAAAAAAATCCTTGCCAGTATTGATTCTTATGAAATTCTGAAAGTAAGTTATAGACTAGGCATTTACTTACGAAAGAGGGCGGTATTTTCGTCCCTCAAGGAATCTCAAGATTATCCCTTTGTCCCAATAAGCTTAACATACAAATTTTCTCTTTAGATAAATTCCTACCCATGAGACTCTTTGAGCACTATGGCTTCCTGTTCCTCTACGAAATGACATGATGGAAAAAATGTATTGAAAAATGAATTTTCTCTTACGGGAAATAAAGAGCGAAGTTGAAACTTACTTAAAAAGAATAAAAATAGTTGCTTTGTAGGTTACGCATCTACAAAACTAGCCCAAATAAACTTGACTCTTGATATTTTTCAATATCTGTAGAATTCTAGAATCCAGCGTTTTGCTGAAATTCCAAACCTATTCCAAAAAAGGATGCTCTGTTAGGAGCAAAAATTCCATAAGTAGCCTAATGAAAAAAAAAAATTATAAGGCCATAATTTCAATAACTTTTAGTATATAGTTATAAATCACTACAAAACACTCAAGCAAGCTTGGCTGACAGTGAAGCGTTAGTTTATAGAATTCTATGGATTTTAGAAAATATCAAAATGTCACTTTTTTTTATT
>CM051264.1:23720482-23905482 GCA_027921565.1 Artemia sinica | reverse complement strand
GAGAGAGAGAGAGAGAGAGAGAGGAGAGAGAGAGAGAGAGAGAGAGAGAGAGAGAGAGAGAGAGAGAGAGAGAGAGAGAGAGAGATGAGAGAGAGAGAGAGAGATAGAGAGAGAGACGAGAGAGAGAGAGAGAGAGAGAGAGAGAGAGAGAGAGAGAGAGAGAGAAGATACAATTTTTCTTACGTGATCACTGAGAGAGGTGACTGGTTCAATGACTACATTAGCTTCATGGAATGGGAGTATGGTTTGCATGTTGAGTGTGGCAGTTGACCGGTTGACAGTTGGCTGGTGTAAGATGGGTCTGGATGGTTGTGACATATTGCTGTGGATGCTGGATGGGGGAGCTGGATAGTTGGCTATTGGGCGGTTTACGGTTAATGTTGATGGTATTAATGGATTCGACCTACGACCATGTTGCATAACCGATGGTCTGTTTGAGATGACCACCGGAGTCGCTTCACCCTTTCTTATCTTCTTAATGGGTAGGGGGAGCTCTGAAAAATCCTAAAAAAAAAGTTTGTTTTTCATGAAAAAAATCTTGAAAGAGAATCATCAGTCCTCATCAATAGTATGCACAAGAATAAGTTTTTTAAAATTTAAATTAAAAGTGTCATTCTATTTTTCTGATATGATTTAGAGATGTAAAAAAAAGTTGAAAAAAAAGTGTCAGAAAAAAAACTGTCAGAAAAAAAAGTTAAAAAAAAAAAGTTACTACAAACATTATTTTTCTAATAGTAAAAGTTGCAACACACATATCTATATCATTCCCATTTTGAAGTTGGAAAATATTAAATGTAAATTTCATATGTTCTAAGTGTGTTTTATGACATTCTAAGAGATGTAAAAAAAAAGTTAAAAAAAGTAAAAAAAAAAGTTAAAAAAATAATTGGTCACTACAAACATTATTTTTCTAATAGTAAAAGTTGCGACACACATATCTATATCATTCCCATTTTAAAGTTGGAAAATATCAAATATGGAATTTTTTGTGTTTTAAGTGTGTTTCATGACGTTCTAAGAGATGTAAAAAAAATTTAAAAAAAGTTAAAAAAAAAAGTTCAAAAAAAAATGTTGGGGGGGGGGTTGGAGGGAGGGGGTTAGAGGGAGGGGGTGGAGGGAGGGGGACGATTGTGGCACTTTGGGCTTGTGGGGAACTTTGGGCCGGAATAAAAAATAGGTATGATCTACCTCATGTGCTAAGCTCGCAATCCATTTAAATGCAGTGTTTACATACTTTTTTTCATGTTTTGATATTGCTCTTTACCGACCTCTGGAGATCCAGATTCAAAAAAATATTTAACTATCAGTTAACTACAATGGGATCTGTATAAATTTTATTAGAATTAATTTCTTTACCCACTAAGAATATAAAAGAATAACTTACTTCTTGTGTGTAGCTTTTGTCAATATTCCTTTTGTTTGAATGCATCATTATATCTCAATTGTCAATGTTGAACTGAGGAAATAACTAATTGTCAGAGTTTTTATATCCGTATTCAAGGTTAAACATAAATCAACCACATCTAGCAATTAAAGATAGCGCACAGTACTCCCATTTATCTATAATATTTACAAGCGCACAGTACTCCCATATAGCTACAATGCTTTCAAGCGCACAGTACACCCGCCAATACAAGCAGACAGTGTAATGACCGATTCAACTACCGTGAAAATTCGTGCTGATCTATGTTCAAAGTGCGTGATATTTTCACGGTAGTTGAATCGGTCATTACACTGTCTGCTTGTATTGGCGGGTGTACTGTGCGCTTGAAAGCATTGTAGCTATATGGGAGTACTGTGCGCTTGTAAATATTATAGATATATGGGAGTACTGTGCGCTTGAAACTTCTATAGATATATGGGAGTACTGTGCGCTTGTAAATATTATAGATATATGGGGGGATTGTCTGCTACCTTATATTATAGCTACATTGGGTATCTGTCTTCTCTCTATCATTATAGCTACATTGGGTACCTTTCTTCTCTCTATCATTATAGCTACATTTGGTACCTGTCTTCTCTCTTTCATTGTACACAGTAATTTCCTACCTGTGCGCTCTCTTTGATTGTACACAGTAATTTCCTACCTGTGCGCTCTCTTTCATTGTACACAGTAATTTCCTACCTGTGCGCTCTCTTTCATTGTACACAGTAATTTCCCACCTGTGCGCTCTCTTTTATTGTACACAGTAATTTCCTATTACCCCCGTCTCAACCATTATATCAATACTACTAAACTCCCCCAGGGAATTCTCCAGTGAAAAATCTCTCCCTAAAGAAAGATCCTCTTGGCAATTCCAACCCGGAAAAATGTATCCCGGAAAATTCCCCTAAGCATCTTAACATGTAAAATTGATTGGGGAAAGAGAAAGTAAGACGAATGAAAAGAATTTCGTAAAGGAATTCTGGCGAGTTCCCCCAGTATAAAATTTCCTCTGGAAGGACCATCCCCCGGAAACTTCCCTCCCCGTGAAAAATTTTCCCCGTGGAAATACCCCAGCAATGGGTTCTCCCCCCCCCCGAAAAATATCTGTATACTTCTCAAAAAGAAATACTAAACGTAAACAATAGGCAAACTTCATGACTTACAGACCTTTTCCCAGGGGCAGTGAGGCATGTTATCCTAAAATGAATAGTTACTGGACCTTTCAACTATGCTGAACAAAATGGTTATCAAAAAATTCTGATCGGACGACTTTGGGGAAAAAGGGAAGTGGGAGGGGGGCTAGTTAAATTCCATTCTTTTTGGTCACTTAAAAAGGCTCTAGAACGTTTAATTTCCGTTCGAATGAGTCGTCTTCTAATATTCTAAGACAATTGATTCCGTACAATCCCATGGGAAAAATCAACAAAAGAAAAAACAAATAAAAACACATCCGTGATCTTTCTTCTAGGAAAAGATACAGAATTCCACATTTTTGCAGATGGGCACTTGAAACCTCTACGGTTGGATTCTTTGATGCACTGAATCTGATTATGTGATTTTCTTTAAGATTCCTTGGTTTTTCAGATTCACCCTTTTTCGAAAATCGGGCAAGTTTTCTCACCCTAGTAACTTTTGATGGGTAGCTCTGCGCTTAATGGATGTTATATATTTAGAATCAGCATGATAAGACAATTCTTTTGATGCATATATTGATATGAAAATTTCATATTTTAGAGTTTTGGCTACTATTGAGCCACATCCCTCCTTACTTATAGTTCGTTAAAACGAACTGTTTGAAAAAGGGCACTAATTATTGAATTTTACTTATAAATGAACCCTTTCTCAACATTTTATGACTACTGACTCGGTCACCGCTCGGGGGAAAAAAGAATAGAAAACGGACACGTGTTTCTATTCTCTTGTGTTTTTTTTTCTCAATGCTCTCTATACAAACAGTAATTTTCCTGGTTGTTCAAGGGGGAGGGACTATAATTCTCTCACATAAGGTTTTCAACATTAAGAATTCTGGTGATGCACTTTTCCCTTCAATCCGACGAAACTTCCAAGGGGCTTCAGGATCTTTTTCTAAATTTTATTAAATTTGTTATTGAAATAAACTTTTGCCATTAAAATGAATCGAAATAATAGCTACCACTCCTAAAGCAGCTTCAAAGTACAATTTTTTGTCATCATACACTTTTTCAAACCGTATTTAGACTTCCAATTACTATGAGCTGTGGCGCGCTCTTTACTATATTGCAGGTAACGCTGCAAACATGATAAACCTCAGAGAATAATTCCATCAATGGAAATTGCACAATTAGTTTCACTTCGGCTAGGAATCCCATAGCAGCCATTTTAGCTTTCCAGAAATGAGGCGTTTCGTATTGTTCATTGAAATGGATTTTCCGGAAAGTACGCCTTAATAAAAAGGATTTATATTGCTTTTCTATTGCCTGTACTTTGAATAAAAGACACAATTTTAAATAGAGACTACTGATTTGGTATTTTCTTCAAGCTTTCTTTAATATCTAAGTTTCTTTCGAACACGCCTTGTCCATTTACTGAAATCAGCTCCAGAGTTTGGAGTGCATGCTCCAAATTATAAAAATACGATATAAATGTCTGAGACTAAGAAGCTTAAAAATTATTTATGATCTTACAGTGTTTGGTTTTGTCCCTGACCAAAGAGTCACTTCATATGGAAGGAGTGGTAACAGAAACTCTGGAGGGGGTTCATTCAATTGGAAGCTGAAAGTTCTACTACCCTTTTAGGTAAAACGGGATTGAAAAGCAATCTACCCCCATCCCTCCCCTTGCATTTTTTTTAAATTTTTGTTCCCTGTAACCTCTAAAGATATCTGATCAAAATTTTGAGACAGTAATTATGTTCAAAACCAAACATTTCGTGGTAACGAACTCTAAGTAAGGAGTGACTCGACTCAATAGTAACAGAAATTCTAAAAAACGGAATTTTGATACCAATAAGTATATCAAAAGAATTGACTTTTTATTCTGATTTCAAATATATAGATTTCATTAAGTTAGTCTTACTCATCAAAGGTTGCGAGCCTGAGCAAATTTTCCTGATTATTAAAAAAGGGGGAAACAGCCCCTACAAGTCAAGTGATCTCAATGAAAATCACACTAACAGATTCATCGTATTAGAGAATTCTACTGTATAGGTTTCAATCACCTTTCTGCAAAAATGTGGAATTTTGTATTTTTTGCCAGAAGAAAGATCACGAATGCGTGTTTATTCGTTTTTTTTTGTTTTCCCAGGGGAGATCGTATCGATCCAGTGGTCTTAGAATATCGAGAGAGGGCTCATACGAACGAAAATTAAAGTTCTAGTGCCCTTTTTAAGTGACTAAGAAAATTGGAGGGCAACTAGGCCCCCTTGTTTATTCGTTTTTTCCCCAGGGGTGATCGTGTCGACCCAGTAATCCTAGAATATCGAGAGAGGGCTCATACGAACGGCAATTAAAGTTCTAGTGCACCTTTTAAGTGACTAAAAAAATTGGAGGGCAACTAGGCCCCTCCCCTGCCCCCTTTTTTTACCAAAATCGTCTGATCAAAATTTTAAGATAGCCATTTTGTGAGATAGCCACATAGTTGAAAGGCCCAATAGCCATCTAAAATGACCCCCCACAGCCCAGTGGGAAAGGCATTCAAGTTATAAATTTTTCCCATTATTTGCGCATAGTATTTGTTATATGGATATAGGCATACATTTTCGGATGGGGGGGGGGGGTAAATTTTCTGCTGGGGGTTTTTCCACGGGGGAATTTTCCATGGGGAGGGAAGTTTCCAGGGAGTGAACTTGCCAGAATTCTTATACAAAATTCTTTTTATTTGTCTTCCTTTCTCTTTCCCGTCTCACTTTTACCTGCAAAATGGTTAAGAGTAATTGTCCGGGGTAAATTTTCACCGGGATTGAATTGTCTAGAGGATATTTCCGTGGAGAGGGTGTTTTTCCGCGGAGGCAGGGCCAGATTTCCTGGCTTTAATTAAAAAATAATCAGAAATTCAATAAAAAAAAGGTTTTTCAAGTTCCATCCCCGGTGAAGTCAAAAGTCAAAATGCAGTCGACGTATTCATTCCGTATATTCGATCTCAGCTCAAGCGATGCAAAAGACTTGGTGCCGTGAGTAGGGAGGCCTCAGAAGGCACTGAACGAGATTTAATGTCCTTGGTAAAAGCCTGGACGAGATTTAATGTCCTTTGTAAAAAGCCTGGAAGAGATTTAATGTCCTTAGTAAAAAGTCGGGAAATCATGAGGGGATTGAGAAACAATATGGCTTCTCTACTTTAGTGTCAGAGATAAATTAATTTTCTATTTTAAATATGGCGTCTCTGGTCGTTAGAGTCCCGTATAAATTCTTGAAATCGAGTGATGTCATTTCTAGTTCCTGACACTAAAGAGATAGAAATTCCATTTTTAAATATGGCTTCTCGGATCTTTAGGCTTAGTGATAAATTTGGGAATTCCATCAAAGCCATAATAGTTTAACCAAGAACACCTTAGAGATGAAGAGATTAACGCCGGAAATGGTTTCCCAAGAATTTCAAATGTGACAGCGCAGGGATGCCGAAACAAAGGAACACGCAGAAATTACTTTTAGGGGATTATTTGGGCAAAAAAGTTTGAAACATTTAGAAGATGATTTTAGAAGATGATTTAGAAGATGATTTGGGGTGAAACTCTGTGGTCGTTATAATACACAAGTTCCATTTGAACAATGTTGTGAGGTCCCCTACCCCAACCCCAAAGGGCCCCTCGGGCCCCAAAGGCCCCCAGTAGCCCAAAAGACCCCCCCCCGATGCCCCCAAAGGGCCCCCCGCGCCTTCGGGGCCCCAAAGGACCCCAGAGCCCCTCCCTTCCTCCATCCCTTTTTTGATTTTTTTGTTAAGTTTTTTCGGGCTGAATTTCTTAGACTTAGAAATTATTCAACATTTTTCCGGTTTTTTCTTTAACCCATTGGCATAGAGTTTTAGCCTAGAGCCTTAGCTTAGTTTTATTTAGAGTTGAAGTTTATTTTAGTTATAGTTAAGAGTTTAAATTTGTAGCTTAGAGTCTTAGCTTAAAGTTTTAGTTAGAGTTCTAGTTTAATTTAGTTATAGTTAAGAGCTTAGAGTTTTAGCCTAGAGTCTTAGCTTAGAGTTTTAGCCTAGAGTCTTAGCTTAGAGTCTTAGGTAGAGTAGAAGTTTAGTTTAGTTATAGTTAAGAGTCTAGAGTTTCAAGTTAGACTCTCAACACTTAGAGTTCTAGTTAGAGTTATATTTTATTTTACTTTTAGTTAAGTGTTTTTGAACTTGTACTTTAGTTTTAACTAAACGTTTTAGCTTAGAGTTTTAGACTAGATTCATAGCTTAGAGTTTTTTCATTGCACTTTTAGTTTAGTTTAGTTTTAGATAAGGGTTTTAGTTTAGAGTTTCAGTTTGACATTAGCTTACAGTTTTAGTTAGAGTTATATTAGTTAAGAGTTTTAGTTTAGAGTTTAGAGTTTTAGTTTAGAGTCTTAGCTTAGAGTTTTAGTTAGAGTTAAAGTTTAGTTTAGTTTTAGTTAAGAGTTTAGAGTTTTACCTTAGAGTCTTAGCTTTGAGTTTTAGTTTAGAGTCTTAGCTTAGAGTTTTAGATAGAGTTGAAGTTTAGTTTAGTTTTAGTTAAGAGTTTAGAGTTTTACCTTAGAGTTTTAGCCTAGAGTTTTAATTAGAGTTAAATTTTAGTTTAGTTTTAGTTAAGAGTTTAGAGTTTTACCTTAGAGTTTTAGCCTAGAGTTTTAATTAGAGTTAAATTTTAGTTTAGTTATAGTTATGAGTTTAGAGTTTTAGCTTAGAGTCTTAGCTTAGAGTTTTAATTAGAGTTATAGTTTAATTTAGTTTTAGTTAAGATTTTAGAGTTTTAGCTTGGAGTCTTAGCTTAGAGCTTTAGTTAGAGTTCTAGTTTAGTTTAGTTTTAGTTAAGAGTATAGAATTTTATCTTGGAGTCTTAGCTTATAGTTTTAGTTAGAGTTCTAGTTTAGTTTAGTTTTAGTTAAGAGTTTAAAGTTTTACCTTAGAGTCTTAGCCTATAGTTTTAGTTAGAGTTGAAGTTTAGTTATAGTTAAGAGTTTAGAGTTTTAGCTTGGAGTCTTAGCTTAGAGTCTTAGTTAGAGTTCTAGTTTAGTTTAGTTTTAGTTAAGAGCTTAGAGTTTTATCTTAGAGTCTTAGCTTAGAGTTTTAGTTAGAGTTCTAGTTTAGTTTAGTTATAGTTAAGAGTTTAGAGTTTTAGCTTAGAGTCTTAGCTTAGAGTTTTTGTTAGAGATCTAGTTTAGTTTAGTTTTAGTTAAGGGTTTAGAGTTTTATCTTAGAGTCATATCTTAGAGTTTTAGTTAGAGTTCTAGTTTAGTTTAGTTTTAGTTAAGAGTTTAGAGTTTTAGCTTAGAGTCTTAGCTTAGAGTTTTTGTTAGAGATGAAGTTTAGTTTAGTAATAGTTAAGAGTTTAGAGTTTTAGCTTAGAGTCTTAGCTTAGAGCTTTAGTTAGAGTTCAAGTTTAGTTTAGTTTTAGTTAAGAGTTTTAACTTGGAGTTTTAGCCTAGATTCCTAGCTTAGAATTTTAGTTAGAGTTGAATTTTAGTTTGGTTATAGTTAAGAGTTTAGAGTTTTATAGTTTTAGCTTAGAGTCTTAGCTTAGAGTTTAACTTAGAGTCATAGT
This sequence comes from Artemia sinica, assembly GCA_027921565.1. Taxonomy (NCBI): domain Eukaryota; kingdom Metazoa; phylum Arthropoda; class Branchiopoda; order Anostraca; family Artemiidae; genus Artemia; species Artemia sinica. The sequence continues at coordinate 23,897,359 of CM051264.1, read as the reverse complement.
TTAGTTTAGTTTTAGTTAAGAGTTTTAGATTAGAGTTTTAGCCTAGATTCCTAGCTTAGAGTTTCAGTTAGAGTTGAATTTTAGTTTATTTATAGATAAGAGTTTACAGTTTTAGCTTAGTGTCATTGCTTAGAGTTTTAGCTAGAGTTCTAGTCTAGTTTAGTTTATTTAAGAGTTTTAGCTTAGAGTTTTAGCCTAGAGTCTTAGCTTAGAGTTTTTGTTAGAGTTGAAGTTTAGTTTAGTTATAGTTAAGAGTTTAGAGCTTTAGCTTAGAGTCTTTTCTTAGAGTTTTAGTTAGAGTTCTAATTTAGTTTAGTTTTAGTTAAGAGTTTTAGCTTAGAGTTTAAGCCTAGAGTCTTAGCTTAGAGATTTAGTTAAAGTTGAAGTTTAGTTTAGTCATAGTTAAGAGTTTAGAGTTTTAGCTTAGAGTCTTAGCTTTTAGTTAGAGTTCTAGTTTATTTTTACCTAATTGTTTTAGCTTAGAGCTTTAGCCTAGAGTCGAGGAGGGGGACAATAGATATTGATGACAATACTAAACTAACATAACCACAAATTTCCACATCATTACATAGAAATACCAAAACCATAGGTTAAATTAGGTCAAGTTAGGTTAGAGGTTAGGTTTCTCCACGTTTAACTTAGGTTAGGTTAGCTTATCTTGAGCGCTCATGATAAGCTAACCTAACCTAACCTAACTTAAACGTGGGGAAACCTAACCTCTATCCTAACCTAACCTAATCATACCTAATCATCAATATCTATTGTCCCCCTCCTCGACTCTAGGCTAAAACTCTAAGCTAAAACTCTTAAGTAAAAATAAACAAGGACTCTAACTAAAACTCTAAGCTAAGACTCTAACCTAAAACTCTAAACTCTTAACTATGACTAAACTAAACTTCAACTCTAACTAAATCTCTAAGCTAAGACTCTAGGCTAAAACTCTAAGCTAAAACTCTTAACTAAAACTAAACTAAACTAGAACTCTAACTAAAACTCTAAGCTAAGACTCTAAGCTAAAACTCTAAACTCTTAACTATGACTAAACTAAACTTCAACTCTAACTAAAATTTTAAGCTAAGACTCTAGGCTAAAACCATAAGCTAAAACTCTTAACTAAACTAAACTAGACTAGAACTCTAGCTAAAACTCTAAGCTATGACTCTAAGCTAAAACTGTAAACTCTTAACTATAAATAAACTAAACTTCAACTCTAACTAAATCTCTAAGCTAAGACTCTAGGCTAAAACTCTAAGCTAAAACTCTTAACTAAAACGAAACTAAACTACAACTTTAACTAAAACTCTAAGCTAAGACTATAAGCTATAAGCTAAAACTCTAAAACTCTAAACTCTTAACTATAACTAAACTAAACTAAACTACGACTCTAACTATAACTCTAAGCTAGGACTCTAGGCTAAAACTCTAAGCTAAAACTCTTAACTAAAACTGAACTAAACTTCAACTCTAACTAAAACTCTATGCTAGGACTCTAGGCTAAAACTCTAAGCTAAAACTCTTAACTAAAACTAAACTAAACTACAACTCTAACTAAAACTCTAAGCTAGGACTCTAGGCTAAAACTCTAAGCTAAAACTCTTAACTAAAACTGAACTAAACTTCAACTCTAACTAAAACTCTATGCTAGGACTCTAGGCTAAAACTCTAAGCTAAAACTCTTAACTAAAACTAAACTAAACTACAACTCTAACTAAAACTCTAAGCTAGGAATCTAGGCTAAAACTCCAAATTAAAACTCTTAACTAAAACTAAACTAAACTTGAAATCTAACTAAAGCTCTAAGCTAAGACTCTAAGCTAAAACTCTAAACTCTTAACTATTAATAAACTAAACTTCAACTCTAACTTCAACTCTAAGCTAAAACTCTTAACTAAAACTAAACTAAACTACAACTCTAACTAAAACTCTAAGCTAGGACTCTAGGCTAAAACTCTAAGCTAAAACTCTTAACTAAAACTGAACTAAACTTCAACTCTAACTAAAACTCTATGCTAGGACTCTAGGCTAAAACTCTAAGCTAAAACTCTTAACTAAAACTAAACTAAACTACAACTCTAACTAAAACTCTAAGCTAGGAATCTAGGCTAAAACTCCAAATTAAAACTCTTAACTAAAACTAAACTAAACTTGAAATCTAACTAAAGCTCTAAGCTAAGACTCTAAGCTAAAACTCTAAACTCTTAACTATTAATAAACTAAACTTCAACTCTAACTAAAACTCTAAGCTAAGACTCTAAGCTAAAACTCTAAACTCTTAACTAAAACTAAACTAAACTAGAACTCTAGCTAAAACTCTAAGCTAAGACTCTAAGCTAAAACTCTAAACTCTTAACTAAAACTAAACTAAACTAGAACTCTAACAAAAACTCTAAGCTAAGACTCTAAGCTAAAACTCTAAACTGTTAACTATAACTAAACTAAACTAGAACTCTAACTAAAACTCTAAGCTAAGACTCTAAGGTAAAACTCTAAACTCTTAACTAAAACTAACCTAAACTAGAAATCTAACTAAGACTCCAAGCTAAGACTCCAAGCTAAAACTCTAAACTCTTAACTATAGCTATACTTCAACTCTAACTAAAACTCTAAGCTAAGACTCTAAGGTAAAACTCAAAACTCTTAACTAAAACTAAACTAAACTAGAACTCTAACTAAAACTCTAAGCTAAGACTCCTGGCTCAAACTCTAAGCTCTTAACTAAAAATAAACTAAACTAGAACTCTAAATAAAACTCTAAGCTTTGACTCTAAGGTAAAACTCTAAACTCTTAACTAAAACTAAACTAAACTAGAACTCTAACTAAAACTCTAAGCTAAGACTCCAAGATAAAACACTAAACTCTTAACTAAAACTAAACTAAACTAGAACTCTAACCAAAACTCTAAGCTAAGACTCTAAGGTAAAACTCCTAACTATAACTAAACTAAATTAGAACTCTAACTAAAACTCTAAGCTAAGACTCCAAGCTAAAACTCTAAACTCTTAACTAAAACTAAACTAAAATAGAACGCTAAGTAAAACTTTAAGCTAAGACTCTAATCTAAAACTCTAAACTCTAAACTCTTAACTATAACTAAACTAAACTTCAACTCTAACTAAAACTCTAGGGTAAAACTTTAAGGTAAAACTCTAAACTCTTAATTAAAACTAAACTAAACTAGAACTCTAACTAAAAGTCTAAGCTAAGACTCTAAGGTAAAACTCTAAACTTTTAACTAAAACTAAACTAAACTAGAACTCTAACTAAAAGTCTAAGCTAAGACTCCAAGATAAAACACTAAACTCTTAACTAAAACTAAACTAAACTAGAACTCTAACTAAAACTCTAAGCTAAGACTCTAAGGTAAAACTCCTAACTATAACTAAACTAAACTAGAACTCTAACTAAAACTCTAAGCTAAGACTCCAAGCTAAAACTCTAAACTCTTAACTAAAACTAAACTAAACTAGAACGCTAAGTAAAACTTTAAGCTAAGACTCTAATCTAAAACTCTAAACTCTTAACTATAACTAAACTAAACTTCAACTCTAACTAAAACTCTAGGCTAAAACTCTAAGGTAAAACTCTAAACTCTTAACTAAAACTAAACTAAACTTCAACTCTATCAAAAACTCTAAGCTATGACTCTAAGCTAAAAACTCTAAACTCTTAACTATAACTAAACTAAACTTCAACTCTAACTAAAACTCTAAGCTAAGACTCTAAGCTAAAACTCTAAACTCTTAACTATAACTAAACTAAACTTTAACTCTAGCTAGAACTCTAAACTAAGACTCTAAGGTAAAACTCCAAACTCTTAACTAAAACTAAACTAAACTAGAACTCTAACTAAACCTCTAAGCTAAGACTCCAAGATAAAACTCTAAACTCTTAACTAAAACTAAACTAAACTAGAAGTCTAACTAAAACTCTAAGCTAAGACTCTAAGGTTAAACTCTAAACTCTTAACTATAACTAAACTAAACTTCAACCCTAACTAAAACTCTAAGCTAAGACTCTAAGGTAAAACTTCAAACTCTTAACTAAAACTAAACTAAACTAGAACTCTAACTAAAACTCTAAGCTAAGACTCTAAGCTAAAACTCTAAACTCTTAACTAAAACTAAACTAAACTAGAACTCTAACTAAAACTCTAAGCTAAGACTCCAAGATATAACTCTAAACTCTTAACTAAATCTATACTAAACTAGAACTCTAACTAAAACTATAAGCTAAGACTCTAAGCTAAAACACTAAACTCTTAACTATAACTAAACTAAACTTCAACTCTAACTAAAATTCTAAGCTAAGACTCTAAGTTAAAACTCTAAACTAAAACTAAACTAAGCTAGAACTCTAACAAAAACCCTAAGCTATGACTCTAAGCTAAAACTCTAAACTCTTAACTATAACTAAACTAAACTTCAACTTTAACTAAAACTCTAAGCTAAGACTCAAAGCTAAAACTCCAAACTATTAACTATAGGTAAACTAAACTTCAACTCTAACTAAACTCTAAGCTAAGACTCTAGGCTAAGACTCTCAACTCTTAACTATAGCTAAACTAAACTTCAACTCTAACTAAACTCTAAGCTAAGACTCTAGGCTAAAACTCTTAACTCTTAACTATAACTAAACTAAACTTCAACTCTAACTAAAACTCTAAGCTAAGACTCTAAGCTAAAACTCTAAACTCTTAACTAAAACTAAACTAAACTAGAACTCTAACAAAACCTCTAAGCTAAGACTCTAGGCTAAAACTCTAAACTCTTAACTAAAACTAAACTAAACTAGAACTCTTACAAAACCTCTAAGCTAAGACTCTAGGCTAAAACTCTAAACTCTTAACTACAACTAAACTAAACTAGAACTCTAACTAAAACTCTAAGCTAAGACTCTAGGCTAAAACTCTAAACTCTTAACTATAACTAAACTAAACTTCAACTCTAACTGAAACTCTAAGCTATGACTCTAAGGTAAAAATCTAAACTCTTAACTAAAGCTAAACTAAACTAGAACTAAACTCTCAACTATTACTAAACTAAACTTCAACTCTAACTAAAACTCTAAGCTAAGACTCTAAGCTAAAACTCTAAACTCTTAACTAAAACTAAACTAAACTAGAACTCTAACAAAACCTCTAAGCTAAGACTCTAGGCTAAAAACTCTAAGCTCTTAACTAAAACTAAACCAAACTAGAACTCTAACAAAAACTCTCAGCTAAGACTCTAAGCTAAAATTCTAAACTCTTAACTAAAACTAAAGTAAGCTTCAACTCTAACTAAAACTCTAAGCTAAGAATCTAAGGTAAAACTCCAAACTCTTAACTAAACTAGAACTCTAACTAAAACTCTAAGCTATAATTCTAAGCTAAACTCTAAATTCTTAACTTTAACTAAACTAAACTTCAACTCTAACTAAACTCTAAGCTAAGACTCTAAGGTAAAACTCTAAACTCTTAACTAAAACTAAACTAAACTAGAACTCTAACTAAACTCTAAGCTAAGACACTAAGGTAAAAATCTAAACTCTTAAGTAATACTAAACTAAACTAGAACTCTAACAAAAACTCTAAGCTAAGACTCTAAGCTAAAACTCTAAACTCTTAACTATTACTAAACTAAACTTCAACTCTAGCTAAAACTCTAAGCTAAGACTCTAAGCTAAAACTCTTAACTAAAAATAAACTAAACTAGAGCTTCAACAAAAATTCTAAGCTAAAACTCTAAGCTAAAAACTCTAAGCTCTTAACTAAAATTAAACTAAACTAGAACTCTAACAAAAACTCTAAGCTAAGACTCTAAGGTAAAACTCTAAACTCTTAACTAAAACTAAAGTAAACTTCAACTCTAAATAAAACTCTAAGCTCAGACTCCAAGGTAAAACTCCAAACTCTTAACTAAAACTTAACTAAACTAGAACTCTAACTAAAACTCTAAGCTATGACTCTAAGATAAACTCTAAATTCTTAACTTTAACTAAACTAAACTTCAGCTCTAACTAGAACTCTAAGCTAGGACTCTAAGGTAAAACTCTAAACTCTTAACTAAAAATAAACTAAACTAGAACTCTAACAAAAACTCTAAGCTAAGGCTCTAAGCTAAAACTCTAAACTCTTAACCATAACTAAACTAAATTTCAACTCAAACTAAAAATCTAAGCTAAGACTCTAAGGTAAAACTCTAAACTAAAACTAAACTAAGAAAGAACTCTAACTAAAACTCTAAGCTAAGACTCTAAGCTAAAACTCTAAAATCTTAACTAAAACTAAACTAAAGTAGAACTTCAACAAAAACTCGAAGCTAAGACTCTAAGCTAAAAACTCTAAACTCTTAACTAAAACTAAACTGAACTAGAACTGTAACAAAAACTCTAAGCTAAAACTCTAAACTCTTAACTAAAACTAAAGTAAACTTCGACTCTAGCTAAAACTCTAAGCTAAACACTCTAAACTCTTAACTATAAATAAACTAAACTTCAACTCTAACTAAAACTCTAAGCTAAGACTCTAAGGTAAAACTCTAAACTCTTAACTAAAACTAAACTAAACTAGAACTATAACTAAAACTCTAAGCTAAGACTCTAAACTCTAAACAAAAACTCTTAACTAAAAGTAAACTAAACTATAACTCTAACTAAAACTCTAAGCTAAGACTCTAAACTAAAACTCTAAACTAAAACTCTTAACTACTATAACTCTAACTAAAACTGAAAGCTAATACCAAACTGAAACTCTAAACTAAAACTCTTATCTAAAACTAAACTAAACTAAAAGTGCAATGAAAAAACTCTAAGCTATGACTCTAGTCTAAAACTCTAAGCTAAAACGTTTAGTTAAAACTAAACTACAAGTTCAAAAACACTTAACTAAAACTAAAATAGAATATAGCTCTAACTAAAACTCTAAGTGTTGAGAGTCTAACTTGAAACTCTAGACTCTTAACTATAACTAAACTAAACTTGAACTCTAACTAAAACTCTAAGCTAAGACTCTAGGCTAAAACTCTAAGCTCTTAACTATAACTAAACTAAACTAGAACTCTAACTAAAACTCTAAGCTAAGGCTCTAAGTTAAAACTTTAAACTCTTAACTATAACTAAACTAAACATCAACTCTAAATAAAACTAAGCTAAGACTTTTAGGCTAAAACTCTATGCCAATGGGTTAAAGAAAAAACCGGGAAAATGTTGGATAATTTCTAAGTCTAAGAAATTCACTCCGAAAAAACTTAAAAAAAATTCAAAAGGAGGGAGGAAGGGAGGGGCTTGGGGGCCTTCGGGGGCCTGGGGGCGCCGAGGGCCCTTTGGGAGTACCGTGGGACCCTTTGGGGGCACCAGGGGCCCTTTGGGGCACCGGGGGAGGTTTGGGGTAGGGAATCTCACAACATTGTTCAAATGGAACTTGTGTATTATAACGACCACAGAGTTTCACCCCAAATCATCTTCTAAATCATCTTCTAAAATCATCTTCTAAATGTTTCGAACTGTTTCGCCCAAAAAATCCCCTAAAATGTGTCAAACTGTTTTGCCCAAACAATCCCCTAAAAGTAATTTCTGCGTGTTCCTTTGTTTCGGCATCCCTGCGCTGTCACATTTGAAATTCCTAGGAAACCATTTCCCGCGTTAATCTCTTCATCTCTAAGGTGTTCTTGGTTACACTATTATGGCTTCGATAGAATTCCCGAATTTATCACTAAGCGTAAAGATCAGAGAAGCCATATTTAAAAATGGAATTTCTATCTCTTTAGTGTCAGGAATTAGAAATGACATCACTCGATTTCTAGAATTTATGCGGGACTCTAAAGACCAGAAAAGCCATATTTAAAAATAGAATATTAATTTATCTCTGACACTAAAGTAGAGAAGCCATATTGTTTCTTAATCCCCTCATGATTTCCCGACTTTTTACCAAGGACATTAAATCTATTCCAGGCTTTTTACCAAGGACATTAAATCTTGTCCAGGCTTTTAACAAGGACATTAAATCTCGTCCAGTGCCTTTTGAGGCCTCCCTACTGCCGTCTGGGACATGTAGGCTACATGAAAGAAATTGAAAAAAGAGTTATTCATTTAAATTTAGCATATCTTGTGTTTAAGCAGTCTTTCTCAAGATTTTATAACAAAAAGTCAAAATGTGGCGTAAAGAGCGTTGGTCAATGGAGGGGCGACCCTGCTCTTTTGTTATTTTTGCTAAACCCTGCTCCTGATTGTGGTAATTTGTGTTTGTTTCAAGTTTGATTTGATTATTCATTTTAAATTCTATTCGTTTTAGGATTCGTCTATTCATCTATCCATTTCTGCTATCTTTGTGTTTAATCTGATTATTAAGTTTGTTTTTGGTATGTTTTGGGTTTAATTTATTCGTTGTTAGTAATTTCTGTTCGTCATAAGTTTGATTTACCCTATGACTTCATTTTCTAATTGTCTTTTATTTAATATTGCTCTTTACTTTTCTCTGGAACGTTTCTTCTTTGAAAACTGTTTTCATAATTATATTCTTTATTTTAATTGATTTAGTTCATTTTGTTCGTTAATAATAGAAATATTTTTCCAGTTTTTTTTTCAGTTTTCCTCTATAAGAATTAAAATTTTCATCGCTATTTATATTATCGACAAAATTTGAAGATTCAGACAAAATTTTAAATGACAATAGTTCTTTGTAAAAAAAAAGTTCTAATGATAGTTGTAATATAGAGTTCCAATCGAATGGGCAAGGGACTTTTATTCAATTGGATTTACTAATATTTGGTCTTCTATGTTCTATCGCTATTGTTGCTTGCTATATCTGCGAATATTTTTTTCAATAGCTCTTAATTCTTACGCAAATAGTACTGTTTAATTTAGTTTTATACCTCCTCAAGTTGACCTGAAAAATAAAACTTAATACCATTCCCAAAAATTTTTATCTATGCTCTTTGAGATCCTGGATACACTTACACTCTTTTGGTTTATTTAAATTGTAAAAACAGAAGTAGTGATAGTGGTAGCCCTAAAAGTTTCACCTTAATACTCTTAGCATTATTAGTTACAGTAACTGTACCGGCAGTTTACACATAGTGCAATCTGAAGATCAAAATTCGCGATTACTTACCATTAAAGGTCTAACTTAAAAATGTAAGGGGTTCTTAAGATAACTTTTTGCTTTGTCACCTTTTGGAAATTTATATACTCATAGTGTACTTAGATTTAGTTCAATCTGCCTAAATGTTCAAGCAACAGTTGTAGTAGCAGTAGTAGCATTAGTGGCAGTATGCCCATAGTGTCTTTGGTTTCTTCAACATCCCCTTCAACACATGCTGGAAATTACAATTTATTATCGTCAACCGTTTCAGAAGTATTGCTGATACGTCTTCTTGACAACCTGTGTGGGTATAGTGTGTTCAGATTTATGTAAGTTGCTATGACATTGCTGATACGTCCTTTTGATAACTTGTATATTCATATAATTCTTTGAATTTTTATCTTAATACTCTTAGCCTTACAAGTAGTTGCTATAGAAGTAGTAGTTGAAGTAGTAGTAGTAGTAGTAAATGTGGAAGTGGTAGAGGTAGTGTAGTATCGTGCACATATTGCCTTTTGGTCAATTAATCTTCCCCTTTAAGCATTCTCTGAAAGTTCCAACTCAATACCCAAGTCCGTCCTCGAGATATGCCTTGGGGACATATAAGGTTTATATAGAAAAGGTGATCGTACAAACTTCGGAAGGAGCTCATTGGATTACTAATCAGAAGTTTTAGTGTGTTTTTTTTGAGATTCAGAGTGATGAGAGGGTGGATTCCCCCTCCCCCTTCCCAAAATACATCTGATAGAAATTTTGATATGGCTATTTGTTGTCGTAGAAACTTCGGAAAAGGCTCATTTGATTTGAAATTGAAAGGGCTAGTGCCCTTTTTAATAGTCAAAAGTAATTGGAGGGCAACTACCCCCCCCCCCCCAAGCCCTCGGGGCAAGGGTTGTAAGTTATGCCCTGGTGACATACAAGGTACATATAGAGAGGGTGATCGTATAAACTTTGGAGGGGGCTCATCGGATTGGTAATCAGAAGTCCTAAGTAGTAATCTAAGTTATACTTTGCTTAGACATATAGCAATCTCCATGTTATTCTACGTTCCATGGCAGCTTTCCAAGGCAGATTACCAGACTGGTTATTTGGCAGTGTATAATGTGGTCAAACATGTTTTGAGAGTATGATCATAATTATATAACTCAACCGAACCGGTTTTTGAGGCAACATCCGTTTTTTTGAGCCAATCAGAGAGCGGAGGTTACTCCATATACGATAACTTGATTTGTGGTTGGGATTTGAATAAAAGGAATGGTTTCCTTTACAATTCATATTAGTAAGAGAATTGAATTCAGAGAGAATAGTTTATTTGAGAGGATATTAGTAGAGAAAAATGAGTGGTGCATTTACATTATTGGAGATTAATGATGGAACCGACAGCAGCAGCAACGATATACGAGTACCCAATGTGGCCGTGGAAATAACCGCTGGTTGTAGACTATGCCTTGAATGAGACAATATGTATGCTAGATACGTGATATCATTAAGCAAGTTTAAACAGGAGGAGCAACTATGTTTTTCTGGAAAAGTGAATATTCTCCATATAAATAAACTTCGGTCAGCATTAGATGTGCTATCGAAATATATTGATGACAACAAAATGCATCAGTGAATATTATTATTGTAATTATGTTCAATAAAATTGTTTCTAAATCAAAGGTATTTTTATTTCTATAGTAGACTAGCGTATATTTTTTAGAGTAGAAAAAAAAATTCTGGTTAGTCTGAAGTTGGTTGTGAGAGAGTTAGGACTCTAAAAAATGGATAGATTTGAGAAAGAGCGAATCATGGGGAATCTAGTGTTTATGGAAAAACGTTTGATTCTAGATGACGATTTTCTAGAGCTGTCTATTCAAAGGAAGATATTTTCTCGGGGAATGCTTGTCGATATAATGAAAAGTGATTCTCCATCATTAAACTATTGTATGAAGCTTCTACGTCGTGGTCCAAATGCATTTACACAATTTATTGATATATTGTTCACGACACGGCGAAATGATATTGTGGATATGCTTTTAAACACTAGTTTAGAAATTTAGGACTTTTTTTCATGAGAAATATGGTGCTCAAGGATGATTTACTCCTCTCTCTCTCTATCTCAGGCAATTTTTGTTGTTGCTAGCTCAGTCATTGTGGCAGTGAGAGTGTCAACACGTGAAAAAATGTTCCATACATGTCCCCTATGTATGTACACACTGGGCAGCTGGCCATTATGTGAGAATTGCACAATGATTGACGAGTATGATGAAAAGTGTAGATTATGCAACCCGTGTAAATTGCATAGAGGATATGCTGTACAAATTAAAGGTTGTAATTCCTGTCTTGAAGAGGTGTGTGACTCTCATCCTAGAGGTCACCTATGCTCCAATCGCCATTATGATAAATGTAATCAGTGGGAGAATACATATCCAGGTATGATTGGAAAGAATCCTAACCGTGATTTTAGTTTATTGCTACGAGATTGGTATCGTCGCGGTTTTAGATTGTTCTGGGAGGAGGAACCGGGTCAGCGATTCAACTGTTGGAACAACAAAAGAATATGGTTTCTACGTCATCGTTGTGAAGACAATGGGTGTTATGATTATAAGCCCACTGATTTTTATTTGGCTGTGATGGAATGTGATTCGACACTTGAGGACACTGTTTGTGAAATTGCTTCAAATAAGCAAATTGAAACATGTGAATTCTATAGAATGAATGAGAATAGTATCATTGACTATACAAAGAGATATGACAAGAGTGAAGTTACACTCTACTGTAGAAAATGTGACCCTGACATTGCAGTACATCAGGATCAGTATACTGTGAATTCGGATAATCTACCTGCACTAGTTGTTGTCGACAAATACCTATACCTAGTAGAAGATGAAATCTAAAGAGTAGAAAAGTTGTTTATCATGTATATAAATTTGTATTAATAATTAATTTCACATACATTTTTAGAACATTTTATTCGTAGGGCACTAAAATCAATATTAAATACGCTTGTAAGTATATTTTCCACTAGAAAGTCGTTCAATCGAGGTAAGTCCACGTAGATGTCGTGAAACTGCTTGTAGGTGTAGCCACGACATCTGAACATGAAAAAGAGTAGTGCATGAAAGCCACATGTCTTAGTCGTTAAATCCTGTACTCTTCGTTGATTTTGAATAATGCTTTTCCCACTGCTTTCAATAAAGTTGCTGATGTATGGAGTGTAGAATTTATACGATAGGCCAAGAGGATCGAAGAATTCAATATTCTTCGTTGTTTGAAAGATGCATAGCCAATGGCCGGTCTTGAAAGTCGATGGACTGCTATTAACAATGATTAGGGTATTGTTAACTCTTGGAATTTTTTCAATGAAGTCCGAAGGTATGCAATAGGACTTGTACTGGGACATGTATGGATCCATACTAAATACATTGATTATTTGGTTTGTGTTCATGGTGCTAGGTCTAGTAGAACACTGCCGTCGGGTGTGATTTCCCAATAGGTTTCAAATTGACTCAGTGATATTAGCGTGATACTCTCAGTCAGAGCATCGGCAAATGTACACTCTAAACGTACATTCCCTGTTCGTACTATGCTCATATCCTGAGTCCCCGACAAGTCCAAAACAATTACCCCATGATTTTTTGAAAACATTGAATTGGTTATTCCATTTTTAAATAGTTGAGAGTCATGATCTAGGGATTGCATGGTCAACTCGTACAGAGTTCTATAAGATTTTTTGTCAAATGATAGAGTGTACAATGGAATACCATTCACTTTGCACACAAGGCTAGATATACCGAAAAAATTAAAATCATGGGGGATTCAGTCCAGGATCCAGCAGCACTACCACTCTTCACAAAGGCCAAAGCCAATTTTGATGGGATTTCTCCATTGATAAATGATGAATCGCTATAGCTACGAGAGCCGGTGGAAATGTGACGTTGATTGGTGATCGTATGGGGGACAAGAAGTTTAATGTTTTTGCCATTGGCTCTTAGCTTTTCCACTGCCAATGCAACAGAGCTCATAACCTGTTGTTTTCGGACGTGGAGAATTGCCGATGTGATAATGACATTTGCATCGAATGCTGCAGGAAGTGTTTTTCTCAAAATGAAATTCGATGGGGCCATCTGTAACTTTATGTCAATCTTGACATTGGGGGGTAGCCATTGGGATATATTGAATATCTCATGATTTAATTTTCCAACCAGATGATACTCTTGGGTCACTGCAGTAGTCAACTCACCGTCAGTATCAACACCTGATCGATATTCATAGCCCAATGATTGTCCTCTCAACTCCTTGTATGCCTTTGGTGTCATCATCATAAATTGTATGTAGCTTGCATAGTTGGATAAATTATTGCTAGTGCTCACCAATGTTCCATTAATAAATACATTAATTTGTTTGAATAGGTTGTGTAGAATACAGTTTTCATAGGAGAGACCGTCGGCAGCATTTGGAGTTGTATTATCTGACTTTTTCTTCACCACAACATTTAAATCAATAAATGTTGATGAGAAATCAATGAAATAGTCTTCATTGGAAAATATTTGAAAGTGTATATTTTCCGAGAGAGGTTGTTGGGGATGAAATTGTTCATAGTAGCCATACTTGACACTGACATCAACATTTTCAGCATTGAATAGATTCAATGAGGAACTGATTGATGGATATGCTTCCTTGTGGGGGAGATAAGTCATCTTAAGAGAAGAAATCCTTCTTTGATCTAACAATCTTTTTCTTCTTCTTCTTCTTCTGCTTATTGGTCTTCCTTGTTTTCTTCCTCAAAGTCCTTGTTGATGTCCTTCGCTTCCCGCCTGGGTAGAGACTGATGAGTGAATGACGTGCACCCATCCTTTTCAATCCCTTCCCATTTTTTCGAGATTTTAGTTGCTCACCAGCGGCTCTTGCTGAAGATCTAATATTTTCCTTAACACTCTCCTTGAAATTCTTGCCCGACCCCCAGTCCTGTAGTGTGGAGGCAGCAAAATTTGATGCAGCAGGCACAAGATATTTTCTGGCAAAGGGGTAGTGCAGAACGAAATAGCCTAGCAAACCAGCTACCAAGACCATAGCCAGACATTGTAGTACGACCCTTGTAGTAGTCCAATCCATTGCCTATTTGATGTGGACTCAAAGCATCAACATAACAATCGATATCGGGACAGAGAAATGGAATTCTTCTATTGTTCATTTTAGGTGATTTTGCTGTCGCCGACAACGGGTCGAAAATGACATGTAATCACTGCTAAGCCTTTTGTTATTGCTAGAGGATCACCCAATTCACTTCTTTGTGTTAACTGACAGAGTTCCAAATACGAAGTGTTTACAGGAACATACTGAAGATGCTTTATATTATAGTGATGAACAAGTTCATGAGTTGTTTTTCGTTCAAGAAGATGTAGGAGGGGGACATTTGAATTACCGACTCTCGATGTTTTCCACAAAGGATGCATAGAGAAATATGCAAGAGTCCGAGGCGAAACCAGGTGGATAATCAGCAAAAATAACTTGATCCATCCCGTAAACGGCGCCAGCATTTTTCCCATTGATCGTATTCGGTTTAAAGCCAAGAACGTCTCTCAGATTATCATTGAGAATAATTATTTCAGTGTCAACAGGTGAGGTAATGTAAATCCTATCATGTTCCAATGAATAATTAAAATGGAATTTACCATTCCTACGATATGAGATTTTTCTATTGATTGTACGATCAATAATTATCGTATTCAATATATTTCAATTTGGCATGTGGGATTCGCTAGATTTAAGTGCTTCAACCCATTCATAGTCGACAAAGAGTGTCCAATCGAATGGTATAACTTTTATATCATACACACGATCCTTTCTCAGGATGTTATAGGTATTTTTGAGAATACAGTCGAAAAGAGCCACTTCATACGCACCGTCAAATATGATGGCGGGGGAGAGTTTTGTCCAAAAATCACTTGTCGTATTCAAGTCGTTGTAGAGAGGATCGGAAACATTGGACATAAAAGTTACATAGAAATCATTGGGCATTGTCAATATCTTCAACACCGATCCAAGAATCAAAATCAGAGTTGTATCCTAGCCACCGAACGAGTAACTGTTTCCTACCCCTGCGAGTACGAGTCTTTAATATCTTTTCAATTTGATAGATTTCACTATTATTTTTAACCTTTTGTAGTTCATAGACATAAAAGCCGCCGAGAATCTCTTCATCTTTGGTATCGCGCAAACGATAAGTTATGGGTTTAGTTTCTAGGATTTTTGCCACTTTAAAAAGTTCGGTGGACCACAAGTAATTCCCCTTTTCCAAAACATTAGTTGTCCTATTAATTCGAACAGTATCACCAACATTGAATTTATTTTTCTTCTTGACAATCGTTTCATTGGAATACTGTTTAAGAAAGGTGTCAATTGTATCATGATCAGAATGATGAAATTCCGTTTGGGTTGAGTTGGACAATGATCGATGAGGTCGTTGATTATAAATCAACATGATTTTATCTAAATCATGAATAAAAGCTGGTGTATTTTTCAATGTACAATATCTTGAAATTAAAAGTCGAATAGTTCTTATCAATCGTTCGGCAAATGCAGCCTTTATAGGACTATGACTATGACAGCGCAGTGTACTATATTTCACTACTACTTTTGAAACATGGGGATTAACAAATTCACTACCACGATCCGTTTGAATTTTTTTATATGAATCCTGCTCGAGAATACTTTCAATGGCCTGAGCAACTTCAACGCCTCTCTTCGAGCGCAATGGAATTGCATATGCATAGCGACTAAAACACTGATTGCAAGTAGAATGTACTTGTACGGTGTATTGTGACGTCTTTTAATCTCATCTAGAGTTAGGAGATCTGCTTGCATTATATGCAATGGGAAAAAGGCTTTAATTTTCGATATTGATTAGCACGAAGTCTATGATTTCTATGCAGAGTGTAACTTGATTCATTTTGTAGATAGTCTTGTACACTTTTAGTGTGAACACCAGTGACCTTGGAAAGAGTGGTGGGGGAACTTAAACTCCCCACTTCACCAATATTTTCATAAACACCTTTCAGAACTTCAACCATTTTGAACGTAAACACGTTGTGTAGCGTCCGCTACCCTTTTGTATACTGGCGGTTGGTGGTGGTGGTGGTGGTGGTGAAGTTGACTTGATACGTCTTCGCTTTTGTCTAGCTATCAGTGGTGTGCTAGTATTTTCCAAAATTGATTTAAAATCTTCTTCTTCTTCATGTTCATATTTTAATGGTGTTGAGAATGATGCATGTTCATTTATTTTTTTTAGAATTTGTCTATTGCTAATAAGACTTTTGGGGAAGTTTAATGTATTTACAAAGTTGTATAGATGAGCGTCAAATGATAATAGTCCTTTACGATTTGTAACCATATCATAGATTAAATCAAGTAGATTATAGCTCTTGCCCTGAATTATAATCCCTTTCCCATTGCTCTCAACTTGAATATGATCTTGACCACTTTCCATGAGATAGGTTAGGAGTCGTTTACTTTGTTCATGATATGAGTCGGGCATTAGATTTCCAATTTTCAATACAATTGAATCCAATTCCTCCTTCTTTAATTGTGTTCCAGCAGACTCTTGAGGAGATGATTCTTTTTTGTGATCAATAGCAGCAGCAGTGGCCTTCGACCGATAGGGCTTATGTTTGTCCACTCGGCGAAATGCATCTTGAAGTAAAAGCAGTTTTTTATCATCCTCAATATTCTCGTTGTCAAGGAATTTACTCAGATTGTTCTCAAAGTGTTCCATGGATGAGAGAGCGAGTTCTATTGGAGTCAATTTATAGGGTTTTGCCATTCTCTCACTAGAGAAAACTGTTTACAAGTCCTGCAATTATCGGCAGTAAAAGTGTGAAAAAGCTACCGCCCGCCTGAAGAAGTCGTTTCCTTTTAAAATTCTTTCCTTTGTTTTTGAGGCCAATGTACGTACAATGGAACGATGTTGCTTTGCCCGTTGCTTAACTACTTCTGGCAGTTGAACATTACCCTCGGTCAAATTTAAACAAAGTTCAGATATTAGATTAATGAAATCATTGTCAATACCATGTTTGAGTATGGCTTTCCTAAGCGAGGGTTTTGAAGTGCTTAGAACTGAAAACAGATGTCTATTTTCATGTAGTTTCTTCAGTGTCATGATAGTAACTAATAGGTCTTTTTATTGTTCTCGGGGAGATATACTGTAATTTCATTGTCGAAAATATCTGTGACTACACGCAGATCCTCGGGTGTATTTTGATTAAGATCTAATAGGATATAGCCGTAGGGTTTATTAGTTGCCTGATTGTATTCTGAGAGCAGAAATTTAGGGGCGCTTGGATAGATTTGTTTATTGAGGGTTATTAGCGAGCTAGAATCAGGAACAACTCTGTAGATGATATAGTAGGTGCAGTTCAATGCAAGTGTTTGCATACATTTGCTCTGATGAAAGAGATTGTGTAGAACCAGAGTAACGGAAATCTGTTCATGATGAGAGCGAACGGTGAACAATTGCAGCATTTCCTGGGACCATTGTTCAATAGATTCAGCCAGATCGTCAATGATCAGCCAAGAGTTTGGTTCAATAATGCTGAAAACATCAAGTCCCTGTATGAATTGTATCTGCACCAATCCCGTGATGGCAATTGCTTTTATTTTATCGTATGACTCCTGCCAAATACTGTAACAATAGTAGATTTTTCTCGGCTTTTCCACAAACATTTTATCGCAATTTTTAATTATTTTAGTTAAGAGTGTTGTTTTGCCTGACATTGAGGGCCCACACAGAAACGATCTGAATGGTGTTTTAAATTGATACATGTTCCCTTCAACAGTTCACCTAGACAACTAACTGTAGACTATAGCTGTCTAATGACTAAATAATTTCCCTACTACTACGTTCAACAATAATAAGAAGAAGAAGACGAATAAAGAATCATATTTTCTTTTATTATATGCATAAAAAAGTAACAATACTTAAAAAATACTACATTGAAAAAAAGCACATTAAACATGAAAAAAATACACTTTTTTTAAATTATTTATAATAAAAAATACAACATTTACATGGGCACAGAGAAAAAACACTTAAATAAATACACTTTTTTTTTGTTTATAGAAAAAATACAACATTTATTAGAATAAAGCACTTAAAATAATATCACTTTTTTAAAATTTCAATGAAACATTTACAAAAAAAAAATCTGCTCTAAGTAAAAAAAGATAACTTTGGTAGTGGCTGGCGGTGCGCCCCCGCTGGCGGCCGCCCCCCCCCCCTCCCCGGGCCGCGAGCCCCCCCCCCCCCCCCCCCCCCAAGGCCGCGAGGCCCCCCCCAAGGTTTTGGGAAAAATTTATTGGACTTTATTCAAACCGAGACTTTCCCTATGGATAACACATTTGGCCCGGTCTGAAGTTAAATAGTGCCCAATGGGGAGGGTAGTCACACCGTCTTGACAAATATAGACCTTGTCGGAGATGGTACTCATGGCAATTTTTTCTACATTTACAGTAAAGTTCCTGTAGTTGAGGGAACAAATTGCCAGCAATTTGGCTCGTGGAATTGTATTTTGAACAATACAATTCCTATAAATGTCCATATTGAAATTCTTATCCACATAGCGCGTGGGTACTCCTTTGCAACGTTTCTTGATTTCCTCGTCGTGTGTCTGTATAAAGTACACCTTCGGACTTACAAACACACCACTGGAAATCATGTCGCTTCCCGTTTCTGATTTAAAAAATAAAAGCTGATTTGGCGCCTGACGTTTCACTAGCTCTGGGTAAAGCCCACTCCAATTGGTGTAGTCCATCCGCGAGCTGATAATTTCACCGTGCGCCAAATCATCAATTAGATTTGGGGTTTTTACTTTTAACAGTAGAGAATCTGTGTCCCCGTAGCAGACCTCTACTTGCCCCTTTTCCGGCCACTGTACCCTAGCCACATTGTAGTAGAATTCCAACATGAGCTTTTTATAGATCTCCAAGATCGCACTGCCTGCAGCAATATTTTTATTTAATACAATGCTTCTTTTTTTTCTATTCAATAGTACCATGTCCGGGCCAATGATTGTGAAGGAAGTGTAATTTGGATCGGCAATAATTCGAGCACATTGTTTGGGATCGGTCACGACGTCACAACGATTTCTATTGCGAACACTTTCACACATTTTGCCGAAAGCCGAATTCAAAATGAGCTTATAAATTTCTTTTTCAGCTTTCGTTTGTGCTTCAGAACGTTTCTTGACAAAAGTGTCAACAAATCTTTTTAGATAGGGTTTTTGGCTAAACTAGAGCGCTCTGTGAACCTTTGTGACGTTGAAACCGTTGTTGCACATCCATTTTAAAGCCACATGATGTACAACAATATTTTTTTTCGGCAGAAGGTCAGCAATAAGTTTTTGTTTTGAAGGTGACCAATGCAATCCGTCCACCTCGACTAAACGCCTATTGCGAGGGCTCAAAGAGTCCCTACTCACAGGTCTATTGATGCACGGGAAAACAAAATCCTTTACTGAATCGTGAAGCTCAACTGGTATCTCCCCATCAATTTAAAAAAAACATCCAACCGGTCCATTCTCCTCAACACTGTTGTCAATGTTGGGGAAATGGGGAGCTTGATGGTCATTGAGCCATTTACAGTCACCGCAAGGTAGCGCATAATGGGACATGGCCGAGGGGTAGAGAGAATTCATATCAAGGAAAACTGCATCCGATTTTTTCCCCGTCTTCTCTCCAGTTGGATTAGTTTCCAAGATGCAAACCCCGTGAAAAACGTATCCAACCCTCATTGACCTTTCGATGAACAGGTGCTGATCAGTGTCTGTGATTAGCCCAATTTTTCCCCGCTAATTTTTAGGATGAGGTCCATCACCAGATAAGGAGATGAAAAATAATAGCCCAAATCAAGATTAAATTCCCCATAGATTTTGTCCGGTTTTTAACACATAATGTCTAACAAAGTTAACACATCACTCGACAAATACAGCTTGCAGTAGTCAAACCCATTTTTACACCCTCCCTCTGCCCACACTTTTTTAGCAAAACTGTATTCATCGGGGGTGCACCTACGATCGTGTAGACTGTCTTAAAACGATTCAATCGAAGGAATAGTTTCCTCGGCGAATCTCGACATGGAACAATAATAATCATAAGGATATATGCCCTTGACCGTCAACAAATCATATAAATCATTTGGAAATTGTTGCTTGAGACGGAGGAAAGCGTTGGAGCCGTCATCGTTTTTCTGCACTTGAATTAATTCGCTCAATGATTTGGGGAAAAACTGTAGGAATCTAAAAAGCGAATTTTATTCGTGTACTCAATTTCGTCTTCAGCAAATTTCCACATAAATTCCAAAACAAGCAACTTTTCCGATGATTTAGGAATGATTTTGTAGGAAAAGCTGTCTATCACCCATGCATCATCCACTGTTCCATTTCTTTGAAGATGTGCCATTGCTTGTAGCACATACTTCAGATCGTAGTTAGAGTTATGCATAAAAACCGGAAGAAAGAGTTGCTGTTTAATTTTTAAATTACATGAATTGTGAGCCCACCCCCGAAAGTTACTTTTTCCCGTTGAATTGGGATCAATAAGGTGATTATGATCCTGGACCGCGTCTTTTGGGGCAAGAGCACTCCTACAAACCCAGCAAATTGTCCCCTTTTCTAGTGCCAGTTGCTCTTTATCTGATAATGTCATTGGGTAGTTGGTGTGACGCAATCGTGAAATTGCGCTGTTTGCTGTTTTTATTAAAGACACCAATAACTTTTCCATGCTACCCTCCTAATCCATAGCCAAAGAACTCTTCCAACTGCATTTTATTATTGGAGTCGCGACGGGCATACGCATAGGAACACGCAACTAGTTGGTGTTCCTTGACTATATTTGGCCTTGATGGGTCTGATACCTCCACCAGTCTTGATTCACAATCCAAACATACTTTATCAACTTGTAGCAGGGAATTTTGGAAATTTTTAAATTGTAAAGTATCTTTGCCTTCTGCCGGCATTTCAATTCTTTGATTGCCATGAATTTTGCAATGCCTCATGTGATCCGAGAATGTTTGCTCAGATCTAAATGGGGAAAGGCACATGGGGCAATAGAGACGTTCCCCTTTCTTCACACCTTAAGATAGGAGTCGACTTATTGCTGTAACGGGGAAAAAATGACCATAGGAATTTACATCTTTGGGGGGCTCGTAAATAACCCAAACCCAATTTTTAACATTATCCACCGGGGGTTTCCTCACTGAATATAAAACCCCTTTTTTATTTGGTTTCTTTCCCCCATTTACAAATTCTGTGTCATACTGGAGAACAACCACCCCCAACCCAAGATTTTCATTTGCTTTTTCGAATATAGCTATTTCTTTCAAGGACACCCGATACTTCCCCTCTAAACAGTCAAAATTTACTTTGGGAAATTTTCTCCACCGTTACGAGCAAGTCCGTCGAGATTTTTCATTGTTGAATCTTTTTTTAATGTTTTATGGGCTGCCGCTAAAAATGCATATTTAAAGCATTGCAGTCCAGTTTCAAAATTGAAACCTTGAACCCCTCCTGTACCCGACAAATCTGGGTGGTATTTTATTTTGTTACCCAGCCCTCTCCTTAAAATAAAGTTTTTTTAAATATACTGAGATTCAGATCCATGTGTTCAATGTATAAAACGGTGGACCCACTTCCCCTCTCGTTAAACATGACCAAAGTCGAAATTAATTTATTTACCCAGTTGAAAAAGTTGCTCTCAAATTCATTTAGACCAGGGTAAAAAGTTTGATTGCCAGTTGAAAAATGAAAATAAAAAATATCCCCAGATGTTCCCTTTTGTAAATAAACTTTTTGATTTACTGATGCTTTAACCCCCCGCCCTTGACCCCCCATTTCTGAATCTGAATCTCAATTTGTGCTCGAATTCTGTCGATGTAGCTATGGAGAACATTTACAGGGTCTGTTAAAATAACCCTACCGTCAATGACGTTTTCTTCGGGAGGATTAAAATCTACCCTATGTGTTTGTAAGTGACCTAGAGCAGACTCTAACAAATAAAATTCACGTAGTTCCGGGGATATGACCCTATTTTCATGTCCTGCACCTATTTACACAGGACCCAATTCACTAATTATAAAACTATCGTCAAAAATATCCCCGGGAACATTAGGTCCAACAATTTGCATAAGACTGTCCTTTTCTTCAGCTGTAAAGTGAAAATCCAGGGGGATATTAAATGACATACCTTCACTAACATCATCCGGCGAGAGGGTACAATTACCCATGATACTTTGAAGTCCCGGACCAGGGAAGGCAGAAGTTTTCATAACTTCCCCCTGAAACTAGAAAATGAATGGATTAGGTTTTTTTTTCTTTGACGAAAGTTTTATCACAATTATAGCACACTTTTTTTTCTTAGTCGGATTTGTATTCATATTATTTATCAAACAATTGTTTTTTTTTCTTAATTGAATTCGTACTTATCAAACAAATGCATAATAAATTACAAATTTTGTTTATAGCGTTCTTTATATAGCAAGTGCATAATAAATCACAAATTTTGATAATAGCACGCACACACACACACAAATGCGCACACACTCACACATGTGCACACACTCACTCACACACACACACACACACATGCACACACACTCACACATGCACACACACTCACGCTTACACACACACACACGCAGACACACACACACACTTTTACAGTGTTGAAAAAATGGCGAAAAGGCTAATTCATTAACCTATAGAAAAAAGGTTTTATTTTCTATGTGAAATAGCGATTATTTTATAAAGTTAAAAAAAAGAACATGTTCATTTTTTCACCCCATCCTCAAAACTCAATTCCTCCTAGAATTATTTAAACTAAATACTTGCCTCCACCCCCCTCCCACAGAAAGTTCAGAAAGACACAAAAGAGTGCTTTCTTTGCTAATAAAAAAAATGCATTATATTCAGCTATCTCTGAGGGGAGCAGAGAAATTTAAAACAATGGTCGGGAGGCGGGGGGATTAACATTTTAATATCTCTGACATACACTTTTACGGTGTTGAAAAACGGCGAAAAGGCTAATTCATTAACCTATAGAAAAAAGGTTTTATTTTCTATGTGAAATAACCATTATTTTATAAAGTTAAAAAAACATATTCATTTTTTTTCACCCCATCCTCAAAACTCAATTCCTCCTAGAATTATTTAAACTAAATACTTGCCTCCACCCCCCTCCCACAGAAAGTTCAGAAAGACGCAAAAGAGTGCTTTCTTCGCCAATCAAAAAACAAAAAAAATGCATTACATTCAGCTATCTCTGAGGGGAGCAGAGAAATTTAAAACAATGGTCGGGGGGCGGGGGGATTAACATTTTAATATCTCTGACATACACTTTTACGGTTTTGAAAAATGGCGAAAAGAAAATACTTAAAAAAAAAGTTGGATAGAAATAGGTAGAAGCTAGAGGTGAAAATACTCACATTTCCAAATTCAGACTGCACTTGTACATCTGAAGTCCCTGGCAAAGCATGAAGGGTGGCCTCCTCCCGATCTTGAGCAGACAAGACCGACGCATTATGAGAAAGCATCCATTCCCTCTTGAATTTTCTACCAGGTTGCATAGTGGTCTGTGCAGAGCTGGCACTGTCATGAGAGGGCCCCAGTTGATCCATAGAACCTGTAATAGAGCTAGCATATCTGATGATGGATGGTCTTGCAGCTTGCATCGATGTGGTATCATCCCATCTTGTTCTCTTTTCAGGGGTGGGGTAATTGAAGAAATCTTCCTTCTCCTTAAAAAGAAGAAAAATTTAGCATGGAAAAACGATCCTCCATTTTACAGAAGGAAAAATTAGTCTGCACAAAGAATCTCCCTCCCCTTCCACTGCATCAAATCCAATACAATGATTTAAAATATAGATCTAAAAAATAGTCAACTATATTAAAACCTGACCAAACACTAAACTTCAGTGGTTTGTTTCGGAATGACCACATTAGTTTTCTTGTCAAAGGATATACGTGTCTGCACAAAGAACTCACTCCCTCCCCCCTTTACTTTTCATTCGAAGAAATAGTCTTTTTTTCACCTTACAATGAACGTGTTAGAATTGATACATTGGCCGCTTCCCTGTCTTATATTTTTATAAAAGCCTCTTAATCATCTGTTAAACCCTTTTGCTTTCATCAAGAACATCTAGTCTAATTTGGCCAAAAAAAAAGAAATTCTTGTCAACGAGTCTTGAATAGGGCATTTCCATCCTTTGTTATCATAACCCCAATAAGACACATGCCAATTTTGTTTTGAAATCATCCCCTCTTGGTAACAGGATTATAAACATGGATGGTTTTATCCAAACCGGAAAAAGATAGCACATTTTAGATGGACGATGGGAAAAAGGATATTTTTGAACGAAATAACTAAAAAGTAAGGAATTATGGTCGTAACACAGCAATGGAGGAGGGGGTTTTTGTTTTACATAATAGAAAAAAGCGTACTTTGCGTTTTCTAACGAGTATACTATTGTATGAATTTTTATTGTTGAGGGTGGGGGGAGGGGGGCTAAGTCCCCCTGAAGTTTGAATTTACTAGTAAAACGATTTTTTTTTGAAATAAAGAATGAAAGTGTACTCACATTGAAAATAGAAATATCCATTGTTCCAAAGTTAATAAAATTCAGCGTACTATGCTCGATATGTTAAGACATAATGAAAATTAAATTCTAATGCATGAACATTTTATACGGGATTTCAAGGACGAATAAAAAACGGATGTTGAGTTACATAATTTCGTGCATGCCCCGAAAACATGTTTGACTACTTTATATCATACCAGTTTTTTTAAGAATGTGCACGTGAACTCATGACGTACATTCATTGTGCAATTGACAACAATAACAGAAAAAATTTGTCTGCTTAAATTATATTATTACGACCATGCTCTCAAAACATGTTTGACTACATTATACACTGCCAAATAACCAGTCTGGTAATCTTTCTTGGAAAGCTGCCATGGAACGTAGAATAACATGGAGATTGCTATATGTCTAAGCAAAGTATAACTTAGATTACTACTGCCCTAGTGCCGCTTTTAAGATTCAAAGTGATCAGAGGGTGGGCTAGTGTTGTAAAATTACCATAAAATAAAAAGTCGGTAAGTAAAATTGTTAAAATAAGGTAAAAAACGGTCATCCTTTAGATTTCCAATTGAGTGAAATCCCTCCATGGCCTGTTCGACCAACTTTTCCGCATGAAGGGCCTCTGGGAAAAAATAAATGAACAAATGTTAACACATTGAACTCTTATGGGTCTTTACTATAGGTAATGCAATATGAATGCCCCAGATTTCAACAGGAGAGTAGAAATTTAAATTTCATTTCTGATGAAAACCCAGACTTATCGAACGGGAAAATAGGGGGATTTTCTATGGGGGAGGGGGAATATTCCAGGCGATGGAGGGTAAATACTGGCT
Organism: Artemia sinica; assembly: GCA_027921565.1. Taxonomy (NCBI): domain Eukaryota; kingdom Metazoa; phylum Arthropoda; class Branchiopoda; order Anostraca; family Artemiidae; genus Artemia; species Artemia sinica. The sequence goes on along the minus strand of CM051264.1, from coordinate 23,871,857 downwards.
CCTGGGGAAACGACAACACGAATACAAGATTTCTCTAGGATGTGAAGTTTAAAATAACAATGAGAATATTGATTCTGCTTTGGCCCTCCGCATTGTTGAAAATCCAGACCATGTAGTTGATGGTAGATCTTTCCACATTCCTTTAGGAAGGCAATTGGAATTAAAAAAAAATAGATAAACAGAGACCTTACTTTAAATAGAGATACTGAAGATATTCCTATAAACCCAAGTTACATTAAGTTAAAATTAAAGGATTCAAATAACATTTTTCTTTAGTTTAAATTAAGATCATCTCACAAGACTTTTAAGTAGACAAGCTAAGTCAATCACTAAGCAGAGAATTATTGCCCAATCTAATTGGCGAATAGTCTTTCATTTATTCTGGCTTGGTTTTTTGGTTTGTTTAATTCAGTCTTTCTTCTGCTCAGTTAGAGCTAATTCAAAAGGTTAGGTTTCCTTCTTTTTTTTGAGCACTGAAGACGGCTGGATGGAAGTCCCTGACAAAATATCTGCCTCTACTATTTTCGCTTCTTTTTTTTCCGCTGGCTAATATTACCCTCATTTTTCTTGGCTATTTAATTTCTTTTGTCATGTCAGTCCTGCTTGAAGCCCTTTCTGTCTTTAGCAGTTGACACAACTAATATAATTTTATTTCAGCTAATATTTCACCATTTTAAAATTATAATTATTTGTAATATAATAGACTTTAAAAGTCTCTTCTGGAAAAGTCTAAAACCTACTGCGTTATTTTTTGGGCATTGCCTCCTTCTTTCACTGTAAAAGTCTAAAACCTACTGTATTTTCTTTTGTACTTAATATTGAAAATAAACATTAAAATTATAGTAAAATTTTGAACTGATGAGCTTTCAGCAATTAATATCATTATGCATCAAATATTCAGTTTAATTTATTAGTTCTTTCTAGAGTTGTTCAAGACGAATATAGTTTCACTACAAACAAGAGTTTGGATACTGCCCCCTTCCTTAACTGTAAATAAAAACCAAAAGGAACTCAGAGAGGAGAGAAAGTAACAAAATGAAAAATAAAATCAAAAAGGGTGAAAAAACGAGGATTTTCTCAGCCAGTGGCGAAACCATGAAGATGAAAATATAAGCAAATATTTCGACAAGGACCTCCGCCAAGTCGTACTCAGTGCTAAAAAAAAAAAAAAAAAAAAAAAAAAAAAAAAAAAAAAAAAAAAAAAAAAAAAAAAAAAAAAAACCAAAAGCCTACTACGTCATTGCCGCTTAACTGAAAAAGAATTATATTACAATTGTTTTCTTTTCCAGTTCTTACAGTATTGAAAATAAAAATAAAATTGGAGTGAAATAAATTCTTGAACAGATGGATCTTTCAACAATTAATATCGTTATATATCAAATATTCAATTTGATGTTGTGTATACTTTCCAAGACTGTTCAAGACGATATAGTTTTCAGTAAATCGCCAATGACGCAGTAGGTTTTAGACTTTTACAGTGAGAGAAGGAGGCCATACTCAAACTCTTGTTTGTAGTGGTTTCTGTTCGTTTCAAGCTTGATTTGCATATTCAAGTTTGACTTGTTTTAAGATTTGTTTATTCATTTACATTAATATTTATTGTATGTTTGTTTGCATTGATTGTTTATTTAATTTTTGTTCGTTTTAATTTTCATTTATACTTCAATAGCAAAATATTTTTTTTCGTTTTAAGCTTGATTTTCATATTCAATCTAAGCATTACTCGCTTTAAGATCTATTTTATTCAATTATATTATTACTTGTTTTATGTTTTTTGCTATGATTCTTTATTTAATTTCTGTTCGTTTTGGGTTTCATTTAATCTTTAGTAGTAAATTCTGGTTGTTTTGAGTTTGACTTTTAACAGGTATTTGTATCTGCTGAGCTTGAGTTTAAAATGGCCTTTACTTTTCTTTGAAAAACTTATTTTTCGGATTTTTTTTTAATGATTTTTTTGTTCATTTTTCATGGCAAAAAGTTTCAAGTTTTTAAAAATTCCTTATTTCAAAATCAAACATTTTTTTTCAAAATCAATGTTCATCAAAGTCTCAAAACTGGTATCAAAGTAACAATATCAAAGCGAAAAAATGGGTTTGTGTCAACCTAGGAGTTTTTATTATCTGATGTTTGAACTACTTTTAACAAAATGGCTATCACAAAATTTTTATCGGATGGGCTTGGGGAAAAGGGGCGTAGAGGGGGGAGGCTAATTGCCCTTCTATTTCTTTTGACTCTTTGAAAGTGAACTAGAACTTTCTATTTTGAATCAAATGAGCCCTCTCTGAAGTTTATACGAGCATCCCTTCTATGAGAACCACATATACCACCAGAGTATAACTTAAAACGCCTGTCCCTCGGCCCTGGGAGGCTGTATCGGCCCCGGAGTTTTAATATCTGATGTTTGAACTATTTTTAACAAAATGGTCACCTCAAATTTTTATCGGATGGGTTTATCCGTCTGGTAAACCCAAAGGCGTGGAGGGCGGGAGGGGCTAGTTGCCCTCCAATATTTTTTACTGTTAGAAAATGACCTAGAACTTTTGATTTCCATTCACATGAACCCTCTCGGAAGTTTATACGAGCATCCCTTTCATAAGGACCATATACGGCTCCAGGACATAGCTTATAATGCCTGCCCCCAGGCTGTCTCAAAAGTTGTATCGGATGGGTTTGGGGGAAAAATGACTATCTCAAAAGTTGTATCGGACAGGTTTGGGGAAAAAAAGGGTGTGTGGGGGGGGGGGGCTAGTTGCCCTTGGATGTCTTTTGACTCTTAAAAAGTGAACTAGAACTTTCATTTTCTAATCAAATGAGCCCTCTCTGAAGTTTGTACGAGCATCCCTTTCATAAGAACTATATACGCCCCCAGGATAACACCTACCCTCCGCGCCCTGGGGATTGTGTTGACACCGGAGATTTTGCTATCTAATCTTTGAACAATTTTCAAAAAACTGGCTATCTCCAAATTTGTAGCGAATGGGTTTGGGGAGAAAGGGCGTGGGGGGGGGGGGCTAGTTACCCTTAAATCTCTTGACTTTTAAAAAGTGAACTAGAACTTTCAACTTCCAATCAAATCACCCCTCTATGAATTTTATACGAGCATCCTTTTCATAAGAACCATACATGCCTTTAGGGCATAACTTAGAACACTTTCCTCCGGGCCCTGGGGGGTTGTATTGACACCGGAGTTTTGTTATCCGACCTTTAAACTATTTTAACAAAATATCTATCTCAAAATTTCATTAGATGGGTTTGGAAAAAGAAGGCATGGGGGGCTCTAATTGCCCTTGGATCTCTTTTGAATATTAAAAAGTGAGCTCGAACTTTCGATTTCCAGTCAAATGAGCCCTCTCTGAACTTTATACTAGCATCCCTTTCTTAAGAACCATATATCCCCCAGGGCATAACATACAACGCCTGCCCCCGTACCCTGTGGGGTTGTGTCGACACTTGAGTTTTTGTTATCTGACTTTTGGACAATTTTTAACTTAATGGCTATCTCAAAATTTTTATTGGATGTATTTGAGGAAAAAGAGAGGCTGTGTCCGCCCCGGAATTTTCGTTATATGGTCTTTAATCTATTTAAAAAAATGGGCTATCTCAAAGTTCAAAAAAATGGCTATCTCAAAGTTCTTATCGGATGGGTTTGAGGAATAAGAGCGTAGAGGGGGGGGGAGGGCTAGGTGCCCTCCAATCTCTTTTGACTCTTAAAAAATGAACAGAACTTTCATTTTCCAATGAAATGAGCCCTCTCTGAAGTTTGTACGAGCATCCCTTTCATAAGAACTATATACGCCCCCAGGACAACACCTACCCTCCGCGCCCTGGGGATTGTGTCGACACCGGAGATTTTGCTATCTAATCTTTGAACAATTTTCAAAAAACTGGCTATCTCAAAATTTGTAGCGAATGGGTTTGGGGAAAAAGGGCGTGGGGGGGGGCTAGTTACCCTTAAATCTCTTGACTTTTAAAAAGTGAACTAGAACTTTCAACTTCCAATCAAATAACCCCTCTATGAATTTTATACGAGCATCCCTTTCATAAGAACCATACATGCCTTTAGGGCATAACTTAGAACACTTTCCTCCGGGCCCTGGGGGGTTGTATTGACACCGGAGTTTGTTATCCGACCTTTAAACTATTTTAACAAAATATCTATCTCAAAATTTTCATCAGATGGGTTTGGAAAAAGAAGGCATGGGGGGATCTAATTGCCCTTGGATCTCTTTTGAATATTAAAAAGTGAGCTCGAACTTTCGATTTCCAGTCAAATGAGCCCTCTCTGAACTTTATACTAGCATCCCTTTCTTAAGAACCATATATCCCCCAGGGCATAACTTACAACGCCTGCCCCCGTACCCTGTGGGGTTGTGTCGACACTTGAGTTTTTGTTATCTGACTTTTGGACAATTTTTAACTTAATGGCTATCTCAAAATTTTTATTGGATGTATTTGAGGAAAAAGAGGGGCTGTGTCCGCCCCGGCATTTTCGTTATATGGTCTTTAATCTATTTAAAAAAATGGGCTATCTCAAAGTTCAAAAAAATGGCTATCTCAAAGTTCTTATCGGATGGGTTTGAGGAATAAGAGCGTAGAGGGGGGGAGGGCTAGGTGCCCTCCAATCTCTTTTGACTCTTAAAAAATGAACAGGAACTTTCATTTTCCAATGAAATGAGCCCTCTCTGAAGTTTGTACGAGCATCCCTTTCATAAGAACTATATACGCCCCCAGGACAACACCTACCCTCCGCGCCCTGGGGATTGTGTCGACACCGGAGATTTTGCTATCTAATCTTTGAACAATTTTCAAAAAACTGGCTATCTCAAAATTTGTAGCGAATGGGTTTGGGGAAAAAGGGCGTGGGGGGGGGCTAGTTACCCTTAAATCACTTGACTTTTAAAAAGTGAACTAGAACTTTCAACTTCCAATCAAATAACCCCTCTATGAATTTTATACGAGCATCCCTTTCATAAGAACCATACATGCCTTTAGGGCATAACTTAGAACACTTTCCTCTGGGCCCTGGGGGGTTGTATTGACACCGGAGTTTTGTTATCCGACCTTTAAACTATTTTAACAAAATATCTATCTCCAAATTTTCATCAGATGGGTTTGGAAAAAGAAGGCATGGGGGGATCTAATAGCCCTTGGATCTCTTTTGAATATTAAAAAGTGAGCTAGAACTTTCGATTTCCAGTCAAATGAGCCCTCTCTGAACTTTATACTAGCATCCCTTTCTTAAGAACCATATATCCCCCAGGGCATAACTTACAACGCCTGCCCCCGTGCCCTGTGGGGTTGTGTCGACACTTGAGTTTTTGTTATCTGACATTTGGACAATTTTTAACTTAATGGCTATCTCAAAATTTTTATTGGATGTATTTGAGGAAAAAGAGGGGCTGTGTCCGCCCCGGAATTTTCGTTATATGGTCTTTAATCTATTTAAAAAAATGGGCTATCTCAAAGTTCAAAAAAATGGCTATCTCAAAGTTCTTATCGGATGGGTTTGAGGAATAAGAGCGTAGAGGGGGGAGGGCTAGGTGCCCTCCAATCTCTTTTGACTCTTAAAAAATGAACAGGAACTTTCATTTTCCAATCAAATGAGCCCTCTCTGAAGTTTGTACGAGCATCCCTTTCATAAGAACTATATAAGCCCCCAGGACAACACCTACCCTCCGCACCCTGGGGATTGTGTTGACACCGGAGATCTAATCTTTGAACAATTTTCAAAAAACTGGCTATCTCAAAATTTGTAGCGAATGGGTTTGGGGAAAAAGGGTGTGTGGGGGGGGGGGCTAGTTACCCTTAAATCTCTTGACTTTTAAAAAGTGAACTAGAACTTTCAACTTCCAATCAAATAACCCCTCTATGAATTTTATACGAGCATCCCTTTCATAAGAACCATACATGCCTTTAGGGCATAACTTAGAACACTTTCCTCCGGGCCCTGGGGGGTTGTATTGACACCGGAGTTTTGTTATCCGACCTTTAAACTATTTTAACAAAATATCTATCTCAAAATTTTCATCAGATGGGTTTGGAAAAAGAAGGCATGGGGGGATCTAATTTCCCTTGGATCTCTTTTGAATATTAAAAAGTGAGCTAGAACTTTCGATTTCCAGTCAAATGAGCCCTCTCTGAACTTTATACTAGCATCCCTTTCTTAAGAACCATATATCCCCCAGGGCATAACATACAACGCCTGCCCCCGTACCCTGTGGGGTTGTGTCGACACTTGAGTTTTTGTTATCTGACTTTTGGACAATTTTTAACTTAATGGCTATCTCAAAATTTTTATTGGATGTATTTGAGGAAAAAGAGAGGCTGTGTCCGCCCCGGAATTTTCGTTATATGGTCTTTAATCTATTTAAAAAAATGGGCTATCTCAAAGTTCAAAAAAATGGCTATCTCAAAGTTCTTATCGGATGGGTTTGAGGAATAAGAGCGTAGAGGGGGGAGGGCTAGGTGCCCTCCAATCTCTTTTGACTCTTAAAAAATGAACAGGAACTTTCATTTTCCAATCAAATGAGCTCTCTCTGAAGTTTGTACGAGCATCCCTTTCATAAGAACTATATAAGCCCCCAGGACAACACCTACCCTCCGCACCCTGGGGATTGTGTTGACATCGGAGATTTTGCTATCTAATCTTTGAACAATTTTCAAAAAACTGGCTATCTCAAAATTTGTAGCGAATGGGTTTGGGGAAAAAGGGCGTGGGGGGGGGGGATAGTTACCCTTAAATCTCTTGACTTTTAAAAAGTGAACTAGAACTTTCAACTTCCAATCAAATAAACCCTCTATGAATTTTATACGAGCATCCCTTTCATAAGAACCATACATGCCTTTAGGGCATAACTTAGAACACTTTCCTCCGGGCCCTGGGGGGTTGTATTGACACCGGAGTTTTGTTATCCGACCTTTAAACTATTTTAACAAAATATCTATCTCAAAATTTTCATCAGATGGGTTTGGAAAAAGAAGGCATGGGGGGATCTAATTGCCCTTGGATCTCTTTTGAATATTAAAAAGTGAGCTCGAACTTTCAATTTCCATTCAAATGATCCCTCTCTGAACTTTATACTAGCATCCCTTTCTTAAGAACCATATATCCCCCAGGGCATAACTTACAACGCCTGCCCCCGTGCCCTGTGAGGTTGTGTCGACACTTGAGTTTTTGTTATCTGACTTTTGGACAATTTTTAACTTAATGGCTATCTCAAAATTTTTATTGGATGTATTTGAGGAAAAAGAGGGTCTGTGTCCGCCCCGGAATTTTCGTTATATGGTCTTTAATCTATTTAAAAAAATGGAATATGTCAAAGTTCAAAAAAATGGCTATCTCAAAGTTCTTATCGGATGGGTTTGAGGAATAAGAGCGTAGAGGGGGGGAGGGCCAGGTGCCCTCCAATCTCTTTTGACTCTTAAAAAATGAACAGGAACTTTCAATTTCCAATCAAATGAGTCCTCTTTGAAGTTTATACGAGCATCCCTTCCGTAAAAACCATATATGCCCCTAGGGCCTAACTAACAACGCCTGCCCCCGGGCCCTGGGGGTTGCTTTGACACCAGATTTTTTGTTATATGATCTTTGAACTATTTTTAACAAAATAGCTATCTCAAAATTTTGAACGGATGCATTTGGGAAAGAGGGCATGGGGGGGGCTGGTTGCCCTCCGATATCTTTTGACGCTTAAAAAGTGAGCTGAAACTTCTAATTTCCAATCAAATGAGTCCTCTCTGAAGTTTATACGAGCACTCCTTCCATAAGAACAATATATGGCCCCAGGGCATAACTTATAACCACTGCCCTGAAGACTGTGGGGGGAGTGTCCTGCTCAAAGATATAATTTCCAAGACTTTAAACTACGTTAAACAAAACGGCTATCTCGAAATTTTATTGGTTGTGTTTGGGGAAATGGTGGGCGTGGAAGGGGTGTTAGTTGCCTTCCAATCACTTTCGACTATTAAAAAGGGCACTAGACATTTAAATTTCCAATCGAATGAGCCCTTTTTGAAGTTTCTACGACAACGCTTTCTAAAACAGCTTTATATGCCCACTGGGCATAGCTTACAACCCTTGCCCTAAGGGCTGTGTGTGGGGGGGGGGGAGGTTGTCATCCTCAAAGACCTAAGTTCCTGAACTTTCAACTATGTTGAACAAAATTTCTATGTTCTCAAAATTTCGATTGGATGTATTTTCTGGAAAAGGTGGGCGTGAGAGCGGGGTTAGTTGCCCTCCAATGACTTTCAACTATTAAAAAGGGCACTAGCCCTTTGAATTTCCAATCAAATGAGGCATTTTTGAAGTTTGTACGACAAAGCTTTCTGTAAAAACCTTATATGGCCCCAGGGCATTACTTACAACCCGTGCCCTGAGGGCTGTAGGGGGAGTGCCCTCCTCAAAAACATAATTTCTATCTGGAAATCAACTACGTAGAACAAAATAGTTATCTCAAAAATTTGATTGGATGTGTTTGGGGAAATGGTGGGCGTGGAAGGGGTGTTAGTTGCCTTCCAATCACTTTTGACCCTTAAAAAGGGCACTAGAACTCTCGATTTCCAATTGAATGAGCCCCTTGGAAGTTTATACAACGACCCCTTCCATATGAAGTGCCTCTGGGAAAATATAAATAAATGAATAATAATAAAACATTGGAGCCGTATGACGTTTACTATAGGCAACGCTATAGCGTTGCCTCTGATTACAAAAAAAAACAATACTTTTTACAAACAACTTTGACATGCACTGATTATAAAATAAAAACAACACACAGTGACAACAAAACTTAACCGACAAAGATTGTCTTATTAAATTGATAGACTAATATATGTCCAAATGCAAAGGTGTCGACAGGATGCGGGTAAGGACACTGTATATAAATAATAGAATTATATTATCTAAATACACTGGGCAAGGATGACTATAGAAGACAAAATATTATGACTGATAAAAACAATACTAATTGTGTTAGGATTAAAAAATGGTTGAAAAAGTTTCTGAAACATCACTAATAGCAAACCAAAATATGGATTCTTATTTGTATATATATATATATATATATATATATATATATATATATATATATATATATATATATATATATATATATATATATATATATATATATATATATATATATATATATATATATATATATATATATATATATGTATATATATATATATATATATATATATATATATATATATATATATATATATATATATATATATATATATATATAAATATATATATATATATATATATATATATATATATATATATATATATATATATATATATATATATATATATATATATTTATATATATATATATATATATATATATATATATATATATATATATATATATATATGTATATATATATATTTATATAAATATATATATATATATATATATATATATATATATATATATATATATATATATATATATATATATATATATATATATATATATTATATATATATATATATATATATATATATATATATATATATATATATATATATATATATATATATATATATATATATATATATATATATATATAAATATATATATATATATATATATATATATATATATATATATATATATATATATATATATATATATATATATATATATATATATATATATATATATATATATATATATATATATATATATATATATATATATATATATATATATATATATATATATATATATATATATATATATATATATATATAAAAGACAATGTCAATATGAAACGAACAGATATCAATTAAAAAACTCTTTCTTCAAACAAGTTTTTGAAAGAAAAGTAAAAGGCTCCATTAAGCCAAAAATGAAAAGAAATAAAGTCAAATCTTCCAAGCGTAAAACTACCTCAAAACACCATCAATAAATAAATGAAACTCGAAACGAACAGAAATCACAATAAATAACTGAGTCAAACTTAAAACGAGCCAAAACTAACATGAGTAGGGTTGACAACCCCCATATATATATATATATATATATATATATATATATATATATATATATATATATATATATATATATATATATATATATATATATATATATAATATATATATATATATATATATATATATATATATATATATATATATATATATATATATATATATATATATATATATATATATATATACATATATATATATATATATATGTATATATATATATATATATATATATATATATATATATATATATATATATATATATATATATATATATATATATATATATATATATATATATATATATATATATGTATATATTAGTATATATATATATATATTCAATGAAAAAGACAATGTCAATAAAAAACGAACAGGTATCAATTAAAAAACTTTTTCCTCAAACAAGTTTTTGAAAGAAAAGTAAAAAGCTCCATTAAGCCAAAAATGAGCAGAAATAAAATCAAATCTTCCAAGCGTAAAACTACCACAAAGTACCATCAATAAATAAATTAAACCCGAAACGAACAGAAATTACAATAAATAACTGAATCAAACTTAAAACGAGCCAAAACTAACATGAGTAGGATTGACAACCCCCGTGGCTTCTCAAGATCAGAACATAATTTGCACATTATCAATCTGTAATACCAAATCAAAAGAAACTTCTTGCATCCAGGTTTTCCAAAGGACACATTTGCATTATCTTTGGAATATGTAAGGGTATTAAGCTGGAACTTCCACAGCATGTTGAGGGGGATGTTTGGAGGAATCAAAAGACACTATGAGCGTCCAGATATTCAATAAGGAGTATCTGCAATATTTCAGGAACGACTGAGGTTAATAAGTTAAGACTTTATGGCATGTCGAAACGGATATTGGATTAAATCAGAAGACACTATATGCATTCAAGGTTGTCAAAGTTTTCTGCAATGGCTCAAGAATGCTTAAGGTAGCTAAGTTGAAATTTTTAAGGTATGTTGAGGGAATAATCGATTAACCCATTCGTCCAAAGTTCTGTAGTACAACTATTTTTGTTGCAAAACTTTTCAAAACGCACTTTTCTTTGAAAATTTTCTTTTGTCGAAAAGGTTTTTTTTCTAATGTTGTAGAAACGTCAAATGTCACTGATTTTTGTCGCTGAGACGTGAAAAAAAGTTTTACCTATAAAATCATGGCTACCCAGGTAATTTCTTTTTATGAAGAGCGGGAATTCAATGAATTGACAAACCTGTCACAATTTTTCTGTGGGAATTGGGACAAAGATTTGAATTTGGGCTTTTTCGCCTTTTTCTTTTAAATATTCTTGAATGTTTTTCGTACTATAATTATATATAGTATGGATATAAAGTATGTACGCTAAATGCTCCTGCTTTGATTAAACTCTCCATCCTTTCATGACAAGCGTCCAAATTTATATTAATCTCCATTATTACGGGAGAGCCTTTGCCCTGTTTAAGCCAAGACCAAACTTTCTACCATGTATTTGTTTTCCACAGGCCACTTTGCATGGGAGGAGTGGTCGTACAAGCTTCGGAGAGGCCTCATTTGATTGAAAATTGGCAGCTCTAGTACTTTCTATGTTTCTTAATTCTTTAAGATACACATGGTGGTTTAAGTTTCCGGTCAGTCCAAACAATTAGGTTCCATTTCATTATAATCGAGGGTTTAGAATAAACAGGTTAGTAGTATATTCTGTCTCATGGGCGCCGGCAAGGGAGGGACAGGGGGCCCATACCCCCCCTGGAAATTTGGTACTATAAAGTAATTATAAGCAAACCAAAAGAAAAAGAGCAGAATAGGGAAAAAACATAGAAAAAGTATGCGTTCCGCTATTGTTGGCTGCCTGCCAAGACATTTTGACCCTTAATAAGGAAAATATCGTATAAGTTCTAATTTGTGACTGAGTGACCCGTTTCCAGTTTTCCACCAAAACATTTTCTATATCATTTGATTGGAGTAACAAAAAAAAAAAAATAAGGTTCTTCACAGTAATAAATGGTAAGTAAATAACGATCCTTATCAATAACGAAAGTGTAAGAGCCTAAGTATTGATAACATTCAATCAAAGAATCAGCTTTTCATGGTGATCCTAAATATTTTATTGTTTATTAGTAATTAGTTCAGCTATTAGTACACAAGAAAGTTCGTTTAATTATGGAAAACAAAAGGAAAACAACTTAATAAGGGGTAATTTTGGTAAAAATATACCGTCAACTTTTGCTTGCATTGCAAGAATACCCGTGAGCTGATATAGGAAGCCACTATAATCAGAAATGTTTCCCCTGACCCGAATGCTGGGAATTTTTGTATTTTCCTCCTGAACGGATACGTTTTTTTGTGTTTCATTATCGTTTATTTTTTTTTTTCAGGAGTTATTGTATTTGTCTGGTTGTCACTTTGAAAAATATTTAATTGTTTACACTTCTGAAGTATAAAGGTGTCAAATATATTGGTTTTTGGCATTCTCAAAATGTCGAATTAAAAAATTTTATTTGGTTTTCTTCATTTTAGTTTTAATGTTTTACTTTGAACAAACTACTTTGATAATAGGTTACTTTTTATAAACAATTGAGTATAAAGGCATTAAATATTTTGGTGCTTGAAAACCAAGTTCAAAACCGTCGATATTGTTAAAAAATATCCGTCCAACGCTTCGGCATTGCTCAACACAACTGAATGTTGGGAGTTTATATCTTAGTTCTTGTAAGTAGGCTATTTTTGTGTATTTTTTTGTATTTATTTTTTTTTCATTTTTTTATACTTTTACTTTAATTGACATACAATTTTCCATTGTCTTTAGAAAAATGTTTGTCTCTAAGCTTGAGGAGCAACATTGACACTTAAAACGAGCAAAAATTATTACGTATATTAGGGGGTTGTCCCCCTCCTCGACACCTCGCTCTTTTTTCGGCTCTTTAAAAAAGCCACCTATTGTTCTAATCAAACTACCTTTGTGTTTCAGGGGTTGTTTTTAAGGAAAAGGGATAAAATTTAACCGTAAAGAGCGAGGTGCTGAGGAGGGGGCAACTCCCCTCATATACGTGATAATTTCTGTTCGTTTTAAGATTTAATGTCGCTCCTTACTTCCAGTTGCAAAAAACTTTCTTTTACTTAATTTCTGATCGTTTTTTTTAAGGAACGCGAGGATACTTGGCTCCTAACTCCATGGAAAAATCCCCTTTCCCACAGAAAGATCCTCTGAAAAATTCAATTCTAGTGAAAGTTTGCCCGGACAATTACCCTTAACATCTCCACGGCTAAAATTGAATAGGTAAAGAAAAAGCAAGAGTTATAATGAAATTTCGTAAAGGAATTCTGATAAATTCACCCAGTGCAAAATTTCCCCTAGAAATTTAACCCCCTGGAAACTTCCCTCTCCATGGAAAATTTTCCCCGTGCAAAATCCTTCCAGCAGAAAATTTGTCATCCCCTCCCCACTCGAAATATGTATGCATACTTCTCAATAACAATTAAAAAAAAATAGGTAAATTTCATAACTTAAAAACCTTTCCCCAGAAGGCTGTAGGGGGTCATTTTATCTCTAAAGACATAGTTATCGGGCCTTTCAACTAGGCTGAAGAAAAAAGCTATCTCGAAATTTTCATAGGACGATTTTGGGAAAAAAGTGGCGTGGGAGGGGGCCTAGTCGCCCTCCAATTTTTTTGGTCACTTAAAAAGGGTACTAGAACTTTTCATTTCCGTTAGAATCAGCCCTCTCTCGACATTTTAGGCCCACTGGGTCGATACGGTCACAGTTTTTTTTTTTTTTTTTGAAAAAAGGAAACAAACAAACACGCATCCGTGATCTTACTTCTGGCAAAAATTACAAAATTCCACATTTTTGCTGATATAAGCCTGAAACCTCTATAGTAGGAATCTTTGATACGCTGAATCCGATGTTGTTATTTTCATAAAAATTCTATAACTTTGAGGGGTCTTTCTTCCATTTTTCAAAAATCAGACATATTTTCTCAGGCTCGTAGCTTTTGATGGGTAAAATTAAACTTAATGAAACTTATATATTTGGAATCAGTATAATAAGCAAATTCTTTTTGATATATCTATTGATATCAAAATTCCGTTTTTTAGAGTTTAGGTTACTATTGAGCCGGGTTTGCTCCTTATTTACAGTTCGTTACCACGAAGTGTTTGATTACCACTCAAAATCCGAACAGAGATCCTTGAAATATTGATCGTTTTTTCTGTGTTACCAAAAGCAGATTATTCATAAAGCTTTACAGTTTTATCAAATGTAATTAAACAAATAGAAAAGGTTTTTCAACTAAAGAAAGGTACTTTAAAGTACTTCGTATAAATAGAAAAAGAAAATAACACCATTTAAAATTGCTGAAAACTAAGTTTCTAGCAGTATTTGCCATCCTAAGCAAATTTCCTGGCGGGGCTGATGATGACCTGCCTTGCATTTTCCACCTCTTTGCCGGTAGACATGGGAGCATAACATATTAACTGAATAGAGAAACAATTCAATTAATTCATACTCTCCCCTATCTCTTTGAACATTAATCAGAAGCATCATGAGGAGGAAGCAGTTTGTCTATTAGAATGCACTTTTTTAGGAATCTACCCTACCCCCACCTAAACAATGACTCACCACCCTCATTAAAGCTGATACACAATTACGGATCACCAAACGTAGCTTATTTTCATTACAAATAAAGCGAATCAACTTGGTTGAATCCAGTACTGCCATTGTGTGGCATTACCTCTTTTGAAACTGGGAAGCCTGAAATATAGTTATTGATACTTTTAAATCAATTAGCTTCTCAAAATTTTAAATTGATTTTTTAGGGGGTGCTTCATCTTTTTTCAAAAATCAGGCAAATTTTCTTAAATTTTTGGTTTTGGGTGGGTAACAATAAACTGAAAGAATTTTATATATTTAGAAGCAGCATAAAAAACCAATACTGGCGGTGTAGCAATTTTCATGAGAATTCCATTTTTACTTTTGGTGAATATTGGTCCAAGTCGCTTTTTACATCAAGTTTTTTTTTTTTTATCACAAACTGTTTGATAAGATTTTATAGTGAAGAATTTTTTTTTAACATCTTCATTTTATTTAGTTGAATAGGACACTAAAAAGAAAGAGGGTTAATTTGCCAGCTGGGTAGTAAGTTTAAATTTTGTTTTTCTTTTGCTATTCTATTTTTTTTAATGCCTGAATATATAAGGGATTTAAGTTCAAGGGAGGAAAAATTGTCCTGTAACGAAAGAGGTACATTTTACATGGCCGTTATAAAATCAAAACGTGGTATCTATGCTTTTGATTCTATGATTCTATGATATCTATGATTTTGAGCATCTCTATTCCTTCTATAAACTATTCCAAGGCGTAGGGAATTCCATAAAGACAAGTATGCATCTGTTAAAATCTACGGAAGCAATAAATCTTTCTGTAATTTCGGTTTGAGTTTGATTTTCTTTTAAGATTAAATGCATAATAATTAAACATATTTTTGATTAAATAAATTGATCCCTTTGCCCGGAAGATATGTCGTTTAAAATTGACAGTATTTTGTTTCATTTTGCATGCAATTTAATTGCTATGTTTATTTGGGAGTTTTTTCCTAAAAGTATTTGAATATAAACTTATTCCTACGAAAAAAATAATTCCTGGACTATATTCCTGTCACCCAACCACCACTGATATTTTGGCGTTGGCCCTCCCCCTGGAAAATTTTCTACCGGCGCCCTTGATCTATCTTAATATTTTCTGTATTCTTAATGTTTATAGGAAGTAAAAAAATGACCAATTATTCATTCTTTCAATAAAAGATGCTCACAACAGGGTCTTCTCTTTGGCCTTTTTCTGTTTTTTTCTTCCTTTTCGGAAAAAAGCAAATTTTCAACTTTCTTCTCTTTTTTACGTTTTTTTTCTCGACCCTTTTCTATTTTTTTTATTTTAAAATAACAAGAAATGAAAAATGTTCTTATTTGACTGAATATTATTTCTTTAAAGGACACTTAATCACAATATTGCCTTCAGTTTGCCATTTTTTCTATCTTCTTATGCACACAAATGTAAGACATTTGAGTTTTTTGTGTTTCGTTTCATTTTCTATTTTTTCTATTATTTTCTGTTTTTTTATCAGACTAAAAAGATTATCTTTAAAATTTTTCCCATATTCAAAGTCTTAATAGGAAACTAAAAACTATTTAATTTAACCTATTTTATTAATCTTTAAAAACTAAGTAATCACATAACATGATTATTTATAATTACATAAAGTTTGAACTACAAAAATACCTCAGCAATAGAAATTAATACTACAACAATGATACAAGCCCAATCCTACTTTGTTTTATACATGCATTTCTCGTATTTAAGCAGTTAAGTCAAAATAATAAAATCATTTCCCCATCGTATTGTCTAGAATGCTATTACCAAACCACAAATACATTGCTTCATTTTGAACTTTTCGTATAGATCAAGTCGACTTATCAGCTGATAAACATTCTAATTGGTATTATTTTTTGTTCTTCACTTTTTTTGGAAAAGAAACCCCGCGTATTTCTCTCATACGTCAAACACAACAGAACACAGAAACCTATCGATTCTGGCAGGCTTGCCATGCGGTAACCTGCATTCGCTCTGAGGACATGTATCTTGCTCTCCGGAACCGTCTTCCATTTCCAGCAGTCTAGCTGTTAGAACTGAGAGGATTATTTACTTTATAAAATTTTAGAGAAATTGACTATGATTAATTCAATATGGTCATTCTGTGGAGCATGTCCTGCTATTGATAAGGTATTAATTGCATTTTATTAGATTAACATAGAAGTGGCGTATTTTTCATGAGAAAGCTTGCAAAAAGTTTATCAGAGGGGCTAAGAAAAGATTTTAGCTTTACTTGTAAGGCTTTATATTTTCCCCGAATAATACATAATTTGCTTGTGATCTCTAAATGGAAAAAAGAAAGTGCCCAACATACCCCAATCTTCTGGTTGCTCACGAAACAAAGAGAGTACTTAAGGGTGCCCAGAAGTAAGTACACATTGAAAGTAAAGAAGGAAAGGCTATTTTTCCCTTGCGTTAAGAGGATGGATATATATAATCTTAATTGGCCTTAGAAATTGGCCTTAATTGGCCATAGAGATATCTAAAGAGCGTACGACGACCTTAAACTTTTTGAAAGGATAGTAGGTGGTTTCTGGCATCCAGAATTTGCAAAATTTATATATGTAGTTATCATACCTTTTGAATGTGCTTGCTAACGAACAAATAAATATCGTTTGCCTTAGTCGGACCCACGCAAGTTGATGTTCGTTTTGGAGGCCCATATTCCTTTAACTATGAAGAAAACGGCACCTTTTTTAGGTTCCAGAGGGCAAGGATTAAAGGCACGCTGGGCACTTGGTTGGATGCCTTTAAAGTAGAAGTAAAGATGTGTCATTA
The DNA here is from genome assembly GCA_027921565.1 of Artemia sinica. Taxonomy (NCBI): domain Eukaryota; kingdom Metazoa; phylum Arthropoda; class Branchiopoda; order Anostraca; family Artemiidae; genus Artemia; species Artemia sinica. Next base: position 23,854,440 of record CM051264.1, on the reverse strand, counting down.
AAACGAAATTGTACATTTTAAAGGTAAATGCTGAATAAAAAAACCTATTGCTTTTTCATTTTTAGACCCCATACCATTCTTTATGATAAGTGAACGGTGTTTTTTTTGTTTTGTTTTTTCAAATTATCAATTTTGCATTAAATGTAAGAGATTCTCATAATTAAAAAAGAAACATTTGTAGATACAGTAAACGCTATGTACAAATTATATTTATTCATTTATTTTGTTTCTTTTATCACGATTTAGCAGCTAATAATATGGAGCTTGTTTTATTGAATTTTTACGGAATTACATATTTTAGAGATGAATGATCAGTAGGTACATACGTACTTAGCTATACATCAAAGTTCAAACCATCTCGCTTTGAACGAATTAGGGCTGTTTCTATAAAAGAAGCAAATTATGATTGGTAGGTACAATCAAAAATGACTTAATACCGGTAGAGTCGTTAATTCTGAAGTTCATCCTTATCTTCACAAAGTATGTTTACCGAGATTCTACACAACGTCTTCGCTTTATTAGTCTCATAGAACAATTCTTTTATCGGTAACACCATTTAAAATAAGTTAGTTAATTTTAGTGTCAATACCTGGTAAAGCAGGGGCGGGGAGTTAGAGCTTAGAAGAGGCTTTTATTATTAACTACACTTGAGTTAAATTAAAGTATGAAAAGAAAGTTTTTACTTCTCAATCATGTCATTTATTTCTAATTGTAAACAGAGCTTCCATTTAGACATTTTTTCTTTTCAACTTCAAATCTGCATTGATTAAAACAAGGAATACAGATACAAAATCTTAAAGCTTGATTACTTAGAACTATATAAACATAATGTAAACTTTTCCCCTAGGAATAGCTTATAAATCATTTGACAATAATTTAGGCTTTATATGTATTTACCGTTTGTTCTATTTTCTATTGTCGAAAAGTTTACTAGCAAACCCGAAGTTTCAGTATCAAAAAGTACCTGACTCTGGAGTACGATTAGGGGTATACCAGAAATCCCTATTGCTCCCAAACTGACATACAAATTGAGAATGGTATAAACATTTTTTTTTTAACTTTTGCTTGTTCATCATGGAGTCATTAATATCAAGATGTCAGGAGAAGAACCACGACAAGTTAGTGTTTCCACATTATACGCTGTTCTCTTATGCGAATATTTTTAGACCTCCTTGTATATGAAGTGGGTATGGGGACATCTATAATGCATGGACTAGGGTATCATTCCCTCTGAAGTGCCACATTCCCCTAGCAACGTAAGAGTTAGCTAACAGAAGAAGTAAAATTAAGACAAAATAAACGACTTTGGAGTACTTCTAGAAGTATGCTCATGATCTTAATTGGTTCCCGACCCTTTAATAAATTTATACTTTCAGATTATTGTCCTTTTTAACTTATGGCCTTTCATAATGGAACCATTAGTGTCAAGGTATCACGCAAAGATAATGGCAACTGTCTCCAGTTTGTGCGCCGTTTTCATATGCGAAAAAGTTCTAGATCTATTTGCATACAAAAGTAGTGCTGGGGTGCAAATTAAATGTATGGATAGCAATTTAATGTGCTCTTGAGCACCCAAAGTCCCTAGAAACATAAAGATTGGCTAAATTTAATGCTTTAGCCAATACTATTGCCTAACTAAACTCTATTCTTAACTACTGTACAATTGAAAGTTTTTTTTTGTCTTGAAATATTAAACGAGGAGAATTGTATATTTACAAAGCTACTAAAGAACCTTTTCGAAGATATTATAGATCGTTTTGATAGGCGTCATTCTAAAATGAATAATTTTGCCTAATTAGGGGAATTTACTGGAATATGTCTACTTTTCAATATTGGTGAAAACTTCGAATTTTCGGTTAAAGTGTATTGAAAACAAATATGTAACTAAAACGACTTCAATTATAAACAGAATATGTTTGAAACATTTGTGTAAGTTTTAAATTTTAAGAGCCATAAATTGAGGCTGGGTGACGTCCCCGTCATATTTAGGACGCTTTTATTTATCTAAGGGGCTATAATTGCTCATAATTCTATTGTTGAAAAAAATTGTTTCTTGTGAGCTTAATTTTTGATCGTTTTATTTCTGAGCTATTAAACAGCTGTAATTGTACAAAAAGCTGATTAAGTTTGTATTATAATTCGTTCGAACAGAGAGTTTGTTTTATAATTGAATAAAAAAACTGTTTCCAGTAAAACTGTACAATTATATGCTAAAGAACAAACTGGGCCCTTCGATGGAAAAATGCCGTTGGAAACTACAAAATTTTTCCATTGCATTTTTATGTTTTAAAGTGAGTTATTATCACATAGCTTCGCTTATTGTATTTTTGTCCTACTTGGGACATATTGACAATTATTGAGCTGAAATCTCTTTTAGTGCTGCAAAAGACGCTTAAATCAAATATTTTCCATTTGAATGAGTCCTTCCAAGTTTATTGCAATCATTGATTTGATACGATCGCATCTTGAAACTTCAATGCCGAAAAAATAATAGGAGGGAAGAGGGGAGGAGGAGTTTGAAGTACTGACACGAATCGTATCAAAGAACACGTTAGTGTTCTTTGATACGATTCTCCTTTGGCTCTTAATATAAAGAACACGTTAGTGTTCTTTTGAAGTACTGGCATTTTGGGTCATAACTACGAATTTTCTGAGGGATGGATCTCTTCAGACCACTCTTGCTCTTGGAGCGGTTGTCTTTACAAAACCACACAAATATAAGTACATATTCATGTAAAAGAACACTAACCTCCTCCCCCCTAGATCATTGATAGTTAGCCTATAAAGCCTAAATTCCTTTGAATTAGACTTGGAGAGAATTACGGCTTTTTGGATTGATCTAATAAACCTCTTATCAAAAACTGAGCCTAAAATGTATCAATTTTTGAAGATTCATTCCTCAGAAATGTCCTCTAATCTCCCCACTAAAAGCTGATGCGTAACCATGCAACACTGCACACAAGTCATAAATGAATCGGTCCCCTCAAGTGAAGGCTTTAAATTACTGTTCCTTTTGTAATGACTGCACGTGTACTTAGGAACTAAATCGAATGTCCTCTGACAAAAACTAATATCTACAATCTACATTTTTTAAGTGTCTGAAAAAATAAGAGATTCTGTAAATAGATTTCTGTATTTTTCCCGTTCATGCAAGTTTTGGCTGTGTACAACCGATGAAATATGTTTTTACTCCTGCAGATACTCGGTTGTTTCTAAGAAAGTATTGAACACAGAATAATTCTGACTTTGTCATTGAACTCGCTATGTCGAGGTCAAGTGAGGTTAACTCAGAACAAATTTTCCTGTAGGTAGCCTTATAAGGCTGTTGCATAGAATAACCAAAATATGTCGCACGTGCAGCAATATGTCATCAGAAACTGGGTCACAAGGTCTTTATTTGACTTTAAACTTGGCTGACACAAATTTTCACTTGATGAATTTTCTTTCCTTTTAGATCAAAGCTATTGATTTTTTGTACAAAATGGTCAGAGAGCCACGTTGATGTGATGCAATTTCTTTTGCTACTTAGAAAGGAGTAGTATGATAATAGGCACCACTGAACCTACATGAAAAAATACATGGAATTGCTATTGATTGAAAACCTACATTCAACCCTACATTCACATAGGCACCACTGAACCGTACAAGAAAACCCACGCCTTTGACACTATACTTAGACATGTGCATTTTAAAAGTTGGCACGGTTTTTGTTATTGATAAGAATTGCACAAGATTGTACCGTTTGACGTAGACATTTTTTAGGAGCCAATGGAAGATTGCTTTAACTCGAGAGTAGTTTGTTATTAAAAAATTGCATGTTGCGATCAGAATTGTTTGATTGACATTTGCAAAAAGGGGTAAGGGATTTGCGGATTGGAGTGTAACTCGAGAGTAGTTTGTTATTAAAAAATTGGACGCTACAATCAGAATTGTTTGATTGACATTTGCAAAAAAAAGGGGTAAGGGATTTGCGAATTGGATTGTATGAAGGTGAAAAAAAGAAAGAAAAATAAAAGGGTTAAACTGATTATCAGTTAAGGTAACCCCTTGGAGTTGTTAAGGTAACCCCTTGGAGTTGTGACTCAGGCAATTTGTTATAAATTTGAGACAACATCAATCTATGAAAATGGTTAATGATGATAGAATGACATTGTGAGTTGACCTAGCTTTACCTCTCCTATGTGTTCTGTATAATACACAAGTTGTGTTTGAACAGTGTTGTCAGTTTAAAATAGGGTCCAACGTTATAGTATACTAAAAAGTTGATACTAAGAGAGATGTAGAAGGCAAGAAAATAATTTTAATAATGAAATTCAGATCAAAACTTAGAAATCCTTGCAAATCAAGTAGTAAGGTGTATGTGAGTACGAACCATCAAGGATCATAAGCACCAATGACCCTAACCAGCAGAAACATCAACCCCCCAAAGGTTCCCTATCCCCAAATTCGAAGGATGCCCCCTCCCCTCCAACTTTTTGGCTACCTCCCCCAATTTTTTTTTGATTTTTTTTTCCTTTTTTTTGCAATTGACATTTTTTCTGATAACAAGTATCATTCATTACGATCGTAGCTTTCAAATGTGAAACTTAAGTCCATTTTTGGATCGAAAAATAAACTATTTCTGTAAAATCTGAGTTAATAAGGGTTTTTGACCTTAAACTCTATTTTTTTTGTAAGAAAATTATGGAAAATACAATTGTCCTGTTCAAATGTGAAACTTAAGTCCATTTTTGGATCAAAAAATAAAACTATTTCCGTAAAATCTGAGCTAATAAGGGTTTTTGACCGTAAACTCTAGTTTTTTGTAAGAAAATTATGGAAAATACAATTCTCTGGTTCAAATGTGAAACTTAAGTCCATTTATGGATCGAAAAATAAAACTATTTCCGTAAAATCAGAGCTAATAAGGGTTTTTGACTGTAAACTCTAGTTTTTTTGTAAGAAAGTTATGGAAAATACAATTCTCTGGTTCAAATGTGAAACTTAAGCCCATTTATGGATCGAAAAATAAAACTATTTCCGTAAAATCTCAGCTAATTAGGGTTTTTGACCGTAAACTATAGTTTTTTATAAGAAAATCATGGAAAATACAATTCTCTGGTTCAAATGTGAAACTTAAGTCCATTTTTGGATCGAAAAAATAAACTGTTTCTTTAAAATCTGAGCTAATAAGGGTTTTTGATCGTAAACTCTAGTTTTTTTTTGTAAGGAAATTATGGAAAATACAATTCTCTGATTCAAATGTGAAACTTAAGTCCATTTATGGATCGAAAAATAAAACTATTTCCGTAAAATCTGAGCTAATTAGGGTTTTTGACCGTAAACTATAGTTTTTTGTAAGAAAATTATGGAAAATACAATTCTCTGGTTCAAATGTGAAACTTAAGTCCATTTTTGGATCTAAAAAATAAACTATTTCCATAAAATCTGAGCTAATAAGGGTTTTTGATCGTAAACTCTAGTTTTTTGTAAGAAAATTATTGAAAATACAATTCTCTGGTTCAAAAGTGAAAGTTAAGTCCATTTATGGATTGAAAAAATAAACTGTTTCTGTAAAATCTGAGCTAATAAGGGTTTTTGATCGTAAACTCTAGTTTTTTGTAAGGAAATTATGGAAAATACAATTCTCTGATTCAAATGTGAAACTTAAGTCCATTTATGGATCGAAAAATAAAACTATTTCCGTAAAATCTGAGCTAATATGGGGTTTTGACCGTAAACTATAGTTTTTTGTAAGAAAATTATGGAAAATACAATTCTCTGGTTCAAATGTGAAACTTAAGTCCATTTTTGGATCGAAAAAATAAACTATTTCCATAAAATCTGAGCTAATAAGGGTTTTTGACCGTAAACTCTAGTTTTTTGTAAGAAAATTATGGAAAATACAATTCTCTGGTTCAAATGTGAAACTTAAGTCCATTTATGGATCGAAAAATAAAACTTTTTCCGTAAAATCTGAGCTAATAAGGGTTTTGACCGTAAACTCTAGTTTTTTGGAAGAAAATTATGGAAAGTACAATTCTCTGGTTCAGATGTGAAACTTAAGTCTATTTTTGAATTAAAAAATAAAACTATATCCGTAAAATCTGAGGTAATAAGGGTTTTGACCGTAAACTCTAGTTTTTTGTAAGAAAATTATGGAAAATACAATGCTCTGGTTCAGGTGTGAAACTTAAGTCTATTTTTGAATTAAAAAATAAAACTATATCCGTAAAATCTGAACTAATAATTAAATATTTTTTTCATAAAAACAAACTATTTTTTTAAAACTTTGAAATTTTTCAACTTTATTTATTTTTTTTCTTTTTGTACGTAGCTTAAAATGTCAAAATATGCTTACGATTCTAACAATTGTGCTCTATGATTGGTCAGAGACACGATGTGGCTTTCCCACTGGTATTCTACGACCGGTTATCGAGACTACCTAGTCTATTGCATGTATTAAATCTGTATTTTTTACGCACTGGAACGATAAACACATAAGTCATATCTTTTTAAAAAAAAGTGAAGATGGAGCATTTTAATAGTATAATAATAACATAACAAGACATAATAACATTTAATAACATAACAAGGTTATTGTAGCATTGAATGCCGACAAGGAGAAGTATTTAAACTATGAAACAAGTACAAGTGGTAGCACTATTGGAAATGTATGCATGCATTGTCATGACAGTAAGGAATTAAATTTCTTTGGAATACCGAAAAAATTCAACTCTTATGATGGTGGTTATGCGAGATTGAGATCTCCAGAGATGATTGCACTCAAAGAGAATGCTAACATAAAAATAATTGTTGATGATAGAGGACAACTCCTTGCTACTGCTGCAGGTAGCACATTACCTACGGACACATCCAATCATCAGCTTTCGGGTATTAGCATTCAGCGGAAGGCTAATAAAAGAAAGGCCTACTCTGCTACTAATATCGTAAACCATATCTTGTTTACGCGCCGAAACTGTTACCTGTGTAAAAATAATGCGTTAATAGACAGTGAAATTGCCAGAAAAATAAAAATGGCATTGTCAGAAAATGACACTACGGAATATAAAGGTGAAACGATGAAAAACAAAGCACTAGCAAACGTTACTGGCATTGATCAAACAGTCAATGAATCAAATAATACCAAAGACGAAAAGTATATTGAGCCTGTTCATGAGACACCAGTAACAATTGTGTATGATTCAAAATGGAATAATGATTATTCTACTGATTACGAACTAAGAGAAGACAATAACTAAAATATCAAGAGAGAACATGGTGAACTATTTTATGGAACAGATTCAAAATGTCCAAAGTTAATCAATGATATTAATAATGTATCATAATATATTTTTGTATTAATATTCTACATAGCATTATTTCATTAAAAATATTACATTGTTATGTGTTCATTATTTTTTAGAGTAAGCTAGCACATCATGCGTTTAGAATGTCTATTAAAACATCGGAGATGTAAGAAAAGGAATTTGCGTACATCTATTGTCAGACACATGATTTCCGTAAAATCTGAGCTAATAAGGGTTTTTGACCGTAAATTCTAGTTTCTTGTAAGAAAATTATGGAAAATACAATTCTCTAGTTCAAATGTGAAACTTAAGTCCAGTTTTGGATACTCATAATGATGATGAGGATTGATGGTTCTAATTCAATATTTTTTTTTTCATAAAACAAACTATTTTTTTAACTTTGAAATTATTCAACTTTATTTATTTTTTATCTTTTTTTTGTACGTATCTTAAAATGACAAAATATATTTCTTGAATTCACCTCTTGGATACACAATACAGAAACTATAAAAAAAATTTTTAATTTCCCGACTTCATTTGCATGCAATAGATACCGAGAGTTCTATGAATCCTCCCCGCAATGAATTCTAAGGGTTTTATGACTCCTCCCTACAATGAATTCAGATGGTTTTAGGAGTCATCCCCCCTAGTCATAGCTCCATTCAACCTTGAGCGAAGGTATAAAAGTTTTATGATGTATTTCTCTTCTTAACAACTACATTAATAGCTTCCAAGATGATAGGACTGTATGACACAGAATTTATCGGTTTGAAAAAATCATCTTGTGGTGTTATATTTGAATGTGCATTTTTATTATTGTCAATGGAACTCGAAGAAATTGACTGTTATCATTGGATAGTGAACTATAACATGTTTGAGTATGATAAAAGCTTGTGGAGTACTACATTACGTCGTATAAACAGACTGGGATTCTACGATAGAGTGATTACACCACTTAATAATAGTGGTCAGGAACTGAGAAATGTCCGGGAGGAAGTCAGTGAAATTTGCAGCTTTTTCGGAGTTGAAGCACTCTATGTAAAGGGTAATGTACCTACAGATAAAGTTTAAATTCAAAAGTGTGACCCTAGGATTCCACTTTTCAATCTAGAAGAATTTAAGTGTCCTAAATTTGAAGGGGTTTATCACCGTCCTGAAGACGAGGTCAGGTTCTTCGCGCACTGAATACCTAAGGACATACCTGATCGTGATAAATGAATAAGACATGGTAAAAACTATTCTATATCATGGGACCATCGTTTCTGGATGTTTAAGAGTGAACGTGTGTATGACTATGTGTCATAATATAATTTTGTATTAATATTCTACATAGCATTATTTCATTAAAAATATATTATGCATTACATTGTTATATGTTCATTATTTTTAGAGTAAGCTAGCATGTCAAAAGTTTAGAATGTCTATTAAAACATCGGAGATGTGAGAAAAGGAATTTGCATACATCTATTGTCAGACACAAGGGGTAACATTGACAAAATCTAGGTATCAGAATGACTAAATTCTTTATCAACAGCCGTTGTTGGATATGTCATTATGAAAAATTGCAAGTAAGTAGGAAGTAGGTAAGTAAGTAAGTGACAAACTCTTTCTTGAATTCATCTCTTGGATACACAATACAGAAATTTTATTATAAGAAATTATGAAAAAAATTGAAGAAACTGTCTATTAACATTCATTATCGATTGAAGTCGCTTCCTAGACAGACAATACAGCAATTTCACAAAATCTAAGTATAAGAGTGATTAAATTCTATATTAACATCCTTTTCTCGCATACATAGGAAAATACACACGCACACAGAGACAACACACACACACCCACACACACCCAGAGAGACGAGACACACACACACTTATTATTAGTTCATTATTATTTCAGATTTTACGGATATAGTTTTATTTTTTAATTCAAAAATAGACTTAAGTTTCACACCTGAACCAGAGAATTGTATTTTCCATAATTTTCTTATAAAAAACTAGAGTTTACGGTCAAAACCCTTATTAGCTCAGATTTTACGGATATAGTTTTATTTTTTAATTCAAAAATAGACTTAAGTTTCACACCTGAACCAGAGAATTGTATTTTCCATAATTTTCTTACAAAAAACTAGAGTTTACGGTCAAAACCCTTATTAGCTCAGATTTTACGGAAATAGTTTTATTTTTCGATCCATAAATGGACTTAAGTTTCACATTTGAACCAGAGAATTGTATTTTCCATAATTTTCTTACAAAAAACTAGAGTTTACGGTCAAAAACCCTTATTAGCTCAGATTTTATGGAAATAGTTTATTTTTTCGATCCAAAAATGGACTTAAGTTTCACATTTGAACCAGAGAATTGTATTTTCCATAATCTTCTTACAAAAAACTATAGTTTACGGTCAAAAACCCTAATTAGCTCAGATTTTACGGAAATAGTTTTATTTTTCGATCCATAAATGGACTTAAGTTTCACATTTGAATCAGAGAATTGTATTTTCCATAATTTCCTTACAAAAACTAGAGTTTACGATCAAAAACCCTTATTAACTCAGATTTTACAGGAACAGTTTATTTTTTCGATCCATAAATGGACTTAAGTTTCAAATTTGAACCAGAGAATTGTATTTTCCATAATGTTCTTACAAAAACCTAGAGTTTACGATCAAAAACCCTTATTAGCTCAGATTTTATGGAAATAGTTTATTTTTTCGATCCGAAAATGGACTTAAGTTTCACATTTGAACCAGAGAATTGTATTTTCCATAATTTTCTTACAAAAACTATAGTTTACGGTCAAAAACCCTAATTAGCTCAGATTTTACGGAAATAGTTTTATTTTTCGATCCATAAATGGACTTAAGTTTCACATTTGAATCAGAGAATTGTATTTTCCATAATTTCCTTACAAAAAAACTAGAGTTTACGATCAAAAACCCTTATTAGCTCAGATTTTACAGAAACAGTTTATTTTTTCGATCCAAAAATGGACTTAAGTTTCACATTTGAACCAGCGAATTGTATTTTCCATAATTTGCTTACAAAAACTAGAGTTTACGGTCAAAAACCCTTACTAGCTCAGATTTTACGGAAATAATTTTATTTTTTGATCCAAAAATGGACTTAAGTTTCACATTTGAACCAGAGAATTGTATTTTCCATAATTTTCTTACAAAAAAACTAGAGTTTAAGGTCAAAAACCCTTATTAACTCAGATTTTACAGAAATAGTTTATTTTTCGATCCAAAAATGGACTTAAGTTTCACATTTGAAAGCTACGATCGTAATGAATGATACTTGTTATCAGAAAAAATGTCAATTCCCAAAAAAAAGAAAAAAAAATCAAAAAAAAAATTGGGGGGAGGGGGCCAAAAAGTTGGAGGGGAGGGGGCATCCTTCGAGTTTGGGGATAGGGAACCTTTGGGGGGCTGATGTTTCTGCTGGTTAGGGTCATTGGTGCTTATGATCCTTGATGGTTCGTACTCACATACACCTCACTACTTGATTTGCAAGGATTTCTAAGTTTTGTTCTGAATTTCATTATTAAAATTATTTTCTTGCCATCTACATCTCTCTTAGTATCAACTTTTTAGTATACTATAACGTTGGACCCTATTTTAAACTGACAACACTGTTCAAACACAACTTGTGTATTATACAGAACACATCGGAGAGGTAAAGCTAGGTCAACTCACAATGTCATTCTATCATCATTAACCATTTTCATAGATTGATGTTGTCTCAAATTTATAACAAATTGCCTGAGTTAACAACTCCGAGGGGTTACCTTAACTAATAATCAGTTTAACCCTTTTATTTTTCTTTCTTTCTTCCTTTTTTTTCACCTTCATACAATCCAATTCGCAAATCCCTTACCCCTTTTTTTTGCAAATGTCAATCAAACAATTCTGATTGTAGCGTCCAATTTTTTAATAACAAATTACTCTCGAGTTACACTCCAATCCGCAAATCCCTTACCCCCTTTTGCAAATGTCAATCAAACAATTCTGATTGCAACATCCAATTTTTTAATAACAAACTACTCTCGAGTTAAGGCAATCTTCCATTGGCTCCTAAAAAATGTCTACGTCAAACGGTACAATCTTGTGCAATTCTTATCAATAACAAAAACCGTGCCAACTTTTAAAATGCACATGTCTAAGTATAGTGTCAAAGGCGTGGGTTTTCTTTTACGGTTCAGTGGTGCCTATGTGAATGTAGGGTTGAATGTAGGTTTTCAATCAATAGCAATTCCATGTATTTTTTCATGTAGGTTCAGTGGTGCCTATTATCATACTACTGAAAGGGTACTAGAGCACAATTTTGTGCTTGAATTAGTTCTCTTGAAGTTTGACCCAACTAATAGATCAATACGGTTACTCATGAGGAAGCTCACACTGAGGTTATTAGAAATAAATAAACACGCATCTGTGACAATGTTTCTCCGAAAAAAAAAATAACAACAACAACAACAATATTTTGAATTATTTAGCTAGAGAACTGAAACTCCGTTCCAGGGTTCTCAGACAAGCTAAACTTGATGATTGTTAGCAGAGTTTCATGTGGTTGCACTCTTTTTGCTGTTTTGTTCACTATATTAAAAAATGTTATAAACTTCTGCATGATAATTACTCCATGTGAAAAAAAAGTAACGGTGAAGTCCCAAGTGAAGGTCCAGAGGAAAAATTGCAATGTTCTAACCCTAAAATTTTATTGGAGGGATCGACCGTAGAAGGATTAAAGTTTCAATGTGTTACAACCTTCTTTTTTTACTATTGACTTCCGTTCTTCTATGTAGGAAAAAAAATTAGCGTTTTGACAAGAATTCAAATATATGTGCTTTATTGTGTTGTTGCTGACCACTAAAAATAAACTAACACAAGAAAGATTTGTCAGGCAATCCCCTTTATAAGAAATATTATTTAATACATTTTTCTCTAATTGGTAGTCTCAAGCTACTAACTCAAAAATAGCTACTTCTTAAAAAAAAGAAAAAAAATCGCATGCTGACCAATGTCTGCGTTGCGCGAGAACTGATCTCCTGATTCGATGCCTTCGGCCTGGAGTACAATGCTTAGTTGAGGGCAAATCATTCGACGCTTCCCGTGCCCCCCCAGATTTCTCCAGGTACACATTTAGAGCTGAGTCGACTCCAGCTGAGCTCACAGTCACACCATTGACCCTCGTCCCAAACCAAATAACCAGCGACACCAGGATTCAAGCCGGAGGTGACCAAGTCCGGAGGGTTTCAAGTCCGGAGCACAAACCACCCGGCTAGGACGAAATCAGCGTAAAATGCCATTATTTTCTATTACGTAAAATAGATTTTTTAACATAGTGTTTTTTTTTTAATTTATAATTTTGTAGTCACTAGTAAAGATAAGTTGCTTTCTAAACCTGTTGAGTTGAGATATCGCCTATTTTTCTTGTATCTAGGACCTTAAGGAATTGCAGTAAAAAAAGCAAAAAGAACTTGGGTAAATATTTTTCTCCCTAAAAAAATTATCTATTTTATTGTGTATATAAGCTACCTATTGTCTATTACAATCATGAAAAACTGGATCTAACCTGCTATGACTCGACCTGAGATTTGTTACTAAGCTTTTTTCAAGGGTTTGGGTCTTATGCAGTCTCTCCCGTTTTTAGTGGGCAAAAGGGTTTGGATTTTCACACATGTAAGTAGTTCCTATGAAATTTATCACAAGTTAAACTTTGCGATCAGTTCTGTGTCATCGACTTTCCGATGTCATTACAAAAAAATTTGCCATTTTTTCGTCATTATAAAAAGTGACGTTTAAATCTGTTGTCGAACAAGGCGTCTTTTTCTGTCATCAAAAAAGTTTTACTGCTTTTCTGTTATCAGAAAATGTGACAGTGTTTTTTTTCTATCATTGCAAAAAGTGTCACCATTTTTCCGTCATTGGACGAAGTGTCATTGTTCTTTGCTGTCCTAACAAAAAAGTATCATTGTATTTTCTTGTCGTTGGACGATGCCATTAATTTTTTATATCGAAAAAATATATTATAGTAGAGAGGGGTCATGAGTTCCTGGAAGAGATTTAATGTCCTTGGTAAAAAGCCTGGAACAGATTTAATGTCCTTGGTAAAAAGCCAGGAAGAGATTTAATGTCCTTGGTAAAAAGTCGGGAAGAGATTTAATGTCCATGGTAAATTGATTTGCATAATCGAGGGGAATTATTGATTCACGAAAGGGGAATTAAGAAACATTATGGCTTCTTTGATCTTTAGGTCTGAGGGATAAATGGTCTTTAGTGACAGAGATAAATTAATATTCTATTTTTTAAATATGGCTTCTCTGATCTTTAGTGACAGAGATAAATTAATATTTTATGGAAACCTTAATAGTTTAGCTAGGAACACCTACGAGATGAGCATATTAACGCGGGAAATGATTTCATGGGAAATCCAATTGTGACAGCGCAGGGATGCCAAAAAAGGAACACGCAGAAATTACGTTTAGGGATTATTTGGGCGAAACAGTTTGAGACATTTTAGGGGATTATTTGGGCGAAACCGTTTGAGACATTTTAGAATATGTTTTAAGAAGATGATTTGGGGTGAAACTCTGTGGTCGTTATAATACAAGAGTTCCATTTGAACAGTGTTGTGAGGTCCCCTACCCCAACCCCAAAGGGCCCCCGGCATCCCCAAATGGCCCCCTGGCCCCCAAAAGCCCCCCGAGCCTCCAAAGACTCACCAGGCTCCCAAAGGCCCCCAAGGCCCCCAAAGGCCCCCCGAGCCCCTCCCTTCCTCCCTCCCTTTTTTGAATTTTTTTTAAGTTTTTTCGGACTGAATTTTGTAGACTTAGAAATTATCCAACATTTTTCGGTTTTTTCTTTAACCCATTGGCATAGAGTTTTAGCCTAGAGTCTTAGCTTAGTTTTATTTAGAGTTGAAGTTTAGTTTAGTTATAGTTAAGAGTTTAAAGTTTTACCTTAGAGTCTTACCTTAGAGTTTTAGTTAGAGTTCTAGTTTAGTTTTAGTTAAGAGTTTTAGCTTAGAGTTTTAGCCTAGAGTCTTAGCTTAGAGTTTTAGCCTAGAGTCTTAGCTTAGAGTTTTAGTTAGAGTTGAAGTTTAGTTTAGTTATTGTTAAAAGTTTAGAGTTTTAGCTTAGAGTCTTAGCTTAGAGTTTTTGTTAGAGTTCTAGTTTAGTTTTAGTTAAGAGTTTAGAGTTTTACCTTAGAGTCTTAGCTTAGACTTTTAGTTAGAGTTGAATTTTAGTTTAGTTATAGTTAAGAGTTTAAAGATATAGCTTAGAGTCTTAGCTTAGAGTTTTAGTTAGAGTTCTAGTTTAGTTTAGTTTTAGTTAAGAGTTTAGAGTTTTATCTTAGAGTCTTAGCTTAGAGTTTTAGTTAGAGTTCTAGTTTAGTTTTAGTTAAGAGTTTAGAGTTTTATCTTAGAGTCTTAGCTTAGACTTTTAGTTAGAGGTTTAGTTTGGTTTTGTTATAGTTAAGAGTTTAGAGTTTTACTTTAGAGTAAAATGTTAGAGTTCTAGTTTAGTTTAGTTTTAGTTAAGAGTTTAGAGTTTTAGCTTAGAGTCTTAGCTTAGAGTTTTAGTTAGGGTTCTAGTTTAGTTTAGTTTTAGTTAAGAGTTTAGAGTTTTACCTTAGAGTCTTAGCTTTGAGTTTTAGTTGGAGTTATAGTTTAGTTTAGTTATAGATAAGAGTTTAGAGTTTTACCTTAGAGTTTTTGTTAGAGTTCTAGTTTAGTTTCGTTTAGTTTTAGTTTAGAGTTTTACCTTAGAGTCTTAGCTTAGAGTTTTAGTCATAGTTGAAGTTTAGTTTAGTTATAGTTAAGGGTTTAGAGTTTTAGCTTGGAGTCTTAGCTTAGAGTTTTAGTTAGAGTTCTAGTTTAGTTTAGTTTTAGTTAAGAGTTCTAGCTTAGAGTCTTAGCTTAGAATTTTAGTTAGGGTTCTAGTTTAGTTTAGTTTTAGTTAAGAGTTTTAGAGTTTTACCTTAGAGTCTTAGCTTTGAGTTTTAGTTGGAGTTCTAGTTTAGTTTAATTATAGTTAAGAGTTTAGAGTTTTACCTTAGAGTTTTTGTTAGAGTTCTAGTTTAGTTTAGTTTTAGTTTAGAGTTTTACCTTAGAGTCGTAGCTTAGAGTTTTAGTTAGAGTTGAAGTTTAGTTTAGTTATAGTTAAGGGTTTAGAGTTTTAGCTTGGAGTCTTAGCTTAGAGTTTTAGTTAGAGTTCTAGTTTAGTTTAGTTTTAGTTAAGAGTCTGGAGTTTTAGCTTAGAGTCTTAGCTTAGAATTTTAGTTAGGGTTCTAGTTTAGTTTAGTTTTAGTTAAGATATTAGAGTTTTACCTTAGAGTCTTAGCTTAGAGTTTTAGTTAGAGTTCTAGTTTAGTTTAGATTTAGTTAAGAGTTTAGAATTTTATCTTGGAGTCTTAGCTTAGAGTTTTAGTTAGAGTTCTAGTTTAGTTTAGTTTTAGTTAAGAGTTTGGAGTTTTACCTTAGAGTATTAGCTTAGAGTTTTATTTAGAGTTCTAGTTTAGTTTTAGTTTAGAGTTTTACCTGAGAGTCTTAGCTTAGAGTTTTAGTTAGAGTTGAAGTTTAGTATAGTTATAGTTAATGGTTTAGAGTTTCAGCTTAGAGTCTTAGCTTAGAGTTTTAGTTAGAGTTCTAGTTTCGTTTAGTTTTAGTTAAGTGTTTAGAGTTTTACCTTAGAGTCTTAGCTTAGAGTTTTAGTTAGAGTTCTAGTTTAGTATAGTTTTAGTTAAGAGTTTAGAGTTTTATCTTGGAGTCTTAGCTTAGAGTTTTAGTCAGAGTTGATGTTTAGTTTAGATATAGTTAAGATTTTAGAGTTTTAGCCTAGAGTCTTAGCTTAGAGTTTTAGTTAGAGTTCTAGTTTAGTTTGGTTTTAGTTAACAGTTTTAGCCTATAGTCTTAGCTTAGAGGTTAGTTAGAGTTGAAGTTCAGTTATAGTTAAGAGTTTAGATTTTTAGTTTAGAGTCTTAGCTTAGAGTTTTAGTTAGAGTTGAAGTTTAGTTTAGTTATTGTTAAAAGTTTAGAGTTTCAGCTTGGAGTCTTAGCTTAGAGTTTTTGTTAGAGTTCTAGTTTAGTTTAGTTTTAGTTTAGAGTTTTACCTTGGAGTCTTAGCTTAGAGTTTTAGTTAGAGTTGAAGTTAAGTTTAGATATAGTTAATAGTTTAGAGTTTTAGCCTAGAGTCTTAGCTTAGAGTTTTAATTAGAGTTCTACTTCAGTTTAGTTTTAGTTAAGAGTTTTAGCTTAGATTCTTAGCTAAGAGTTTAGTTAGAGTTGAAGTTTAGTTATAGTTAAGAGTTTAGATTTTTAGTTTAGAGTCTTAGCTTAGAGTTTTAGTTAGAATTGAAGTTTAGTTTTGTTATAGTTAAGAGTTTAGAGTTTTAGCTTCGAGTCTTAGCTTAGAGTTTTAGTTAGAGTTCTAGTTTAGTTTAGTTTTAGTTAAGAGTTTAGAGTTTTAGCTTGGAGTCTTAGCTTAGAGTTTTAGTTAGAGTTCTAGTTTAGTTTAGTTTTAGTTAAGAGTTTAGAGTTTAGTTAAGAGTTTATAGTTTTAGCTTAGAGTCTTAGCTTAGAGTTTTAGTTAGAGTTATAGTTTAGTTTAGTTTTAGTTAAGAGTTTTAGCTTATAGTTTTAGCTTAGAATCTTAGCTTAGAGATTTAGTTAGAGTTGAAGTTTAGTTTAGTTATAGTTAAGAGTTTAGAGTTTTATCTTATAGCCTTAGCTTAAAGTCTTAGTTAAAGTTGTAGTTTAGTTTAGTTTTAGTTAAGAGGTTTAGCTTAGAGTTTTAGCCTAGATTTCTAGCTTAGAGTTTTAGTCACAGTTGAAGTTTAGTTTAGATATAGTTAAGAGTTTAGAGTTTTAGCTTAGAGTCTTGGCTTAGAGTTTTAGTTAGAGTTGTAGTTTAGTTTAGTTTTAGTTAAGAGTTTTAGCCTAGAGTCTTAGCTGAGAGTTTAGTTAGAGTTGAAGTTTAGTTTAGTTATTGTTAAGAGTTTAGAGTTTTAGCTTAGAGTCTTAGCTTAGAGTTTTTGTTAGAGTTCTAGTTTAGTTTAGTTTTAGTTTAGAGTTTTACCTTAGAGTTTTAGCTTAGAGTTTTAGTTAGAGTTGAAGTTTAGTTTAGTTATTGTTAAGAGTTTAGAGTTTTAGCTTAGAGTCTTAGCTTAGAGTTTTAGTTTGAGTTCTAGATCAGTTTAGTTTTAGTCAAGAATTTAGAGTTTTAGGTTGGAGTCTTAGCCTAGAGTTTTAGTTAGAGTTTTAGTTTAGTTTTAGTTAAGAGTTTAGAGTTTTACCTTAGAGTCTTAGCTTAGACTTTTAGTTAGAGTTCTAGTTTAGTTTAGTTTTAGTTAAGAATTTATAGTTTTAGCTTAGAGTCTTAGCTTAGAGTTTTAGTTAGAGTTATAGTTTAGTTTAGTTTTAGTTAAGAGTTTTAGCTTAGAGTTTTAGCCTAGAGTCTTAGCTTAGCGATTTAGCTAGAGTTGAAGTTTAGTTTAGTTATAGTTAAGAGTTTAGAGTTTTAGCTTATATTTTTAGCTTAGAGTTTTAGTTAAAGTTGTAGTTTAGTTTAGTTTTAGTTAAGAGGCTTATCTTAGAGTTTTAGCCTAGATTTCTAGCTTAGTGTTTCAGTTAGAGTTGAATTTTAGTTTATTTATAGTTAAGAGTTTACAATTTTAGCTTAGAGTCATAGCTTAGAGTTTCAGCTTGAGTTCTAGTTTAGTTTAGTTAAGAGTTTTAGCTTAGAGTTTTAGCCTAGAGTCTTAGCTTAGAGTTTTAGTTAGAGTTGAAGTTTAGTTTAGTTATAGTTAAGAGTTTAGAGTTTTAGCTTAGAGTCTTATCTTAGAGTTTTAGTTAGAGTTCTAGTTTAGTTTTAGTTAAGAGTTTTAGCTTTCAGTTTTAGCCTAGAGTCTTAGCTTAGAGATTTAGTTAGAGTTGAAGTTTAGTTTAGTCATAGTTAAGAGTTTAGAGTATAGAGTTTTAGCTTAGAGACTTAGCTTAAAGTTTTAGTTAGAGTTCTAGTTTATTTTTACTTAAGAGTTTTAGCTTAGAGTTTTAGCCTAGAGTCGAGGAGGGGGACAATAGATATTGATGACAATACTAAACTAACATAACCACAAAATTCCACATTATTAATTAGAAATACCAAAACCATATGTTAGATTAGGTTAGGTTAGAGGTTAGGTTTTTCTACGTTTAGGTTAGGTTAGGTTAGTTAATCATGAGCGCTCATGATAAGCTAACCTAACCTAACTTAAACGTGGAGAAGCTAAAACTCTAAACTCTAAATTCTTAACTATGACTAAACTAAACTTCAACTCCAACTAAATCTCTAAGCTAAGACTCTAGGCTAAAACTCTAAGCAAAACTCTTAACTAAAACTAAACTAAACTAGAACTCTAACTAAAACTCTAAGATAAGACTCTAAGCTAAAACTCTAAACTCTTAACTATAGCTAAACTAAACTTCAACTCTAACTAAAACTCTAAGCTAAGACTCTAAGCTAAAATTCTAAGCTAAAACTCTTAACTAAACTACACTAAACAAGAAATCTAGCTAAAACTCTAAGCTACGACTCTAAGACTGTAAACTCTTTACTATAAATAAACTAAAATTCAACTCTAACTGAAACTCTAAGCTAGGAATCTAGGCTAAAACTCTAAGCTGAAACTCTTAACTAAGACTAAACTAAACTACAACTTTAACTAAAACTCTAAGCTAAGACTATAAGCTAAAACTCTAAAATTCTAAACTCTTAACTTTAACTAAACTAAACTTCAACTCCAACTAAATCTCTAAGCTAAGATTCTAGGCTAAAACTCTAAGCTAAAACTCTTAACTAATACTAAACTAAAATATAATTCTAACTTAAACTCTAAGCTAAGACTCTAAGCTAAAACTATAGACTCTTAACTAAAACTAAACTAAACTAGAACTCTAACTAAAACTCTAAGCTAAGACTCCAAGCTAAAACTCTAAACTCTTAACTAAAACTAAACTAAACTAGAACTCTAAGTAAAACTCTAAACTAAGACTCTAAGCTAAAACTCTAAATTCTTAACTATAACTAAACTAAAATTCAACTCTAACTAAAACTCTAGGCTAAAACTCTAAGGTAAAACTAAACTCTTAACTAAAACTAAACTAAACTTCAACTCTATAAAAAACTCTAAGCTAAGACTCTAAGCTAAAAACTCTAAACTCTTAACTATAACTAAATTTCAACTCTAACTAAACTCTAAGCTAAGACTCTAGACTAAAACTCTAAGGTAAGACTCTAGGCTAAAACTCTAAACTCCTAACTATATCTAAACTAAACTTCAACTCTAACTAAAACTCTAAGCTAAGACTCTAAGGTAAAACTCTAAACTAAAACTAAACTAAACTAGAACTCTGACAAAAACTCTAAGCTAAGACTCCAAGCGAAAACTCTAAACTCTTAACTATAACTAAACTTCAACTCTAACTAAAACTCTAAGCTAAGACTCTAAAATAAAACTCTAAACTCTTAACTATAACTAAATTTCAACTCTAACTAAACTCTAAGCTAAGACTCTAAGGTAAAACTCTAAGCTAAAACTAAACTAAACTAGAACTCTAACAAAAACTCTAAGCTAAGACTCCAAGCTAAAACTCTAAACTTTTAACTATAACTAAACTTCAACTCTAACTAAACTCTAAGCTAAGACTCTAGGCTAAAACTCTAAACTCTTAACTATATCTAAACTAAACTTCAACTCTAACTAAAACTCTAAGCTAAGACTCCAAGGTAAAACTCTAAACTAAAATTAAACTAAACTAGAACTCTAACAAAAACTCTAAGCTATGACTCTAACTAAAACTCTAAACTCTTAACTATAACTAAACTAAACTAGAACTCTAACTAAACTCTAAGCTAAGACGCTAAGGTAAAACTCTAAACTCTTAACTAAAACTAAACTAAGCTAGAACTCTAACTAAAACTCTAAGCTAAGACTCTAAGGTAAAACTCTAAACTCATAACTAAAACTAAACTAAACTAGAACTCTAACTAAAACTCTAAGCTAAGACTCTAAGCTAAAACTCTAAACTTTTAACTATAACTAAACTTCAACTCAAACTAAAACTGTAAGCTAAGACTCTAGGCTAAAACTCTAAGCTCTTAACTAAAAATAAACTAAACTAGAACTCTAACTAAAACTCTAATCTAAGACTCTAAGGTAAAACTCTAAGCTCTTAACTAAAACTAAACTAAACGAGAACTCTAACTAAAAACTCTAAGCCTAAATGACTCCAAGAATAAAACTCTAAACTGCTTAACTAACAACTAAACTAAACTAGCAACTCTATATAAGCTCTAAGCTACGACTCTGAGGTAAAAACTCTTAAACTCTTTAACCATAAGCTAAACTATAACTTCTACCTAACTAAAAACTCTAAGCTAAGACTCTAAGCTAAAAACTCTACACTCTTAACTATGACTAAACCTAAGCTAGTTCACGTCTAACTAAAACTCTACGATACGACTCGAAGCTTAAACTCCGAACTCTTAACTAAAACTAACTTAAACTAGAACTCTAACTAAAACTCTAAGCGTAGACTCCAAGATAAAACTCCAAACACTTAACTAAAGCTAAGACTAAACTAGAACAGGAAATAAAACCTCTAAAGCTAAGCTCTAACTAAAACTCTAAACTCTTAACAACGCTAAACTAGAACTCTAACTAAAACTCTAATCTAAGACTCTAAGGTAAAACTCTAAACTAAAACTAAACTAAACTATAACTCTAACTAAAACTCTAAGCTACGACTTCAAGATAAAACTCTAAACTCTTAACTAAAACTATACTAAACTAGAACTCTAGCTAAAACTCTAAGCTAAGACTCCAAGCTAAAACTCTAAACCCTTAACTATAACTAAACTAAACTTCAACTCTAACTAAAACTCTAAGCTAAGACTCTAAGGTAACCCTCTAAATTAAAACTAAACTAGAACTCTAAATAAAACTCTAAGCTAAGACTCTAAGGTAAAACTCTAAACTCTTAACTAAAACTAAACTAAACTAGAACTCTAACTAAAACTCTAAGCTAAGACTCCAAGATAAAACTCTAAACTCTTAACGAAACTAAACTAGAACTCTAACTAAAACTCTAAGCTAAGACTCTAAGGTAAAACTCTAAACTCTTAACTAAAATTAAACTAAACTAGAACCCTAACTAAAAGTCTAAGCTAAGACTCTAAGCTAAAACTCTAAACTCTTAACTAAAACTAAACTAAACTTCAACTCTAATTAAAACTCTAAGCTAAGACTCTAAGGTAAAACTCTAAACTCTTAACAATAACTAAACTAAACTAGGACTCTAACTAAAACTCTAAGCTAAGACTCTAAGGTAAAACTCTAAACTCTTAACTAAAACTAAACTAAACTAGAACTCTAACTAAAACTCTAAGCTAAGACTCTAAGGTAAAACTCTAATCTCTTAACTATAACTAAACTAAACTAGAACTCTAACTAAAATTCTAAGCTAAGACTCTAAGGTAAAGCTCTAAACTCTTAACTATAAATAAACTAAACTTCAACCCTAACTAAAACTCTAAGTTAAGACTCTAAGCTAAAACTCTAAACTCTTAACTATTACTAAACTAAATTTTAACTCTAACTAAAACTCTAAACTAAGACTCTAAGGTAAAACTCTAAACTCTTAACTAAAACTAGACTAAACTAGAACTCTAACAAAAACTCTAAGCTAAGACTCTAAGCTAAAACTCTAAATTATTAAATATAACTAAACTAAACTTCAACTCTAACTAAAACTCTAAGCTATGACTCTAAGCTAAAACTCTAAACTGTTAACTATAATTAAACTAAACTGGAACTCTAACTAAACTCTAAGCTAAGACTCTAAGGTAAAACTCTAAACTCTTAACTAAAACTATACTAAACTAGAACTCTAACTAAAACTCGAATCTAAGACTCTAAGGTAAAACTCTAAACTAAAACTAAACTAAACTATTACTCTAACTAAAACTCTAAGCTAAGACTCCAAGATAAAACTCTAAACTAAAACTAAACTAGAACTCTAGAAAAAACTCTAAGCTAAGACTCTAAGGTAAAACTCTAAACTCTTAACTAAAACTAAACTAAACTAGAACTCTAACTAAAACTCTAAGCTAAGACTCCAAGGTAAAACTCTAAACTCTTAACGAAACTAAACTAGAACTCTAACTAAAACTCTAAGTTAAGACTCTAAAGTAAAACTCTAAACTCTTAACTAAAACTAGACTAAACTAGAACTCTAACAAAAACTCTAAGCTAAGACTCTAAGCTAAAACTCTAAACTCTTAACTAAAACTAAACTAAACTTCAACTCTAACTAAAACTCTAAGCTAAGACTCTAAGATAAAACTCTAAACTCTTAACTAAAACTAAACTAAACTAGAACTCTAACTAAAATTCTAAGCTAAGACTCTAAGGTAAAGCTCTAAACTCTTAACTATAAATAAACTAAACTTCAACCCTACCTAAAACTCTAAGTTAAGACTCTAAGCTAAAACTCTAAACTCTTAACTATTACTAAACTAAATTTCAACTCTAACTAAAACTCTAAACTAAGACTCTAAGGTAAAACTCTAAACTCTTAACTAAAACTAGACTAAACTAGAACTCTAACAAAAACTCTAAGCTAAGACTCTAAGCTAAAACTTTAAATTCTTAACTATAACTAAACTAAACTTCAACTCTAACTAAAACTCTAAGCTAAGACTCTCGGCTAAGACTCTAAGCTAAGACTCTAGGCTAAAAATCTAAGCTAAAACTCTTATCCAAAACTAAACTAGAACTCTAACAAAAACTCTAAGCTAAGACTCTAAGCTAAAACTCTAAACTCTTAACTAAAACTAAAGTAAACTTCAACTCTAACTAAAACTCTAAGCTAAGACTTCAAGGTAAAACTCTAAACTCTTAACAATAACTAAACTAAACGAGAACTCTAACTAAAAACCTAAGCTAAGACTCTAAGATAAAACTCTAAACTCTTAACTAAAACTAAACTAAACTAGAACTCTAACTAAAATTCTAAGCTAAGACTCTAAGGTAAAGCTCTAAACTCTTAACTATAAATAAACTAAACTTCAACCCTAACTAAAACTCTAAGTTAAGACTCTAAGCTAAAACTCTAAACTCTTAACTATTACTAAACTAAATTTCAACTCTAACTAAAACTCTAAGCTAAGACTCTAAGGTAAAACTCTAAACTCTTAACTAAAACTAAACTAAACTAGAACTCTAACAAAAACTCTAAGCTAAGACTCTGAGCTAAAACTCTAAATTCTTAACTATAACTAAACTAAACTTCAACTCTAACTAAAACTCTATGCTAATACTCTCGGCTAAAACTCTAAGCTAAGACTCTAGGCTAAAAATCAAAGCTAAAACTCTTAACCAAAAGTAAACTAGAACTCTAACTAAAACTCTAAGCTAAGACTCTACTGTAAAACTTTAAACTCTTAACTATAACTAAACTAAACTTCAACTCTAAATAAAACTAAGCTAAGACTCTAGGCTAAAACTCTATGCCAATGGGTTAAAGAAAAAACCCGAAAAATGTTGGATAATTTCTAAGACTATAAAATTCAGTCCGAAAAAAACTTAAAAAAATTCAAAAAAGGGAGGGAGGAAGGGAGGGGCTCAGGCGGCCTTTGGGGGCCTGAGGAGCCTTTGGGGGCCCGGGGAGTCTTTTGAGGCTCGGGGAGGGGGCTTTTGGGGGCCCAAGAAGCCGGGGGCACCGTGGGGCCTTCGGAGGCACCGGGGGCCCTTTGGTGGCACCGGAATCCTTTAGGGGTGCCGGGGGCCCTTTGGGGTTGGTTAGGGGACCTTACAACACTGTTCAAATGGAACTTGTGTGTTATAACGACCACAGAGTTCCACCCCAAATCATCTTCTAAATCATCTTCTTAAAACAAGTTCTAAAATATCTCAAACGGTTTCTCCTAAATCATCTTCTAAAATGTCTCAAACGGTTTCGCCCAAATCATCCCCTAAAATGTCTCAAACTGTTTCGCCCAAATAATTCCTATGCGTAATTTCTGCGTGTTCCTTTTGTTTTGGCATCCCTGCACTGTCACAATTGAAATTCCCATGAAATCATTTCCCACGTTAATTTGTTCATCTCGTAGGTGTTTCTAGCTACACTATTAAGGTTTCGATAGAATATTAATTTATCTCTGTCACTAAAGATCAGAGAAGCCATATTTAAAAAATAGAATATTAATTTATCTCTGTCACTAAAGACCATTTATTCCTCAGACCTAAAGATCAAAGAAGCCATAATCTTTCTTAATTCCCCTTTCGTGAATCAATAATTCCCCTCGATTATGCAAATCAATTTACCATGGACATTAAATCTCTTCCCGACTTTTTACCAAGGACATTAAATCTCTTCCAGGATTTTTACCAAGGACATTAAATCTCTTCCAGGCTTTTTACCAAGGAAATTAAATCTCTTCCAGGAGCTCATGATCCCTCCCTACTTATTATATTGCTTTTAAACTAAGTAATTAATATTTGCCAATATTGATAATGGCAGATATATCTACCATGGATGATTGAACTCATCGAAGATTGCAGCAAACACACGCATATATAATTAACAAATTTTATATATGTCAATAATTACCTATTTTTCGGGGATGGATTAATTTACATAACGTTACAATAAACACGAACGTTGAAATAAATTTCGGTGGAGGTTCAAATTAAAAGAAGAAAATCAAAATATTATGGTAAGTAAATGTGAAAAGAAAAGTTGTAAACACTCTAATATTCTGGAGAAGGGTTGGCCAGTAAAAGTTTAGATATTCAATTGGGTCTGCCCTGGTCATCTCTTTCTCTGTAATCTCTGAAGTCCACAGGACTTGCCTGCAAGTCTTGTGGGCATGAACATAAAATCTTTGAATCATAAAATTGGTGGCATAAATCTTTGAATCCTTTTTTGGAGGGGTCTCCAATTGCCTTCAAATGACTCACGGAACTAATAGACTATTTAAATTACCCTTACTCTATGCCTAAATACCTTAATTGTGCCCTAGGATGGATGATAGACCCCTGGAATCGCCGGCGAACGGGGCGACCTAATTGTTTTCTACTGTTTAGGTAAATGGCACAGGTTAATGGCGGGATTAGTTATGATTCTCAAATACTTGTGTATTTGCATTCGGAGAGGCACTCCGACCTAGAATCTCAGGCGAGCGACCGAGTTTAGGCTTTAAAAATAACCTGGATTCGCAGGAGAACAAGCGATCTAAGCCTAATATACCTGCCTGTCTAGAGTCTCAGGTGGGTTACTTAAGGAAAGGGTACTTGCCGGGGGGGGGGGTGATTTTCTGGGGATGGGTATTGCCTGTGGGGATATTTTCTAAAGGGTAAATGCCGGATTCCATGCAACCACAGGATATTATGCCCACAAGAATCTTACCCAATGATTTTTTCTATTTTAAGAATAAAGATGCCAAAAAAAATTTTTTAAAGGTCTATAGGAAAAAATCTTGTATTTTTTCAAGTTTTTAAAAAAAATTAAAATAGAAAATATCGTTCAAATTCAAACAGGGGCAATGACGCCCCTCCCCCTTCTCCTCCCGATTGGTACTCCTGTAATCCTTCTCTACAATATTATGGTATTTACGATTTGTCCTTGTCTCTACTTTTGACATAGTCTGTAGCCTTATCTACCAGTAGTATCTCTATAGGCACTTCTGCAACGCCCATACGAAAAAGGTCATGCCCAGTTGCGTCAGGACAGCCCTGTGACATCACAACATCCCTGTTTCCAGCTGGCAAGATTCCAAGGTGTTTCATTATGATTAATTTGAGTGTGATTTTCCCATAGGATTTTTACTGTCATGCCCTCCCTTTTCCCATGGGATTTCAAAGTCATTCCCTCTGACGTCGCATCATCACTGTTTCCAGCTGGCAAGATTCCCAGGTATTTCAGTATGATTAATCGGATTAAGGTTCGGATAATAGCCAAATAGCAATAATAGGGAAATTAACATAGGATTTCTGCAACATCCATAGTGAAATTAACATGGGGTTACTATGACAGCCCTCTGACGCCATGAAACACCTGCGCCTTTAAACGGTCAGATACAAAATTAACATAGGATTTTAAATGGGGCCATGTTTTTAGCTGGCACACTTCCCAAGACACTCCCAGGTGTTCTATTATTCCCCCTATTGTATTTCTATTTTCCCATATAGGTGTCTAGACGGCCATTGTGGAAGATGTCCAGGTGCTCTACTATGTCTTCAGTACTATAAAATCTTAGACGGCCATTTTGTAATGTCACTTCTCCTAGAAGACATTTTATTGACCATGAGTCAGTTTCTTTTTAGCGGTGAAAAAGGACTGTCAGGATTAAAATGAATTAAGTGGACAGAGAGAAAATTATAGGGAATCTTGTTACTTTGGAGAAATGGTTAATTCTAGATGAAAATTTTCAAAGATTGTCGGTGCAGAAGAGAATCTTCACTAAGAGGATGATTGATAATATAATGAGAAATGAATCTCCATCATTGGACTATTGCCTGAGACTTATGTGTCTTGGAACCCAGACATGTGTTCAATTTATAGAAATATTAATTGAAAAAAATGACATTGTGTCTCTGTTTGGATATTACCCAGAGTTTCAGTTACTCCTCCTATTTCTCTAATGATCCAATAAGTTAAAAGTTACTACAAAGAACATTCATTTTACCCCATCCCTTTCTTTTTGGAAGTGATACAGTCAACCACGAAAAATGTTTCACACATGCCCATTATGCTTGTATACTTTGAGCAGGTGGTCATCATGTGAGAATTGTACTTTTGTCGATGAATATAATGAAAAGTGTAAATTATGTAATCCATGTAAATTGCATAAGGAATATGCTGTGGGAATTAAAGACTCAAATTCCTGTCTTGAAGAGATTTGTGACTCTCATAATAGAGGATTTTTTTGCTCCAAATGTCACTATGATAAGTGTGATAAAAGGGGAAATACTTACCCTGGCATGATTGCAAAAATCCCTAAACGCGAGTTCAGTTTATTTTGAAGAGACTAGTATCGTCGTGGTTTTAAATTGTTTTGCGAAGGAGAACCAGGTCTACGCTTCAATTGCTGGAATAATTAAAGAGTCTGGTTTTTACGACATTGCTGTGAAAATGCCGGCTACTTGGATTATAAACCTACAGAACTGTATTTGGCTGTTACAGAAAGTTATTCTTCATATGAGAATTTTGTAGGTGACATTTCTTCAAATAAGCGAATTGAAACATGTAAACCTCATAATATGAATCAGAAAAGTATTATTGACTTTACAAAGAGATTGAATAAAAATGAAGTTACACTATATTGTAGAAAATGTGACCCTGACTTTGCATGTCAAGATAAATACAAGCTGAATCCTGACGAGCTGCAGACAATTATCGTTTCTGATCATTACCTATACGAAGAAGAAAAAATATTAAAGGACCCAGTGTTTTGTATATATACAAATTTTTATTAATAAACAAAATTTACATACATTTTTAAAGCATTTCACTTTTAGGGCACCGAAATTTAGAGGTAGTAAAATCCTAACAGATAATTCCAGGGGAGCGAGTCTTGTTAATCTTTTCTTAGGAACATGGTCCATTATTGCAAAACTTAATATTAACTAACTGAAAGAGTTCATAAATTCTTCAGTTTAGTCGTATCATGCTTGTAATCAAGGAAAATTTTAAAACTTGTTTCTATTTTTGTGGGATTTCTTAGAGAAACGGACCATTATTACAAAACTTAATCTTAAATAAATGAAATGGTTCATAAATTCTTCATTTTAGTCATATACCGCGGGTAATCAAAGAAAATTTAGTACATTTTTTCTGTTTTTTTTTTGTGTTTTCTCAGAGAAACAGACCTTTATCCCAGAACTTAGTATTAACTAACCGAAATAGTTAATAAATTCTTCATTTTAATCATGTCGCGCGGCTAATCGTGGAAAATTTAATACATTTTTCTATTTTGTGTCTTTTCTTAGAGAAACGGACCAATATTACAAAACTTAGTGTTAACTAGCTAAAATAGTTCACAAATTTTTCATTTTTAGTCATCTCTGCTGTTGTTTGTTTTCTTAGAGAAATGACCACGCTATGCAAATTACGGCACAGTACCACGCTATTACAGCTTTTTGGCACCTTGCAACACCTGTCATCAATATTTTAGCGTCTTCTAATGTTTTAACAACCTCAATGGCCCGTTTTGGTTTCTTCTAAAGTTTGAACATTCTCAATGAATATATTTTCTATTGCTATTATTTTCCAACGATTACCGACACTGCCCCGCACTATTACTACTTTCTGCACCCCTCTGACATCACATCATTATTACTAAAACATTTTTCAGACATTTCTTGTTAAAAATTATACATTCGTATTTCTTAAGAAATCTAAGCTATTAAAATAAAATCATTCGTCAAAATATTTTTTTTCTATTGTCAAATCAATATTTATAATGGTCTTTAAATATATAATATCAGGTTCGATTATTTGAACATCGTCATCCTCGAGTATTCCTATGTTCCTCAGAGAGGGGAGATCCTCGAAAAAACACTCTTCATCCTCGATACACTCCCTCCCTGAAGGCCCCCTCCGCACCAAATCCTCTGTTGTATACGACAGTCCATTTCTATGTAATAAATCTCCATTATGTCATCTCTAGCATCTTCGCTATTATTAGAAATAAGGAATTCTTCTTCTGACTCTGTGAGACTCCACGCATCCCATGTGTTCTCTCCACAACGAACATAGGCGGGAGTTTCCTATAAAAGAAACAAAAATAGAATTTTTAAGAAAAGATTAAATTTTCAGTTCAAGGGGCAGGGTAAACACACATGATATAAAGACGTGGGAAAACAAGCAATTAATATGAAAAATATATGACAAATAATAGAGAAGTCATCGAACCATCGATATCTGTTTTGCCCCCCCCCCCTCCTGTAGCCCCTTGCAGTTCTCGTCACTAGCCGACTCCCACCAAAAAATCCAACAATTTAAGTACTTCCTTTACCAGATCTATTTTTTCTGATTCTTGAATATTCAGAATCCTTAGCTTGAACTAGGTGACACTTAAGCAAATTAATAATTGAACCTTAGTATTATTATTAACACTCAGCTTTATTATTTACTTTTTAGGAGCTTTGCTCCATGATTGTTGTCAGAAGAAATCGATGAAATGAAATCAAATGATGTTGAAAAGTTTTTAAAGCTTAAAATTGGTGTTACCTATAAGACTTCTGGTTTTGCACCTACCCTATAGCTGTAACTTGAGCCGAATGCACAAAATATTTTTATCATTTGATTTATTAGTTTCAAATCTATCCAATCACAAACAA
Organism: Artemia sinica; assembly: GCA_027921565.1. Taxonomy (NCBI): domain Eukaryota; kingdom Metazoa; phylum Arthropoda; class Branchiopoda; order Anostraca; family Artemiidae; genus Artemia; species Artemia sinica. The sequence continues at coordinate 23,824,771 of CM051264.1, read as the reverse complement.
AAATTATTACATGTTTTACTAAATTCTAAAATATGACGTAAAATTGCTTAGTAATAGAAATACTGTCCTATTTTCAGTTTATTTTCATAGCTTTTTCAGCATATTTTCAATTTAAAAGAAAATATAAAGCAAATTTTCAAATACAGTTGAGTTGATTGGTAAATTTAAATCTCAGCCATTGAGCGATAGACGAAGCAGAAATGTAATTTTATTTTGAAACATTAGAACTGTAAGACCGTGAAAATAATCAAATCAAAAACTTGCAAGGGGACTGTACATCTTAACATATTGCTGAACTTTATCTGAAACATAGGCCAATATGATAAAGGTGCCAATAATTAACCAAATTGGCATATTTATTCTAAAAAGGAGTGAAAAACGAAAAAAAAACAGTGAAAGAGGATCATTTTTTCACTAATACAGTAAATAACCAAAGATTTCTAGAATTTTTTTCTCTGAAACTCCTCAAAACTATGATTTTCTTATCATAGGTACCAGATCTTATACTCAAGTCCTGGCAGTACCCCTTTTTCAATAGAGAGCCAGGCGTTCCCTCGGAAAACTACTCCGAGGAACATTATTGCCTAGAAGCCCCCCGGTAAGTAAAAGTAAAAATTGAAGTAAAAAAAACAACCAACTTATAATAATTTGATAATTCATCGGTGCATACATGTTAATATGTGTGTATCTCAAATTTCAAAGTCAACTAAGCTAACTGACTATGCTGCATTATCCTTACATATAAAACCAGGGGATTTATATGTAAACTTGTTCACCTGTCATAAGAGGTCAATAATTGCCCACAGATGTGCAATGCTTAATTGACCATTCCATATCATATGCTACTAGATCAAAACATATTGGCGGAGGAAAAACATGTATTAAGTAACTATTGTAGCATTGTAAACTAAGCAACTGTCCTCACACACGAGACAGATGTGGCTTCCAAACGATGCTACACCTTATAGAAAGGAGCAAGACCTCATAAATGGACACTGTATTTTCATCAAAAAACCCAACAAATTCCAAATTTCTTGTATATATGAGTTTGAAACCCCTACAGTAGGGTTCACTGATACAGTGAATAACCTTGAGTTTCATTCCCCCCTGAGTCTTTACAAAATTGTGAAGTTCTTTGACTACTACCAAACATTCGCCAATCTTACCAGATCGAATTTTCCAATTTTTTTTTACATATTTTTCATTGAAAAAGCAACAAATTCGACATGTCATGTAGTTTGACGCTTGAAACCTGAACACTAAGGTTCAATGATATGCTGTTTTTTAGAATTTCAAACTAAAAAAGAACTGAAACTTCAGCTGAAAGCAGGAGAACATACAATTTCAACAGAAAACAGGAAACATAAAACCAAATAATAGCCATAGAAGAAGAAATCTAAACGGACGCAGTGTTTTGTATATATCCAAATTTTTATTAATAAACATAATTTACATACATTCTTAAAGCATTTCACCTTTAGGGCACCGAAATTTGTAATATAGAGGTAGGAAAAAGTATTTTCAACTAGAAAGTCGTTCGATCGTGGATAGTCACCATAAATCTTGACGAACTGACTGTAAGTATATCTGCGACTTCTGAAACTAATACTGCTACTACTACTAACAACTCACCGCAGCACCAAGCCGCGTGAGGCCAACACAGTTACGCAAGCTCCTCCTTAATCCCAATCTATTCAAAGCCTCCCTTTTTACACCCTCCCATGAAGTTCTCATTTCCTTTAAATCTTTCTTTGTGACGTCCCTTCGAGACAGACGTGGACGACCTGCTTTCCGGTTAGCCCTTGATCATTGGCCAAAAAGAACAATCTTCGGCAATCTGTCATCCTTCATCCGTACAAGTTGGCCTAGCCACTTCAACCTTTCTTTCACTATATTCATAGAGAGCCGTATTGATCCAAATTTTTCGTACAACCTATTGTTTGGAACACAGTCAGTCAGCCGGGTGCCCAGAACAATCCTTAAGCAATTTCTCTGGAAAACATCTAGCAAATCTTCATCTGCTTTTCGAAGCGCCCATGCTCCAGAACCATATTTGACTACTTTCATCACTGTAGCTTCTAATAATTTAATCTTGGTTTGCAGACTTATCTTCCTAGTCTTCCAAACTATTTTTAATTGTGAAAAAACACCTTGAGGCTTGGCTATTCTACTTTTAACATCTTCACTGCTCTCACGATCTCCACCAACAGTACTACCAAGGTAAGTGAAGCTGCCCACTTGATCAGTTTTTTCTTTACCCAACGTCATCTTATCATCTTCACCTATTCCTTGCCTTAGTGACTTACTCTTCTTAACATCAATTTTCAAACCTATTCTTGCACCCTGAACTCGCAAAACCTCTAAGAGTTCATTCATATTGCTCACACTTTCCTCTAGGATGGTCAAATCATCAGCATAACCTACGTCCCTGAGAATTTTTCCTCCCCATTCGGTTCCGTGGTTTCCCATTGCCTTTTTTGTGATCCTCAAGACAAAATCTATCAAATTAATCCAAATAAATTGGGATAGAACACATCCCTGCTTAACTCCTAATTTAATATAAAACCAGCTGCTAACCTCATTTCCTACCTTGACTGCAGCAGGATTATTCTCGTACAAAGCACTAATCACTTTAATGTATTTGTCTGGTATACCATACAAGGATAAAACCTTTGCTAAGGCTCTTCTATAGATAAAAGGTGAAAAGGCTCATCGTAATATATGCAAATAGAACCGTGTATTATAGAAAGTCGGGGGTCCTAGCAGCTATTTACAGGGGGAGCGAGTCATGTTATGCTTTTTCTTAAGAAAATGATCCATTATTGTAAAACTTAATCTTAACTAACTGAATTACTTCACTATAACTACCGTGTCACACCTAAACCTGAGGAAATAATAAAAAATATGAACAAAGTTTAAAATATATGCTAGGTTACGTTAAGTAAGGTTAGGTGACGCTTCATCTAACTTAACCTAGCCTATATTTTAAGTTTTTTTTTCATATTTTTCATTATTTCCTCGGGTTTAAGTGCTTTAAAATGGTATTTAAAATGTTGGTGCTGGGTGTTGCAGGAGTGTCACAGGCTAGTTATAGTGTGGTACTGTGGCATGAATTCCTTGGAGTATCACGATCTAGAACAGAAATGCCGACTTCTCGCTGTTCAAAAATAATTTGTTTAATTTAGTTTTAATAGCTTGTTTTCGGGGTGGAAAGGCTGTCTTAGGGGGGATGATAAGGGCTAGTGCCACGTGGATGATGGAGGGGGGATGTGCAATGTTACGGTAGTATGGGAGTGCTTTGAAGGTTATCATGAATGGTTTCAGTTGCGATAAGCTTAAATCAATGAGTTGAAAGTACTACTTTTCACGAAAAATGTCTGAAAAATATTTTAGGAATGAAGATGTATCCGAGAGGTTTCGCAAAGTAGTAATAGTGTGGTACGGTGCTGGGAATTAGTGTTAAATAAGAGCAATAAAAAATATATCCATTGAGGGTATTCAAATATTAGAAAACGCTTGAAATGTTGATGACAGGTGTTGCAAGGTGCCATAGAGCAGTAATAGCGTGGTACTGTAGCGTAATTTGCATAGCGACGGCATTTCTCTAAGAAATCAAACAAAGGTAGAAATGACTAAAAAATGAAGAATTTATGAACTATTTCAACTAATTAATACTAATATTTGAAATAATGGTCCGTCTCTCTAAGAAAACACACAAAAATAGAAAAAATGTATAAAATTTTCCTTGATTACCCGCGCGATATGACTAAAATGAAGAATTTATGAACTATTTCAGTTATTTAAAATTAAGTTTTGTAATAATGGTGCGTTTTTCTAAAAAAAACACACAAAAATATAAAAAATGTTTTAGATTTTCCTTGATTACCCGCGCGATATGACTAAAATGAAGAATTTATGAACTATTTCAGTTATTTAAAATTCAGTTTTTCAATAATGGACTATTTTTCTAAGAAGAGACATAACATGACTCGCTCCCCCTGGAATTAGCTGTTAGGATCCCCGAATTTGTATAATACACAGTTCTTTTTGCATATATTCCGATAAGCCTTTTTTCACCTTTTATTTTTTTTTTTTCGATATTGTGGATATACTTATAGTCAATTCCTCAAGATTTATGGAGACAATCTATGATTGAATGACTTTCTAGTTTAAAATACTCTTTCCTACCTCTATAATATAAATTTCGGTGCCCTAAAAGTGAAATGCTTTAAAAATGTATGTAAATTATGTTTATTAATAAAAAATTGTATATATACAAAATACTGTGTCCTTTTAGATTTCTTCTTCCATGGCTATTATTTGGTTTTACCTTTCCTTTTTTTGTTGAAATTGTATGTTCTCCACTTTTCAGTTGAACTTTCAATTCTTTTTTAGTTTGAAATTCTAAAAAAACAGTATATCGTAGAACCTTAGTGTTCAGGTATCAATTTTTTAACTACATGAAATGTAGAATCTTTGGCTTTTTCTATGAAAAATAAGCAAAAAAATGGAAAATTCGATCTGGTAAGATTGGCAAAGGTGTGGTAGTAGTCAAAGAACTTCAAAATTTTGTGAAGAGTCAGGGGGAAATCATTGAAAACCAAGGTTATTCACTGTATTAGTGAACCCTACGGTATGGGGTTCAAACTCATAGCTACAGAAAATGTGGAATTTGCTGGTTTTTTTTTCGATGAAAATCTAGTGTTCACTTATGAAGTCTTGCTTCTTTTTATATGGGGTAAAATCATTTGGAAGCCACATCTGTCTCGTGTGTGAGGACAGTTGGTTAGTTTGCAATACTACAATAGTTACTTAATACATGTACTTCGTCCGTCAATATGTTTTGTTCTGGTAGCATGTGTTATGGAAAAATTGTCAATTAAGCATTGCACATCTGTGGACAATTATTGATCTCTTATTACAGGTGAACAAGTTTAAATATAAATCCCCTGGTTTTATATGCAATGATAATGCAGCATGGTCATTTAGCTTAGTTGACTTTGAAATTTGAGATACACACACATTAACAGGTATGCACCGATGAATGTTTTTTTTTACTTCAATTTTTACTTTTACTTACCGTGGGGTTTCCAGGTGATCATTTCCCTCTGAGGTGTTTCCGAGGAAAAGCCTGGCACCCAATTGAAAAAGGGGTACTCCCAGGACCCGAGTAGTAGATCTGGTACCTTTGATAAGAAAATCATAGTTTTGAGAAGTTTCAGAAAAAAAAATCTTAGAAATCTTTGGTTATTCACTGTGTTAGTAAAAAGTGGTCCTCTTTCAATGTTTTTTTTCTTTTTTCATTTATTTTTTTATAGAACAAATTTGTCAATTTAGTAAATTATTGGCACCTTTGTCATATTGGCCTATGTTTCAGCTAAAGTTCAGCAAGATGTTCAGATGTACAGTCTCCTTGCACATTTTTGATATGATTATTTTCGCGATCTTACAGTTTTAATGTTTCATCATATAACTACCCTTCTGCTTTGGCTATCGCTCAATGGATGAGATTTTTCTTTATCAATCACCTCAATTGTATTTAAAATTTGCTTTATATTTTCTTTTAAATTGAAAATATGTTGAAAAAGCTTTGAAAATAAACTGAAAATAGGACAATATTTCTATTACTAAGAAATTTTACGTCATTACCTAAGAATTAAGTAAAATATATAATAATTCTTGTTTGTGACTGGATAGATTTGAAACTAATAAATCAAATGATAAAAATATCTTGTTCATTCGGCTCAAGTTACATCTAGGATAGATGCGAAACCAGAAGTCTTATACGTAACATCAATTTTAAGTTTTAAAAACTTTTCAACATCATTTGATTTCATTTCATCGATTTCTTCTGACAATATTCATTTGGCAAAGCCCTTAAAAACCAAATTATAAAACTGAGTGTCAATAATAATACTAAGGTTCATTTTTTAATTTGCTTAAGTGTCACCTAGTTTAAGCTAAATATGCTGAATGTTCAAGAATCAGAAAAAATAGAACTGGTAAAGGAAGTTCTTAAATTGTTCGTTCTTTTAGATCGGATCTCCGATCTAGATCGTGAACTGCAAGGGGCTTCAGGGGGGACGTCAAAACGATGGTTCATTGACGTCTATATTATTTTATATATATTTTTCATATTAATTGCTTTTTTTCTACGTCTTTTTTATCATTTGTGCTTACCCAGCCCTTGAACTGAAAATTTAATTTGCTCCTAAATATGTATATTTTTGTTTCTTTTATAGGAGACTCTCGACTATGTTCATGGTGGAGAGAACACATGGGATGCGTGAAATCTCAAGGAGTCAGAAAAATAATTCCTTCTTTCTAACAGTAGTGAAGATGCTACAGATAACATAATGGATATTTATTACCCAGAAAATGGACTGTCATATACATCAGAGGATTTGCGGTGGAGGGGCGTTCAGGGAGGGAGTTTATTGAGGATGATGAGCGTTTGTTCGAGGATCTCCCCTCTCTGAGGAACATAGGAATGCTCGATTATGACTACGTTCAAATAATAGAACCCGATAATGTATATTTAAAGATCAATATAAGTATTGATTTGAGAATATAATAAAAAAAAATACTTAGACGAATGATTTTATTTTAATAGCTTGGATTTCTTAAGATATATGAATGTTTAATTTTTAACTAGAAGTGTCTGAAAAATATTTTAGGAATGATGATGCGATGTCAGAAGGATGCAGGAGAGTGGTAATAGTGCGGGACAGTGTCGGTAATCGTTGGAAAATAATAGCAATAGAAAATATATCCATTGAGGGTGTCCAAACGTTAGAAGATACTTAAAATTTTGATGACGGGTTTCAGAGGGGGATGTCACTCGCTAGTTATAGTGTGATAGTGTGGCGTAAATTGTTTGGAGTATCAAGCTCTAGGAAAGAAATACCGACTTCTCGCTGTTCAAAAATATATTTTTTAATTTAGATTTATTAGCTTATTTTTGGAGCCAAAAGGTTGGAGATGTCTTAGTAGAGATGATGAGGGATGATGCCATGTGGATGAAGGAGGGGGGAGGTGTGTAATGTCACGGTTATGTGGAAGTGTTTTGAAGGTTATCACGAATGGCTTGGGTTGCGATAAGCTTGAACCAATGGGTTCAATGTATAATTTTTAACGAGAAATGTCTGATAAATATTTTAGGAATGAAGATGTGTCAGAGGGGTGTCGCAGAGTAGTAATAATGTGGCACAGTGCCAGGAATCGGTGGTAAATAAGAGTAATAAAAAATACATCCATTGAGGGCGGTCAAACATTAGAAGGCGCTTAAAATGTTGATGACAGGTGTTGTAAGGTGCCACAGAGCAGTACTAGCGTGGTTTTGTGGCGTAATTTGCATAGTGGGGGCATCTCTCTAAGAAAACAAACAAAAGTATAAATGACTAAAAATAAAGAATTCATGATCTATTTCAGATACTTAATACTAAGCTTTGTAATAATGGTCCGTTTCTCTAAGAAAAGACACAAAAATAGAAAAATTTATTAAATTTTCCATGATTAGCCGCGCGATATGACTAAAATGAAGAATTTATGAGCTATTTCGGTTAGTTAATACTAAGTTTTGTAACAAAGGTCCGTTTCTATAAGAAAACACACAAAAACCGAAAAAATGTATAAAGTTTTCCTTGGTTACCCGCGCGATATGACTAAAATGAAGAATTTATGAACTATTTCAGTTAGTTAATATTCAGTTTTGTAATAATGGCCCGTTTCTCTAAAAAACACTAAAATATAAATAATGTATTAAATTTTCCTTGATTACCCGCGCGATATGACTAAAATGAAGAGTTTATTAACTATTTTAGTTAGTTAAGATTAAGTTTTGCAATAATGGACCATTTTCCTAAGAAAACACATAACATGACTCACTTCCCCTGGAATTAGCTGTTAGGACCCCCGACTGTCTATAATACACGGTTCTTTTTTGCAAATATTACGATAAGCCTTTTTTCACCTTTTTGTTGTTTCCGATGTCGCGAATATACTTAAAGTCAATTCCTCAAGATTTATGGTGGCAATCCATGATTGAACGACTTTATAGTTGAAAATACTCTTTCCCACGTCTATAATATAAATTTCGTTGCCCTAAAAGTGAAATACTTTTAAAATGTATGTAAAATTAGTTTATTAATAAAAATTTGTATGTAAACAAAACACTGGGTCCTTTTATATTTCTTCTTCTACGTATAGGTAACCTTCAGAAACGATAAGTGGCTGCAGCTCGTCAGGATTCAGTTTGTATTCATATTGACATGCAAAGACAGGGTCACATTTTCTACAATATTGTGTAACTTCTTATTTATTAAATATCCTTGTAAAGTCAATAATGCTATACTGAGTCATATTATAAAGTTCACGTGTTTGAATTTGCTTACTAAGGCAATGTCACATACAAAATTCTCATATGAAGAATCACTTTCTGTAACAGCCAAATAAAAGTCTGTAGGTTTATAATCAAAGTAGTTGGTGTCTTCACAGCGATGTCGTAAAAACTAGTCTCTTTTATTATTCCAGCAATTGAAGCGTAAACCAGGTTCTTCTTCCCAAAACAATTTAAAACCACGACGATACCAGTCTCTTAAAAATAAACTGACCTCACGTTTAGGGTTTTTCGCAATCATGCCAGGGTAAGTATTTCCCCACTGACCACGCTTATCATTGTGACAATCGGAGCGTAAGAATCCTCTATTATGAGAGTCGCAAATCTCTTCAAGACAGGAATTAGAGTCTTTAATTTCCACAGCATATCCTTTATGCAATTTACATGGATTGCATAATTTAGACTTTTCATTATAGTCATCGGCAAAAGTACAATTCTCACATGATGACAACCTGCCCCAAGTATACAAGCATAATGGACATGTGTAGAACATTTTTTGTTGTTGACTGTCTCACTTCCAAAAAGAAAGTGATGGGGGAAAATGAATGTTTTTTGCTGTCACTTTTAACTTTTTGGATCATTAGAGAAATGGGAGGAGTAACTGATACTCTGGGTAATCTTAAAAACAGATGTGCAATTTCATTTTGTTTCAATTAATATTTCTGTAAATTGAGCAAATGCCCAGGGTTCACGACTGATAAGTCTCAGGCAATAGTACAATGAAGGAGAATCATTTCTCATTGTATTATCAATCATACTCTTAGTGAAGATTCTCTTCTGCACCGACAATCTTTGAAAATTAGCATTTAGAATTAACCATTATTTCAAAGTAACAAGATTTCCTATAATTTTCTCTCTGTCCACATTATTCATTTTAATCCTGACAGTCCTTTCTCACCACTAAAAAGAAACTGATTCATGGTCAATATAATATCTTCCAGTAGAAGTGACGTTACAAAATGGCCGTCTAAGGTTTTTAATGCTAAAGAAATAATAGAACACCTGGACATCTTCGACAATGGCCGTCTAGACACCTATATGGGTAAATGAAAATACAACAGAGAAAATAATAGAGCACCTAGGAGTTTCATGGGAGGTCTACCAGCTGGAAACATGGCTCCGTTTAAAATCCCATTTTAGTTTCGTATCTGACCGTTTAAAGGCGAGGGTGTTTCATGACGTGAGAGGGCTGTCATAGTAATCCCATGTTAATATCACTATGGATGTTGCGGAAATCCTATGTTAATTTCCCTATTATTGCTACTTGGTTGTTATCCGAACCTTACTCCGATTAATCATACTGAAACACCTGGGAATATTACCAGCTAGAAACAAGGATGATATGACGTCAGAGGGCATGACTTAGAAATCCTATGGGAAAAGGGAGGGCATGACTTACTCCGATTAATCATACTGAAAAACCTGGGAATATTACCAGCTAGAAACAAGGATGATATGACGTCAGAAGGCATGCCTTAGAAAATCCTATGGGAAAACCAGACTCCGATTAATCATACTCAAACACCTGGGAATGTTGCCAGCTGGAAACAGGGATGTTGTGATGTCACAGGGCTGTCATGACGTAACAGGGCATGACTTTAAAATCCCATTTTAATTTCGTATGTGCGTTGCAGAAGTGTCTATGGGGATACTAGTTCTACTTCTTAAGATTTTTGTTTCCATCAACTATGTTCGGGCGTCTGTGTTTAGCGTTGTATGGCTTTAATTATCCCTTGGTGTCAATTTTGGTTCTGTCATTGGAAAACCTGGGTTTAATTATACTAATCATTAATCTCCGGATTTGTTGTAATGTCCTATGAATTCAGTCCTAACTAGTAGCCATGCCTATCAGTGAAAAAACGACCAATTACTTATAGCATTATACAACAGCGATGGCACTCTTTGAAAAAGAAACAAAAGAACTATGGCCTTTTTTTTGTCGAAATGCAAAAAAGCCACGACACTTTCGCGATGACGGAAAAATATGGCGCTTTGTCAGAAGACGGAAAAAAACAGCACTTTGCCTTACCAGAAAATAAAATTTGAATAGCAAGCAGTAATACTTTCTTTTAATGACGTCTTTAGCAAAGACTTGAAAATCAAAGACAAGACTAGTGATGGCAGAATAGTTTTGTTGCAAACTGTCTGGGCACCCATGAGTAGACTTCCACAAAGATTGGCTCTTTGACATCTCAATGAAATGTCCTACGGCAGTAAAAACACATTTTTAAGCCAGAACAGTAAACACTTCGAAGTTATAGTCGAAGCTTTGGTCGTTTCTAACTATCATTTTCACTTATTGAACAGCACAAATATTCGAAGATGAGAGTCCTAATTGAGGGTGGTTTAAATCGGCAAAGAGATTCAAGTAGAGATCAATAAAAAATTACTTTATCCGTGTTCTCCTACTTTTCTAGAAACTGGGAATCAAACAGTCCATGTAACGAAATACAAGTAAGGAGCGACTTTTGCAAATAGTACGAATTTTTAATAATGAATATATATATATATATATATATATATAATATATATATATATATATATATATATATATATATATATATATATATATATTATATATATATATATATATATATATATAATATATATATATATATATATATATATATATATATATATATATATATATATATATATATATATATATATATATATATATATATATAATATATATATATATATATATATATATATATATATATATATATATATATATATATATATATATATATATATATATATATATATTATATATATATATATATATATATATATATATATATATATAGTATATATCTATATATATATATATATATATATATAATATATATATATATATATATATATATATATATATATATATATATATATATATATATATATATATATATATATATATATATATATATATATATATATATATATATATATATATATATATATATATATATATATATATATATATATATATATATATATATATATATATATAATATATATATATATATTATATATATATATATATATATATTATATATATATATATATATATATATATATATATATATATATATATATATATATATAGTGTTTTATTTATTTTTTAGTGTTTTATTTATTTTTTAGACCATGGCACTTCGTAAGTAGAAAGGGGGGTGCCAGTCGTGACAGAACACCAAATATGGGCATAGAGTCCCTAGGGAGATGGTTTTCTCAGTGAGAATGAAAAAAACAGGAATTTTCTCACTTGAAAAAAACATGAATTTTCTCACTTTTATGGATGTTTCTTGGACGATTATGGGTGTTGGTCAATTTATTTGATGTTTTTTCATGGATGTCAACAACAATTTATGTCTGTTTTATGGTTCGTTGTCAGTGAGAATGGAAAAACAGGATTTTTCTCATTTTGATGGATGTTTTATGGTTTTTGTCAGTGAGAATGAAAAAACAGGAATTTTCTCACTTTGATGGATGTTTTATGGTTTTTGTCAGTGAGAATGAAAAAACAGGAATTTTATCAGTTGAAAAAACATGAATTTTCTCACTATGATGGATGTTTTCTTGGATGGTTATGGGTGTTGATCAATTTATTTGATGTTTTTCATGGATGTCAACAGTAATTCATGTCTGTTTTATGGTTTTTGTCAGTGAAAATGAAAAAACAGGATTTTTCTTACTTTGATGGATGTTTTATGGTTTTTGTCAGTGAGAATGAAAAAACAGGAATTTTCTCACTTTGATGGTTGTTTCTTGGTCGATTTATTAGTTGTTGTTTGTCCAGGTGTAATGACATTGGGGTGATTTACATAATCGGCGGGGGAATTATTGATTCACGAAGGGGAATTAAGAAACAAACATGGCTTCTTTGTTGTTTGGCTAGTCTAACCTGAGAAATTGATTTACATAATCAGCGGGGGAATGTATTGATTCACGAAGGGGGAATTAAGAAATAAACATGGCTTCTTTGATCTTTAGGAGAACCTAACCTGAGAAATTGATTTACATAATCGGCGGGGGAATGTATTGATTCACGAAAGGGGAATTAAGAAACATTATGGTTTCTTTGATCTTTAGGCTAACCTAACCTGAGAAATTGATTTACATAATCTGCGGGGGAATTAATGGTTCACAAAAGGGGAATTAAGAAACAAACATTATGGCTTCTTTAATCTTAGGTCTGAGGGATAAACGTTCTTTAGGTCAGAGAGAAAAATTAACATTCTATTTTTAAATAGGGCTTCATTGATCTTTAGTGTCAGGAATTAGAAATGACATCACTTGTTATCTTGGAATTATGCTGGAGTCTAAAGAGATAGAAATTCTATTTTTAAATACGGCTTCACTGAGCTTTAAGTCGGAGAGATAAATTGATATTCTAACGAAACCTTAATAGTGTAGCTAGGAACATTTATGAGATGAAGAGATTAACGTAGGAAAGGGTTTCCTAGAAATTTGAAATGTGTCAGCGCAGAGATGCTAAAAATCAAAGGAACACGCTGAAATTACGTTTAGGGATTATTTGGGCGAAACCGTTTTAGACAGGTTATGGAATTATTTCGGCGAAACAGTTAGAGACATTTTAAAAGATGATTTAAAAGATGATTTTAGAAGAGGTTTTGAGTGTGGTCGTTATAATACACAAGTTCCATTTGAACAGTGTTGTGAGGTCCCCTTACCGCAACCCCAAAGGGTTCTGATCCCCCTACCCCAACCCCGAAGGAACCCCCCAGTCCTCAAAGGTTCTCCGGATTCCCAAAGGACCCCCGGCGCCCCAAAGGCTCCTGAGCCACCATTTTAATACTTTTTTAAGGCTTTATTATATCTTTTCAGAACAAATTATTATTTTAGGGAATTATTTCGGCGAAACATTTAGAGACGTTTTAAAAGATGATTTTTGAAGAGATTTTAGAAAAGGATTTGAGGATGAAACTCTTAGGTCGTTATAATACACAAGTTCCATTTGAACAGTGTCGTGAGGTCCTCTACCCCAACCCCAAAGGGTTCCGATCCCCCCACCCCAACCCCGAAGGAAGCGCCCGGTCCTCAAAGGTCCCCCCAAGCTCCCAAAGGACCACCCGGCCCTCAAGGGTCCCACAGACCCTCAAAGGCTCTCCCCGAGCCCCGTCTTTCGTTGATGTGGGTTGTCTGAAACTTATGATTTGGGATATGTAAATTACTATTTCGGACTTTTCTGAGCTAGATTTCTTGGTCTTTCGTTGGTGTGTGTTGTCTGAAACCTATGATTTGGGATAGATGGATTGCAATTTTTGACTTTTCTGAGCTGGATTTCTTAGCCGTTCATAGGTATGTGCTGTCAGAAAATTATGATTTGGGATGTGTAGTTTGCAAGTTGGACTTTTCAGAGCTACGATTCTTAGTCTCTCATAGGCATTTGTTGTCTTAAACTTCTAGTTTTGGGATGAATAGTTTGCTATTTCAGGCTTTTCTGAGCTAAGGTTTCCTAGTATTTCGTAGGTGAATGTTGTCTGAAACTTATGATTAGGGATATGTAAATTACTATTTCGGGCTTTTCTAAGCTAGATTTCTTAATCTTTCGTTGGTGTGTGTTGTCTGAAACCTATGATTTGGGATGGGTGGATTGCTATTTTTCACTTTTCTGAGCTGGATTTCTTAGCCGTTCATAGGTGTGTGTTGTCTGAAACTTATGATTTGGGATGGTTAATTTGCTATTTTTGACTTTTCTGAGCTAGGTTTCTTAGCCTTTCATATGTGTGTGCTGTCAGAAAATTATGATTTGGAATTTTTAGTTTGCTTTTTGGACTCTTCAGAGCTAGGATTCTTAGTCCCTCATAGGTGTTTGTTGTCTGAAGCCTATAGTTTGGGATGAGTAGTTTGCTATTTCAGGCTTTTCATAGCCAGATTTCTTAGTATTTCGTAAGTTTGTGTTGTCTGAAACCTATGATTTGAATTGTGTGGGTTGCTATTTTGGACTTTTCATAGCCAGATTTCTTAGTCTTTCGTAGGTGTGTGTTGTCTGAAACCTATGATTTGGATTGTGTGGATTGCTATTTTTTGACTTTTCTGAGCTGGATTTCATAGCCTTTCATAGGGATGTGTTGACTGAAACCTATGATTTGGGATGAGTGGTTTGCTTTTTGGACTTTTCAGAGCTGGATTTCTTAGCCGTTCATAGGTGAGTGTTGTCTGAAACCTATGATTTGGGATGGTTAATTTGCTATTTTTGACTTTTCTGAGCTAGGTTTCTTAGCCTTTCATAGGTGTGTGTTGTCAGAAAATTATGATTTTGGATGTGTAGTTTGCTATTTCAGGCTTTTCTGAGCTAAGGTTTCCTAGTATTTCGTAGGTGAATGTTGTCTGAAACCAATAGTTTGGGATGAGTAGTTTGCTATTTCAGGCTTTTATGAGATAGGTTTCTTGACCTTTCGTAGGTGTGTGTTGACTGAAACTTATGATTTGGGATATGTAATTTGCTATTTCCGACTTTTCATAACCAGATTTCTTAGTCTTTCGTAGGTGTGTGGTGTCTGAAACCTATGATTTGGGATGTGTGGGTTGCTATTTTTTGACTTTTCTGAGCTGGATTTCTTAGCCTTTCGTAGGTGTGTGTTGACTGAAACCTATGATTTGGAATGGTTAATTTGCTATTTTTGACTTTTCTGAGCTAGATTTCTTAGCCTTTCATAGGTGTGTGCTTTCAGAAAATTATGATTTGGGAGGTGTAGTTTGCTTTTTGGACTTTTCAGAGCTAGGATTCTTAGTCACTCATAGGTGTTTGTTGTCTGAAACTTCGAGTTTGGGATGAGTAGTTGGCTATTTCAGACTTTTCTGAGCTAAGGTTTCTTAGTATTTCGTAGGTGAATGTTGTCTGAAACTTATGATTTGGGATATGTAAATTACTAGTTCGGGCTTTTCTGAGTTGGATTTCTTAGTCTTTCATAGGTGTGTGGTGTCTGAAACCTATGATTTGGGATGAGTGGTTTGCTTTTTGGACTTTTCTGAGCTGGATTTCTGAGCCTTTCGTAGGTGTGTGTTGACTGAAACCTATGATTTGGGATGTGTAGTTTGCTATTTTTGACTTTTCTGAGCTAGGTTTCTTAGCCTTTCATAGGTATGTGTTGTCAGAAAATTATGATTTGGGATGTGTAGTTTGCTATTTCAGGCTTTTCTGAGCTAAGGTTTCCTAGTATTTCGTAGGTGAATGTTGTCTGAAACCAATAGTTTGGGATGAGTAGTTTGCTATTTTTGACTTTTCTGAGCTAGGTTTCTTAGTCTTTCCTTGGTGTGTGTTGACTGAAACCTATGATTTGGGATATGTAGTTTGCTATTTTTGACTTTTCTGAGCTGGATTTATTAGTCTTTCGTTGGTGTGTGTTGTCTGTAACCTATGATTTGGGATGGATGGATTGCAATTTTGACTTTTCTGAGCTGGATTTCTGAGCCGTTCATAAGTATGTGTTGTCAGAAAATTAAGATTTGGGATGTGTAGTTTGCTATTTGGACTTTTCAGAGCTATGATTCTTAGTCCATCATAGGCGTTTGTTGACTGAAACCTCTAGTTTGGGATGAGTAGTTTGCTATTTCAGGCTTTTCTGAGCTAAGGTTTCTTAGTCTTTCATAGGTGAATATTGTCTGAGACCTATGATTTGAGATATGTAAATTACTATTTCGGGCTTTCCTAAGCTAGATTTCTTAGTCTTTCGTTGGTGTGTGTTGTCTGAAACCTATGATTTGGGATGGGTGGATTGCTACTTTTGACTTTTCTGAGCTGGATTTCTTAGCCTTTCATAGGTGTTTGTTGTCTGAAACCTATAGTTTGGGATGACTAGTTTGCTATTTTTGACTTTTCTGAGCTAGGTTTCTTAGCCGTTCATAGGTGAGTGTTTTCTGAAACCTATGATTTGGGATATGTAAATTACTATTTCGGGCTTTTCTGAGTTGGATTTCTTAGTCTTTCATAGGTATGTGTTGTCTGAAACCTATGATTTGGGATGTGTGGGTTGCTATTTTTTTACTTTTCCGAGCTGGATTTCTTAGCCGTTCATAGGTGAGTTCTGTCTGAAAATGATGATTTGGGATGGTTAATTTGCTATTTCCGGCTTTTATTAGCTAGGTTTCTTAGCCTTTCATAGGTGCGTGTTGTCAGAAAATTATGATTTAGGATGTGTAGTTTGCTATTTGGACTTTTCAGAGCTAGAATTTTTAGTCCATCATAGGTGTTTGTTTTCTGAAACCAATAGTTTGGGATGAGTAGTTTGCTATTTCAGGCTTTTCTGAGCTAGATTTCTTAGCCTTTCATTGGTGTGTGCTTTCAGAAAATTATGATTTGGGATATGTAAATTACTATTTCGGGCTTTTCTGAGTTGGACACTTCTAAATTTTTCCGTAGAAGATAGGAAAAGTTATACTATGATTGTGATTATTTTCCATGAAGATAAAAAGTTTCACTTTAATTCTAAATTTTCTTAAATTCAATTCCGACCTTTCTCAAAGAGATGAAAAAAATTAAAGTTCTGTTCCAAATATTTTCATAGAAGATAGAAAAAGTTATACATTGATTTGAATATTCGACATGAAGATAAGGAACTCCACTTTAATTCTGAGTTTTCTCGAAGAAGTGCAAATTGTTCAAGTTCTCTTCTGAATTTTCTTAAAGAAGAGAAAAAAGTTAACTCAATTCTGAATTTTACCAATGAAAATGAAAAAAACTTCCACTTCAGTTCTTAATTTCTCAAAGACATAAAAAATTTAAAGTTCAGTTCTAAATTTTTCTGTAGAAGATAGGAAAAGTTATACTATGATTGTGATTATTTTCCATGAAGATAAAAAGTTTCACTTTAATTCTAATTTTCTTAAGTTCACTACCGATTTTTTGCAAAGAGATGAAAAATTTAAAGTTCTGTTCCAAATTTTTCATAGAAGATAGAAAAAGTTATACATTGATTTGAATATTCGACATGAAGATAAGGAGCATCACTTTAATTCTGAGTTTTCTCGAAGAAGTGCAAAATGTTCAAGTTCTCTTCTGAATTTTCTTAAAAAAGTGAAAAAAGTTAGCTCAATTCTGAATTTTACCAATGAAAATGAAAAAAAAGCTTCCACTTCAGTTCTTAATTCCTCAAAGACATAAAAAATTCAAAGTTCTCTTCTAATTTTTCCAAGAAAATAAAAAGGCTCCACTTCAGTTCTGGTTTTTTCTCAAAGAGATGAAAAATTTAAAGTTCTTTTCCAATTTTAAATTAAATTTTAGCTCCTTTGTCTTATGGATTTACCCATCAAATTTTTAAATTAGAAAATGAGTGACTCGTTCTATTATTAAAGACAATCGTTCAAACTCGTTCATCTAACCTTCAAAACAATAGGTTAGGTTAGGTATAAATAAATATTAATAAATAAATAGAAACATTTCTACATGTTTAAGTTAGGTTAGGTTAGGTTAACTTATCATGAGTGCTCATGATAAGTTAACCTAACCTTTTCCGGCGAGTATGGTTAGGTTAGGTTAAACTAGTTTAAGTTAGGTTAGATTAGGTTAGGTTAGGTTAGCCTACGTACGCTTCACTTATGATAGCTTAGGTTAGGTGAGAGACATGCAAAAAGTTAGGTGTATGATTAGGTTAGGTTAGGTTAGATTAAGTTAGGTTAGGTTAAGTTAGGTTAGGCTAGGTTAGCCTACGTACGCGCGCGTACGTAGGCTAACCTAGCCTAACCTAACTTAACCTAACCTAACTTAATCTAACCTAACCTTATCATACACCTAACTTTTTGCATGTCTCTCACCTAACCTAAGCTAACCTAAGTGAAGCGTACGTAGGCTAACCTAACCTAACCTAATCTAACATAACTTAATCTAGTCTAACCTAACCTAACCATACTCGCCGGAAAAGGTTAGGTTAACTTATCATGAGCACTCATGATAAGTTAACCTAACCTAACTTAAACATGTAGAAATGTTTCTATTTATTTATTAATATTTATTTATATCTAACCTAACCTATTGTTTTGAAGGTTAGATGAACGAGTTTGAACGATTGGCTTTAATAATAGAACGAGTCACTCATTTTCTAATTTAAAAATTTGATGGGTAAATCCATAAGACAAAGGAGCTAAAATTTAATTTAAAATTAGAAAAGAACTTAAAATTTTTCATCTCTTTGAGAAAAAAACCAGAACTGAAGTGGAGCCTTTTTATTTTCTTGGAAAAATTAGAAGAGAACTTTGAATTTTTTATGTCTTTGAGGAATTAAGAACTGAAGTGGAAGCTTTTTTTTCATTTTCATTGGTAAAATTCAGAATTGAGCTAACTTTTTTCACTTCTTTAAGAAAATTCAGAAGAGAACTTGAACATTTTGCACTTTTTCGAGAAAACTCAGAATTAAAGTGATGCTCCTTATCTTCATGTCGAATATTCAAATCAATGTATAACTTTTTCTATCTTCTATGAAAAATTTGGAACAGAACTTTAAATTTTTCATCTCTTTGCAAAAAATCGGTAGTGAACTTAAGAAAATTAGAATTAAAGTGAAACTTTTTATCTTCACTGGAAAATAATCACAATCATAGTATAACTTTTCCTATCTTCTACAGAAATATTTAGAACTGAACTTTAAATTTTTTATGTCTTTGAGAAATTAAGAACTGAAGTGGAAGCTGTTTTTTCATTTTCATTGGTAAAATTCAGAATTGAGTTAACTTTTTTCTCTTCTTTAAGAAAATTCAGAAGAGAACTTGAACAATTTGCACTTCTTCGAGAAAACTCAGAATTAAAGTGATGCTCCTTATCTTCATGTCGAATATTCAAATCAATGTATAACTTTTTCTATCTTCTATGAAAAATTTGGAACAGAACTTTAATTTTTTTCATCTCTTTGAGAAAGGTCGGAATTGAATTTAAGAAAATTAGAATTAAAGTGAAACTTTTTATCTTCACTGGAAAATAATCACAATCATAGTATAACTTTTCCTATCTTCTACGGAAAAATTTAGAAGTGTCCAACTCAGAAAAGCCCGAAATAGTAATTTACATATCCCAAATCATAATTTTCTGAAAGCACACACCAATGAAAGGCTAAGAAATCTAGCTCAGAAAAGCCTGAAATAGCAAACTACTCATCCCAAACTATTGGTTTCAGACAACAAACACCTATGATGGACTAAGAATTCTAGCTCTGAAAAGTCCAAATAGCAAACTACACATCCCAAATCATAATTTTCTGACAACACGCACCTATGAAAGGCTAAGAAACCTAGCTAATAAAAGCCAGAAATAGCAAATTAACCATCCCAAATCATAAGTTTCAGACAACACTCACCTATGAACGGCTAAGAAATCCAGCTCGGAAAAGTCAAAAAATAGCAACCCATACATCCCAAATCATAGGTTTCAGACAATACATACCTATGAAAGACTAAGAAATCCAACTCAGAAAAGCCCGAAATAGTAATTTACATATCCCAAATCATAGGTTTCAGACAACACTCACCTATGAACGGCTAAGAAACCTAGCTCAGAAAAGTCAAAAATAGCAAACTAGTCATCCCAAACTATAGTTTTCAGACAACAAACACCTATGAAAGGCTAAGAAACCCAGCTCAGAAAAGTCAAAAGCAGCAATCCACCCATCCCAAATCATAGGTTTCAGACAACACACACCAACGAAAGACTAAGAAATCTAGCTTAGAAAAGCCCGAAATAGTAATTTACATATCTCAAATCATAGGTTTCAGACAACACTCACCTATGAAAGACTAAGAAACCTTAGCTCAGAAAAGCCTGAAATAGCAAACTACTCATCCCAAACTAGAAGTTTCAGTCAACAAACGCCTATGATGGACTAAGAATCATAGCTCTGAAAAGTCCAAATAGCAAACTATACATCCCAAATCTTAATTTTCTGACAACACATAAGAAATCTAGCTCAGAAAAGACAAAAATAGCAAACCACTCATCCCAATCCTAGGTTTCAGTCAACACACACCTATGAAAGGCTAATAAATCCAGCTCAGAAAAGTCAAAAATAGCAAACTACATATCCCAAATCATAGGTTTCAGTCAACACACACCAAGGAAAGACTAAGAAACCTAGCTCAGAAAAGTCAAAAATAGCAAACTACACATCCCAAATCATAATTTTCTGACAACACATACCTATGAAAGGCTAAGAAACCTAGCTCAGAAAAGTCAAAAATAGCAAACTACACATCCCAAATCATAGGTTTCAGTCAACACACACCTACGAAAGGCTCAGAAATCCAGCTCAGAAAAGTCCTAAAAGCAAACCACTCATCCCAAATCATAGGTTTCAGACACCACACACCTATGAAAGACTAAGAAATCCAACTCAGAAAAGCCCGAAATAGTAATTTACATATCCCAAATCATAAGTTTCAGACAACATTCACCTACGAAATACTAAGAAACCTTAGCTCAGAAAAGTCTGAAATAGCCAACTACTCATCCCAAACTCGAAGTTTCAGACAACAAACACCTATGAGTGACTAAGAATCCTAGCTCTGAAAAGTCCAAAAAGCAAACTACAGCTTCCAAATCATAATTTTCTGAAAGCACACACCTATGAAAGGCTAAGAAATCTAGCTCAGAAAAGTCAAAAATAGCAAACTACCCATCCCAAATCATAGGTTTCAGTCAACACACACCTACGAAAGGCTAAGAAATCCAGCACAGAAAAGTCAAAAAATAGCAACCCACACATCCCAAATCATAGGTTTCAGACACCACACACCTACGAAAGACTAAGAAATCTGGTTATGAAAAGTCGGAAATAGCAAATTACATATCCCAAATCATAAGTTTCAGTCAACATACACCTACGAAAGGCTAAGAAACCTACCTCATAAAAGCCTGAAATAGCAAACTACTCATCCCAAACTATTGGTTTCAGACAACATTCACCTACGAAATACTAGGAAACCTTAGCTCAGAATAGCCTGAAATAGCAAACTACACATCCCAAATCATAATTTTCTGACAACACACACCTATGAAAGGCTAAGAAACCTAGCTCAGAAAAGTCAAAAATAGCAAATTAACCATCCCAAATCATAGGTTTCAGACAACACTCACCTATGAACGGCTAAGAAATCCAGCTCTGAAAAGTCCAAAAAGCAAACCACTCATCCCAAATCATAGGTTTCAGTCAACACATCCCTATGAAAGGCTATGAAATCCAGCTCAGAAAAGTAAAAAAATAGCAATCCACACAATCCAAATCATAGGTTTCAGACAACACACACCTACGAAAGACTAAGAAATCTGGCTATGAAAAGTCAAAAAATAGCAACCCACACAATCCAAATCATAGGTTTCAGACAACACACACCTACGAAATACTAAGAAATCTGGCTATGAAAAGCCTGAAATAGCAAACTACTCATCCCAAACTATAGGCTTCAGACAACAAACACCTATGAGGGACTAAGAATCCTAGCTCTGAAAAGTCCAAAAAGCAAACTAAAAATTCCAAATCATAATTTTCTGACAGCACACACATATGAAAGGCTAAGAAACCTAGCTCAGAAAAGTCAAAAATAGCAAATTAACCATCCCAAATCATAAGTTTCAGACAACACACACCTATGAACGGCTAAGAAATCCAGCTCAGAAAAGTCAAAAATAGCAATCCACCCATCCCAAATCATAGGTTTCAGACAACACACACCAACGAAAGACTAAGAAATCTAGCTTAGAAAAGCCCGAAATAGTAATTTACACATCCCAAATCATAAGTTTCAGACAACATTCACCTACGAAATACTAGGAAACCTTAGCTCAGAAAAGCCTGAAATAGCAAACTATTCATCCCAAACTAGAAGTTTAAGACAACAAACGCCTATGAGAGACTAAGAATCGTAGCTCTGAAAGGTCCAACTTGCAAACTACACATCCCAAATCATAATTTTCTGACAGCATATACCTATGAACGGCTCAGAAATCCAGCTCAGAAAAGTCAAAAATTGCAATCCATCCATCCCAAATCATAGGTTTCAGACAACACACACCAACGAAAGACTAAAAAATCTAGCTCAGAAAAGTCCGAAATAGTAATTTACATATCCCAAATCATAAGTTTCAGACAACACACATCAACGAAAGACGGGGCTCGGGGAGAGCCTTTGAGGGTCTGTGGGACCCTTGAGGGCCGGGTGGTCCTTTGGGAGCTTGGGGGGACCTTTGAGGACCGGGCGCTTCCTTCGGGGTTGGGGTGGGGGGATCGGAACCCTTTGGGGTTGGGGTAGAGGACCTCACGACACTGTTCAAATGGAACTTGTGTATTATAGCGACCTCAGAGTTTCATCCTCAAATTCTCTTCTAAAATCTCTTCAAAAATCATCTTTTAAAACGTCTCTAATTGTTTCGCCGAAATAATTCCCTAAAATAATAATTTGTTCTGAAAAGATATAATAAAGCCTTAAAAAAGTATTAAAATGGTGGCTCAGGAGCCTTTGGGGCGCCGGGGGCCCTTTGGGAGTCCGGAGAACCTTTGAGGACCGGGGGGTTCCTTCGGGGTTGGGGTGGGGGGATCAGAACCCTTTGGGGTTGTGGTAAGGGGACCTCACAACACTGTTCAAATGGAACTTGTGTATTATAACGACCACACTCAAAACCTCTTCTAAAATCATCTTTTAAATCATCTTTTAAAATGTCTCTAACTATTTCGCCGAAATAATTCCATAACCTGTCTAAAACGGTTTCGCCCAAATAATCCCTAAACGTAATGTCAGCGTGTTCCTTTTGTTTTTAGCATCTCTGCGCTGACACATTTCAAATTTCTAGGAAACCCTTTCCTACGTTAATCTCTTCATCTCATAAATGTTCCTAGCTACACTATTAAGGTTTCGTTAGAATATCAATTTATCTCTCCGACTTAAAGCTCAGTGAAGCCGTATTTAAAAATAGAATTTCAATCTCTTTAGACTCCCGCATAATTCCAAGATAACAAGTGATGTCATTTCTAATTCCTGACACTAAAGATCAATGAAGCCCTATTTAAAAATAGAATGTTAATTTTTCCCTCTGACCTAAAGAACGTTTATCCCTCAGACCTAAGATTAAAGAAGCCATAATGTTTGTTTCTTAATTCCCCTTTCGTGAACCAATAATTCCCCCGCAGATTATGTAAATCAATTTCTCAGGTTAGGTTAGCCTAAAGATCAAAGAAACCATAATGTTTCTTAATTCCCCTTTCGTGAATCAATACATTCCCCCGCCGATTATGTAAATCAATTTCTCAGGTTAGGTTCGCCTAAAGATCAAAGAAGCCATGTTTGTTTCTTAATTCCCCCTTCGTGAATCAATACATTCCCCCGCCGATTATGTAAATCAATTTCTCAGGTTAGGCTAGCCAAACAACAAAGAAGCCATGTTTGTTTCTTAATTCCCCTTCGTGAATCAATAATTCCCCCGCCGATTATGTAAATCACCCCAATGTCATTACACCTGGACAAACAACAACTAATAAATCGACCAAGAAACAACCATCAAAGTGAGAAAATTCCTGTTTTGTCATTCTCACTGACAAAAACCATAAAACATCCATCAAAGTGAGAAAAATCCTGTTTTTTCATTCTCACTGACAAAAACCATAAAACAGACATGAATTACTGTTGACATCCATGAAAAACATCAAATAAATTGACCAACACCCATAACCATCCAAGAAAACATCCATCATAGTGAGAAAATTCATGTTTTTTCAAGTAAGAAAATTCCTGTTTTTTCATTCTCACTGACAAAAACCATAAAACATCCATCAAAGTGAGAAAAATCCTGTTTTTTCATTCTCACTGACAAAAACCATAAAACATCCATCAAAGTGAGAAAAATCCTGTTTTTTCATTCTCACTGACAAAAACCATAAAACAGACATAAATTGTTGTTGACATCCATGATAAAACATCAATAAATTGACCAACACCCATAATCGTCCAAGAAACATCCATAAAAGTGAGAAAATTCATGTTTTTTCAAGTGAGAAATTTCCTGTTTTTTTCATTCTCACTGAGAAAACCATCTCCCTAGGGACTCTATGCCCATATTTGGTGTGCTGTCACGACTGGCACCCCCTTTCTACTTTCGTATAGAAGAAGTTGTCAGAAAGACTTCGAAAAGGGCTCATTCGATTGAAAATTGAAGGAGATAGCACCCTTTTTGATAGTCGAAAGTGCTTGGAGGGTGACCAGCCTCCCTCCCACACCCATCGTATTCCCAAACACATCCAGATACAAATTTTTGAGATAACCATCTTGTTCAGCGTAGTTTAAAAGCTCCTGAAATTATGTCTTTGAGGATGACACTCCCCTCACAGCTCTCAAGGCAAGAGTTTTAAGTTATACCCTGGGGGTATATAAATTTTTTATAAGAAGTTTTAGTGCCCTCTTTAAGATTCAAAGTGTATGAAGCGCAGCTACTTCACTCCCAGCACACATCGTATTTTCCTGGAATGCATCCACTAGAAATTTTGAGACAGCCATTTTATTCAAAATAACCCAAAGATCATATAACAAGGCTTTTGGGGTTGAAACAAACATCCACAAGACTATTCAGGACAGGGGCTGCAAATTATGCCCCGGGGGCAATTAAAGTTTTATGGAAGGGATGGTTGTATAAACTTTAGAAGAGGGTCATTTGGTTGAAAATTGGAAGTTGTAGTTCCCTTTTAAGAGTCTAAGGTGATGCAGGGCAAAAAGCCCCCCCCCCCCCCGACGACCTCTCTTTTCACCAAACGCATGTGATTGAAACTGTGAGATAGCTATTTTGTTCAAAATAGTCTAAAGAACATATAACGATGCCTCCAGGGTTGACAAGACCCCCTAGAGCCCTGGGACAAGGGTTGTAAGTTATGCCCTGGAGGCAAATTAGCTTTTTATGGAATGGTTGGTCATATAAGCTTCAGATGGGGCTCATTTGATTTGAAATTTGAATTTATAGTGCCCCTTAAGATTCAAAGTTATTGGAGAGCAACCACCATCACCCCCCCCCCCTGCACGCCTGTCATTTCCCCAAACACATTCGATCAAAATTTTGGGATAGAAATTTCGTTCAGCTTAGTTGAAGAGGCCAGAAACTATGTCTTTGAGGATCAACTCTCCCCACAGCCCTCAGGGTAAAGGCTGTACGTTATGCCCTGAGGGCATATAAGGTTTTTATAGAAAGGATGGTCGTATATACTTCGGAGAGGGCTCATTGGATTGGTAATAAGAAGTTCTATTGCCATTTTTATCCCCTCCCCATACGTCAAGTTTTCCCTAAATGCATCCAACAGAAGTTTTGAGGTAGCCATTTCATTCAAAATAGTCCAAAGATCACATAACAAGGCTTTTGGGGTTGATACAAACCACCAGGTAATGAAATTTATGGTTTTTACAGTATAGTAGGTTTATATATAACGTATATTATATGTAGATTTATATATAATATTTTAAACATAGCATAGCCACAGAATACTTTGGGATACTCGCCTGACTGACCGTATCCCAAACAATTAGCTGTATGAAAAATGTGGCTCAATACCGTTTTCTAAAGCTATAATGAGAGACAGGTTGAGATGGTTAGGACACGTTCTGTGGATGAAGGATGACAGATTGCCAAAGATTGTCCTTGTCGGCCATACGTCTAGGGCCAAACAAAAATCAGGTCGTCTCCGAATGGAATTGGAGGATGTCGTAAGGAAAGATTCAAGGGAAATAGGCAATTCTTGGGAGGTGTAAAGTCGGTAGTTTTGAATAAACTGGGATAGAGGAGGGGCGTGAGTAGTTGTGTTTGTCTCTGGTGGCTTAGTGTGGCAGCAAGTTGTCAGTTGTCAGTGCTAGCAGTCGGGGTAGTAGTAGTAGTAGTAATAGTAGTAATATTAGTAGTAGTAGTAGTATTAGTAGTAGCAGTAGTAGTAGTAGCAGTATTAGTAGTAGTATTTTTACTACTAATAGTAGTAGTAGTAGTATTGTTAGTAGTAGTGGTAGTAGTAGTAGTGGTAGTAGTAGTAGTAGTAGAAAAAATTGATAGGGAGCTATATCTACCATGGGATGCAACGGAATATCTTGTTTATTGATTGTTTCAGTTTTCTAATTATTTGATATTTTTCTCGGTACTGGTGCAATTATACCTAACACAACGCTATATACTGTCCAAGAAATGCATACATGGAGACCCGTAAAACGGGTATTTGCTATCTAAATTGATCGCAAAGCGTGGTTTCTCATTGAATTTACAATATTTATAAAGTTATTACAAGGTTAGGTTACGTATATAATATATGCTCTGCTATACCCCAAACCCCCCTAATGTGCAAATATATAGTCTAAATTTGTTTCTAAACTATTATATATTCATCATATTTTATTTTATTTCATTAGCATTAACCAAACTTGTCTTCTTTCGTGTGTTAGGTATAATGCACCAGTACCTTTTTCTCTTCGTATTCTTCGTTTTTCTGTCAAATGTCATGCATAGCCAGTGGGCTCTTACAACATATTTATGAGAATTTATGCTATGACCGACGCCCAAACATAATATACGGATCCTACTGTGACGTAAAATACTAATATCATAGAACTTAAAGACACACCATTTTCAGACCCTACTGTGAGAACAATAGTGGCACAATTGTGCCTTCTGCAAATACGGCCACACCAGTGCTGATTTGTTCTGTCTGTCTCATATTAAAAAAGAAAATCAACTTACGTCAAATAAACTCTTATATTTATACTATTTCAAGTTTTATAGTAAAAAGTTGACGGTGTAAAAGACTTTGAACAATGATAGATTCGTATGTTTTTTCTTCCTTTTCACCATTTGCAAAATAAATATGAAGCCTGAAGAGGATTAATAATCGGTAACAATTGATAAAAGCTGCCAAACTCTACCTTGCGTCACAGTTGAAATTCAAGCTCAGTTAGTCATTCTCTGCTGCCCAAGCTTGTCCAGCAACTAAATTGCACTACAAATGTTTGTAACATGAAAAAATATTAGTATATTCACTTTTGTTATTGTGGCGGACTTTCTTGTACAAGTTTTATGCTTAATAAACACATATTATCCGTCCGGAATCAAATCACAAAATAAATTGATTTTGAGTTAAATTCACTATTATTTATGTAACCCGGAACCCATCATTAGTAAAATTCTGAAACTTACTGATTGTTTCTTTTAATTTATTTTTCAAGGGAATACGATATGGCCTAAGTTGCCGGAGATCGACCAAAGTATTTACTTCTTGGGGTGGGGTCCTCCTAGGGGTGAAAAGTAATTACAGCAACAGCATATGAGTGTACCAGGAGCATTAATTCCATCATTAGTCCACTATTTCATTCCATCATTTAGTAAAATTCCAACAATTACTGATTGTCTCCTTTAATTTATTTTTACAAGGAATACGATCTGGCCTAAGTTGTCGAAGATCCACCAAAGTATTTACATGTAGGGGTGGGGTACGTCTTGGGGTGTCCATATATGAGTGTCCAAGGAACATTAAACATCGATAAGCGTAGACAACGCCGAGTAGACGGTCTGGTGGTTAGAACATGTTAAGACCTGAATAAGTTATAAATTTGGACACCCTTAGGGAAGTGGGACCAGACTGAGCACTTACCCCCGCTTAGAAGATGAAAATGTAGGAGGAGGTAAAACTTTTAACATCCGGAGAAAATATGATCTTATTCTGGCAGAGAAACATTTTTTTAAATTGACCCCCAGAAACTTTTTTTGGGTATCTGTTAAAGTCGATAATGAACGGATATAATTAAAATCTCACTGAATTTCATTCCTCTGTTTAGATACACCATTTTACGTCGAAATCCTTAGGCTACAATGGTTAGGTACATCAAGGCAGGAGCGGATCTAGAGTAAAATCTTGGGAGGGAGCATTGTGACAAGGGCGCAAATAATTGACTATATTGACAAATTTATTTAAAAAAGAAAGTGAAAAACAGGAAAAATAATAAGGAATGAGGACAAAAGAATTTTTTTATTTATTTATTTTTTTTTTTGGGGGGGGGGGGTAGGGGGGGGGGGTGGAGTCACCCCTGACCCTTGGGTCTGCCACTGCCTCAAGGGCTGACACGAGCCAAGGTCTTCAGTTGCTTTGCAGTGTGTTTTAGTTTGTTGGACAATTATTTATACATAACAAATTACAAAGCAGTAGTTTTTCTTCTTAACTTGTGACAGGGATTTTTTATTGTTAAATTTTTTGTCGGGTTGCTTCGGCACTTAGCCTTATGAAGGGGGGGGGGGGGGGGTTAAGCGCATCTATAGATAATTAATGGGACTTGGTTAATGGGGCTAATAATAAAGAAATTGATAATCTAATAGAAACTTTCCAGAAATTTGAAAAAGTTTAAGATTTGGAGAGGTCCAGACACCTAAACCTTCCAGCGTACGCAAGGTTTACGGAAGGTTAGTTTCTAGGTTTTATGAGCAGAGGTAGATATGAGAATGACAAAATGCCACATCTATTCATCTTAAAGACTGATTGGGGATTATCATAGGCAGCGCGCTAGCGCTGCCTAAGTAAAGAACGATGTGGGCACAATGTGTTTTTTTTTTCTCCATACCCGGGCACTTCGTATCGAAGGAGTTGTCGTAGAAACTTCAAAAAGGGCTCATTCGATTCTAAATTGGAGTGGCTAGTGCCCTTTTTAATAGTCAAAAGTGATTAGAGGGCAACTAGCCCCCCCCCCCCCACGCCCATCATTCCCCCAAACACATCCAATCAAAATTTTGAGATAGCCATTTTGTTCAGCGGAGTTAATTTCCAAATGGAAAATCTGGCTTTGAGGAGGACACTCCCCCACAACCCTCAGGGCAAGGGTTTTAAGCTATACCCTGGGGTTATAAGGTTTTTATAGAAGGCGTTGTCGTAGAAACTTCAAAACAGGCTCATTCGATTGGAAATTAAAAGGGCTAGTACCCTTTTTAATCGTCAAAAGTGATTAGTGGGCAACTAGCCCCTCCCCCACACCCATCATTTCCCCAAACACATCCAATCAAAATTTTGAGAGAGCCATTTTGTTCAGCGTAGTTGATTTCCAGATAGAAAATATGTTTTTGAGGAGGACACTCCCCCACAGCCTTCAGAGCAAGGGTTATAAGTTATGCCCTGGGGGTATATATGGTTTTTAAAGAAGGTGTTGTCGTAGAAACTTCAATAAAAGCTCATTCGATTGAAAATTCAAAGGGCTAGTGCCCTTTTTAATAGTCGAAAGTGATTGGAGGGCAAATAACCCCCCCCCCCACGTCCATCATTCCCCAAACACATCCAATAAAAATTTCGAGATAGCCATTTTGTTCAGCGTAGTTGATTTCCGTATAGAAAACATGTTTTTGAGGAGGACACTCCCCCACAACCCTCAGGGCAAGGATTATAAGTTATGCCCTGGGGGTATATAAGGTTTTTATTGAAATCTGTGTCGTAGACACTTGAAAAAGGGCTCACTCGATTTGAAATTCAAAGGGCTAGTACCCTTTTTAATAGTCGAAAGTGATTTGACGGCAACTAACCCCCCTAACCTAACATAAACCAGAGACGATACACACACAGAGACGACACACACATAGAGACGACACACACACAGAGACGACAAACGCACAGAGACGACACACACACACAGACGACAAACACGCAGAGACGACACACACACAGAGATGGCACACACACAGAGACGACACACACACACACAGACGACACACACACACAGAGACATCACACACACAGAGACGAGACACACACAGAGACGACACACACACAGAGACGGCAAACACACAAAGACGACACATGCACAGAGACGACACACACACACAGAGGACACACACAGAGAGACAACAAACACAAAGAGACGACACACACAGAGACGACACACACATAGAGACGAAACACATAGAGATAATACACATAGAGATAAGATTTTTACTGAAATCTTTGTCGTTGAAACTTGAAAAAGGGCTTATTCGATTTGAAATTCAAAGGGCTAGTACCCTTTTTAATAGTAGAAAGGGATTTGAGGGCAACTAACCCCCTTCTCACGCCACCTTTTCCGCAGACACTCCCCCACAATCCTCAGTTCAAGGATTATAAATTATACCCTGGGGCATATAAGGTTTTTATTGAAATATTTGTCATAGAAACTTGAAAAAGGGCTCATTCAGTTTGAAATTCAAAGGGCTAGTACCCTTTTTAATAGTCGAAAGTGATTTGTGGGCAACTACCCCCCCCCCCTCTCACGCCCACCTTTTCCCCAAACACATCCAATCAAAATTTTTAGATAGCCATTTTATTCAACGTAGTTGAAAGTTTTGGAAATTAGGTCTTTAAGGATGAAAACCCCTCCCCCCACAGCCCTCAGGGCAAGGGGCGTAAGTTATGCCCTGGGGGCATATAAAATTTTTATTGGAAGCGTTGTCGTAGAAACTTCAAAAGGGCTCATTCCATTGGAAATTGAAAGGGCTAGTGCCTTTTCTAATAGCTGAAAGTGATTGGATAGTGACTAACGCCCCTCTCACGCCCACCATTTTCCCAAACACATCCAATCACAATTTTGAGACATCCATGTTGTTCAACGTAGTTGAAAGTTCTGGAAATTAGATCTTTTAGGATGATAACCCCCTCAGAGCCCTCAGTGCAAGGGTTGTAAATTATGCCCTGGGGGCATTAAAGTTTATATCGAAAGTTTTTTTTTAGAAATTTCAAAAAGGGCTCGTTTGATTGGAAATTCAAATTGCCCTTTTTAATAGTCAAAAGTGAGTGGAGAGTAATTAACCACCCTCTTAGGCCCACCATTTCCCCAAAAACATTCAATCAAAGTTTAGAGATGGCCATTTTGTTCAATATAGTTTAAAGTTCTGGAAATTATGTATTTAAGGATGACAAGCCCCCGAGAGCCCTAAGGGCAAAGGTTGTAGTTGATGCCGTGGGGGCATATAAGATTTTTTAGATAGAGTTGTCGTAAAACTTCAAAAGGGGCTCATTCAATTCGAAATTGAGAGGGCTAGTGCCCTTTGTAAAAGTCGAAAGTGATTGGAGCGTAACTAACCTCCCTCTCACGCCCACCATTCCTCCAAACACATCCAATCAAAATTTTCAGATAGTCAGTTTGTTCAACATAAAAGAAAGTTCTGGAAATTAGGTCTTTGAGAATGACCTTAGAATAAGGGTTGTAATTTATCCCCTGGGGGCATATAAGGTGTTTAAAAAAAGCGTTGTCGTTTCCAAAAGTTCTCATTCGATTGGAAATCGAAAGGCCTAAGTCCCTTTTTAATAGTCGAAAGGGATTGGAAGGCTTGACATTTTTATAGTAAAGATCGATGTGGGTATAATGTAGTATTTTTTGTTGTTGTTGCTGTTTAGACCAGGGCACTTCGTATCGAAGGAGTTGTCGTGGGAACTTCGAAAAGGGCTCATTCGATTGAAAATAGGAAGGGCTGATGCCCTTTTCAATAGTCGAAAGTGATTGGAAAGCAACTAATCCCCCTTCCACTCCCATCCTCCCATTTGCCCATTATGCTTTAAAAAAATAAATGTTGCCTTAAGATTAAATCAAAATGCACTGTGGCAATGCTAATTCCAAATAAGGCATCTCAGCAGTATCCCAAGAACGAGTGAGGGTATTATGTTCAAACTTTCGGGGCTACTTCTGCTCTTAAAATTTAACCAAATCCAAATAGCGTAAGTGTATCCAAGCTATCAAAGAAAGTAAACAGATTTTTTTTTTGCGAATGGTATCAAATTTTCCATTTCAGGTCAACTAGAGGAGGTATGAAACTAAATTAAACATCACTATTTTTGTCCAGATTTTTAAAATGGTCTATGTTGTAAAAAATTGCTGAAAATTTTTCTCCAGCATACAAATAGCAGGCCAAACTATAAAGTCTTAAAAAACGAAAAAATTTAAAGTATTATTTTCTTTTTCCCTGAAAAGACTATGTCAATATAAAACGAACAGATATTAATTAAAAAAAACTTTTTCCACAAAATAAGTTTTTCAAAGAAAAGTAAAGAACTCCATTAAACAAAAATCAGATTTTAATTCTGATTTCAAATATATAAGTTTCATCAAGTTTAATCTTACCTATCAAAAGTTAAGCGCCTGAGGAAATTTGGCTGATTTTCGAAAAAAGGGAGAAAGACCCCTTAAAAGTTATAGAACCTTAATGAAAATCACACCATCATATTCAGTGTATCAGAGAACCCTACTGTAGAGGTTTCAAGCTCCTATCTACAAAAATGTGGAATTTTCCATTTTTTTGCCAGAAGAAAGATCACGGATGCGTATTTATTTGTTTTTTTCTTTCTTTCTTTTCCCCAGGGGTGATCGTATCAACCCAGTGGTCCTAGAATATCGTGGGAGGGCTCGTTGGAGCGGAAATTAAAAGTTCTAGTGCCCTTTTTAAGTGACCGAAAAAAATGAAGGGCAACTAGGCCCCCTCCCACGCTCATTTTTTTCCAATAGTCACCCAATCAAAATTTTGAGATAGCCATTTTGTTCAGCACGGTCGAAAATATTATAACTATGTCTTTTAGGATGACTTAATCCCTCGAAGCCCCCAGGGGGAGGGCTGAAAGTTATGAACTTTACGCAATGTTAACATATAGTATTGGTTATTGGGAAGTATACAGACGTTTTCAGGGGGAATTTTTTTCTGGTAGTGGGGGGTGGGGGTGGGTCGGGGGTTTTTATATGGGAGGATCTTTTCAGGAAGGAAGTTTACATGGGGGAAGGGACATTGCTATGAAGGGGGCGCCGGATTTCCCATCATTATTTTAAAAAAATTAGTGATAAATAATTTAAAAAATCAAATTAAAAAATTATGAATTGGCAAGTTAATTCGTAAGTTACGTATATTTTTATTACTAATAAAAACTTTCGTAAATAAAATGAAACAAGTTTTGAGAAAGCCATTTAATCAAATAAAAGTAAATTAATATGAAAATTTTGTTTTAATTACTCATGTACGGTGAGTCAAGATCAAAACCTGCATTTATTCAAAAACGTTCAAAAATTAAATAAAAAAAAACAAGTTTTTTTAACGGAAAGTAAGGAGCGACATTAAAACTTAAAACGAACAGAAATTATTCCGTATATGAAAGGGGCTGTCCCCTCCTCAACGCCTCGCTCTTTACGCTAAAGTTTAACTTTCTCACAACTCTATTTTTTTTTAAACAATAAAAAACTTTAGCGTAAAGAGTGAGACGTTGAGGAGGGGACAGCCCCTTTCATATACGGAATAATTTCTGTTCCTTTTAAGTTTTAATGTCGCTCCTTACTTTCCGTTAAAAAAACTTGTTTTTTTTATTTAATACGAACAGAAAACATTGCGTATTTGAGGGAGATTGGCTCTAAGCTATGGCTTTTAAAAGGGGTTATTACTCCAATTCCATATTATTCCAATTTTGTTCCAATTCTGTAAGAATGACCCCTGGATCACGGAGGTTTTAATTGGAATAAATAGCTGTTTTGAAAGTACAAAAAAAAACTTTAGCATAAAGAGCGATCTGTCCCCTGCTCAGCGCCCCGCTCTTTACGCTAATTTTCTTTTATTGTTTTAAAAAGTAGAGTTGTGAGAAAGAATCAAACTTTAGCGTAAAGTGCGGGGTGTTGAGGAGGGCAAAGCGAAATTCGCATATTAATTTTTTTTTACTAATTACAACCTTATAATAACCTAAGTTGGTTTTTTGTTCCAGTTATTTAAGACTGACTTCTAAATCACAAGGGCTGTTTAATTAGAATAATAACCTCTTTTAAAAGTTTTTTTTAAAAAAAACCTTTAGCATAAGAGCGAGCTATTGAGGAGAGGCAACTCCCTCAAATACCTAATATTTTCTGTTAGTATTAGGTTTATTACCGCGTATTAAGCTGCTTGACATAAAATTAAAGGCTAAGATTGGCCGAAAAGTAACACAAAAAAATTAATATTTATATCGGCCGTTATTTAACAAAATTCAAACTTTAGCGTAAAGAGCGAGGTATTGACGAAAGGAGTAAACTCCCTCATATGCCTAATATGAGGAGAGTTCACCCCATCGTCAATACTTCGCTCTTTACGCTAAAGTTTGAATTTTTTCCAACTCTTTAAGAAGGACCCTTGAATCTCAAAGGCCGTTTAATTAGAATAAATAGCTCTTTTGAAATTACCAAAAATACTTTACCATAAACAGCGAGGTATTGAGAAGGCAAAGAACCCCATCATATACGTAATAATTTCTTTTCGTTTTAAGTTTGAATGTTGCTCCTTACTTTCAGTTGAAAAAAAAATGTTTTTTAATTTAATTTCCTATTGTTTTTTTAAATAATCCTGGAAAATCCAGCGCCCCTTCATGGAAATTCTCTTCCCCCATGAAAACTTCCTCCATGGAAAGATCTTCCGACGTAACCCCCAACCCATCCCCCACTACCAGAAAACATCCCCCCTGAAAAAGTCTGTATACTTCCAAATAACCATTACTATATGTAAAAATTGGGCAAAGTTCATAACTTGCAGCCCATGAAAAATTACGGTACTCTTCTATTAAACGGACTCTTTTATATAGTGCTAGTTTGGTTAATGCTAATGAAATAAAATAAAATAGGATGAATATATAATAGTTTAGAAAGAAATTTGGGCTATATATTTGCACATTATGGGGGGGGGGGCAAAGCATAGCATATATTAAATACGCAACCTAACCTAACCTAGGTACCTCCCCCCCCCCCCGAAAAAAAAAACACTTTTAATATTTTATACACAATTAAAACCACGCTATACATTGTATTTCTCTACAGCGGTGTCTTAAATCATCCCGTAAAAACGGGTTTTTCGTCGCGTCTGCAGTTTGACATTCCATATACACTAGATAAAAGAGTCCGTTTAATAGAAGAGTACCAAAATTACTCCATGGAAAGACCCTCCCAAATAACCTGTCTGACTCAATCCGATTTCCATATTGAGCCGGGAATTATTATTTGCTCGGGAAATTCTTCACTTATTCAGCAGGGCTGATACAATCCTTTTCGAAATTCAATAAAAAAACAAGTTTTTTTTAACTGAAAGTAAGGAACGACGTTAAAACTTAAAACGAACAAAAAATATTCCGTATATGAAAGGGGCTGTCCCCTCCTCAACGCCTCGCTCTTTACGCTAAAGCTTTATATTTTTTAAAAAAATAGAGCTGTGAGAAAGTCAAACTTTAGCGTAAAGAGCGAGGCATTGAGGAGGGGACAGCCCCTTTCATATACGGAATAATTTCTGTTTGTTTTGAGTTTGAACGTCGTTCCTTACTTTCAGTTAAAAAAAAAACTTGCTTTTTTTTAGTTTAATTTTCGAACGTTTTTGAATTAATGCAGGTTTTGATTTTGGCTCACCGTACATGAATAATTACAACAAAATTTTCATATTAATTTTACTTTTATTTCGTTAAATGGCTTTCTCGAAAGTTGTTAAATTTTATTTACGAACGTTTTAATTAGTAATAAATATACGTAACTTACGAGTTAACTCACGTAACGAACTTCTATATTCATAGATTTTTATACGTATATTAGGGGGTTCGCCCCCTAGTCAATGCCTTGCTCTTTAAGCTAAAGTTCGAATTTTGTTCCAATTCTTTAAAAATGACCCTTAATCACTAAGGCCGTTAATTAGAATAAATAGCTCTTATGAAAGTACTAAAAGAATTTTAGCTTAAGGAGCGAGGTATTGAC
Organism: Artemia sinica; assembly: GCA_027921565.1. Taxonomy (NCBI): domain Eukaryota; kingdom Metazoa; phylum Arthropoda; class Branchiopoda; order Anostraca; family Artemiidae; genus Artemia; species Artemia sinica. The sequence goes on along the minus strand of CM051264.1, from coordinate 23,788,689 downwards.
TAGCGGGTGAACCCAATCATATACGTAATATTTTCTGTTTGTCTTTAGTCTTGATGTTGTTCCTTACTTTCAGTTGAAAAACTTATTTTTTTTTATTTAATTTCTGATCTTTTTTTAAATAATGCTGGGAAATCCGGCGCCCCCTTCATAGCAATGTCCCTTATCCTATGGAAACTTCCTTTATGGAAAGATCCTCCCGCATAAGCCCCGACCCACCCCCTCCCCCCACTACCAGAAAAAATCCCTCCTGAAAACGTCTGTATATTTCCAATAACCATTATATTACTATATGTTAACATTGGGTAAAGTTCACAACTTTCAGCCCTTCCCCCGGGGACTTCGGGGGATTAAGTTATCCTAAAAGAAATAGTTATCATATTTTCAACCATGCTGAACAAAATGGCTATCTCAAAATTTTGATCGGGTGACTTTGGGAAAAAATGTGCGTGGGAGGGGTCTAGTTGCCCTCCATTTTTTTGGTCACTTAAAAAGAGCATTAGAACTTTTAATTTCCGTTCCAATGAGTCCTCACACGATATTCTAGGACCACTTGGTCGATACGATCACCCCTGGGGAAAAAAACAAAAAAAAACAAAAGAACAAGAAAACAAATAAACACTCATCCGTGATCTTTCTTCTGGAAAAAAATGCAAAATTCCACATTTTTGTAGATAGGTGCTTGAAACCTCTACAGTAGGGTTCTCTGATACGCTGAATCTGATGGTGTAATTTTCATTAAGGTTCTATAGCTTTTAGGGGGTCTTTCCCCCTTTTTTCTAAAATCAGCCAAATTTTCTCAGGTGCGTAACTTTTGACGGGTAAGACTAAACTTGATGAAACTTATAAGTTTGAAATTAGCATTAAAATTTGATTCTTTTGATGTATCTATTGGTATCAAAATTCCGTTTTTTAGAGTTTCGGTTACCGTTGTGCCGGGTCGCTCCTTACTTACAGTTCGTTACCACGAACTGTTTGATATAATTATTCTAGGCCTATATCGACTAGAATGCATTTATGGCAGTGTTTTGTCACGTGATTTACTCATTAGGCTTGTTTCTGTACCATTACTACTTAACTCCCATCCGGCCGGATTGGCCGACTCGGGGCTTCTCCTCTGACTGAACTATGGTAGATCTTCTTATACGATTCCCTGTTCGCTGCAGTCCGAAGGAGTGCCGACAGGGGATGGCTGGGAAAATTTTCCCTCCAGCGCTTGGGAGGTCGTCCTTTTGGGCGGGAGGCATCAATCCTTCCTTCAAACGCAATTTTTGGAAGTTGGGCTGGGGACATCCGCTGAACGTGGCCTAACCATCGAAGCTGTTGAAGCTGGATGGTCTGCATGATGGTCTGGGAATAGTTGAGCGAAGACAGTAGCCGTTCGTCTGATATTCGGTCAAGGTAGGTGATGCCAGCAAGCTTCCTGAGGGATTTTGTTTCAAAGACCGCCAACCGGCATTTGTCTTCTGCTTTCAAGGTCCATGTCTCTGCTCCGTACGTTGCTACTTGAACCACAAGAGCTCGAAAAAAGGTGTGTTTTTTAGTTTCAGCGACAGATGTTTGTTTTTCCAGATCGATCGCAATGACTTGAAGCATGCTGAGGCAAGGCGAGGCGTCGTTTAATGTCTTTTGAGGAGTTGTTTGTGGACGTCAGCTCACTTCCTAGGTAAACGAAATGGTCAACCCACTCGATCTCTTCCCCCTGGATCATAATTTTGCTGTGTTGAAGGCCTGTATCTGTATGCCGCGTTACCTTCATGGCTTTTGTCTTCTTAGCATTGATTTTCATCCCAAAGGAACTAGCTGCATGATCAATATCGTTAGCGCTTGATTGCAGTTCCTCTAGTTGTTCGTTTAGGCGATTAATGTCATCGGCGTATGCAAGCATGTCAAAGAGGTGTCCACTCATGAGTGCTCCCGTGTCATTGGGCACCAGTGCCAGTACAGCATTCAGGAATAGGCAGAACAGAGTGGGGGAAAGTAGGCATCCTTGCAGCACTCCTGAAGAGGTTGAGAATTCTTCAGTAAAGCCTTCGCTGGTCTACACCTTGCTTCTCGACTTCTCGTACATGCTCTTGATAATGTCAATAATGTCAGTGGGAATACCGTAGTGTGCCAGGATGTGCCATAGGCCATCTCGCCAAATTAGATCGAAAGCTTGTTTGAAATCGATAAACAGCTGGTATAGCTCTTTCCCGAATTCCAGGTATCTTTCCATAATCTGTCTGATCACAAAAATTTGGTCTATGGTGGATCGGCTTGGACGGAAGCCAGCTTGATATTCAGGGATTACGTGTCTTGTCAGGTTTCTGATCCAATCAAGGAGAATTTTCGTAAGGATTTTAGCTGGTTGGCAAGTAAGCGATATGGGTCTGTAGTTTTCGCAGTTACTTTTAGATCCTTTCTTGTGCAGGGGCACTATGACAGATTTCGACCAAGACTCGGGGAAGTATTTTATTTCCCATACAGCTGTTACTATTTTGTGGTACAGATCAACGACGATATCAGATTCCACTTTTAGCAGTTCTGCCTGTATACCGTCTATTCCGGGTGCCTTATTTGACTTGAGGGATTGAGTGCGGCTTCTACTTCTGACCTTAAGGGTGGTGGGGGTGGTTCCTCATCTCTGTATGCTGGGAACTTTTGAAGCACTTCAGCATCTGGGTTTACTGTGAGATTAAGCTTTTCCTGGAAGTGTTCTTTCCAGCGATCTCGGATTCCGGCACAAGTAGTGATTTTGTGTCCATTTTTATCTAAGAGATCGAGACACTTCGCTTCTTTGCGGTTTGTCAGCTCTCTGGCACGTTTGAACATGAGGGTCCTCCTCACACTGCCGGCATTTTTCAGTACTCATGTTTTTTAGTGCTTGGCGGGTTTTCTTCTCAATTTGACGTTTAAAGTTTTTGAATCTATCCTTGCTTTCTCGATCTTGCTTGTTTTGGAGAGTTCGTTTCTCGGTACACATATCAATAATCTCCTGGGTAATCCATGGCTTGTCTTCTGCAGATTTACGGCCGAGGACGAGCTCAGCTGTCTCGCATACGGCCAGGCTGCTTTGCGAAACAAGTAGATCGATGTCGGCTGGACTCAGCAGATCAGGTGTTTCTAGCAAGGTCTTTGACAGTCGTTCGTTGAGCTGCATTCTGTACTCTTGTCTCGTCTTAAGGTCTTTAAGGGCTTCTATCCGGAATCTTGGAACTTTTTGTTTCGGCTTGACAACGGCCTTTAATCTTAGGCGAAGCGATGACATGAGGAGATTGTGATCACTATCAAAGTCCCCACCTCCTAGCGTCACTGTGTCTGTGAATGAAGATTTCCATCGGCTGGATACCAGTATATAATCTATCATGTTGGCAGTCCTTCCATCGGGGGACCACCACGTGACTTTTCTCTTTCGTCTGTGCTTGAACATTGTGTTTGAGATACAAAGCTCGTTATCTCGGCAGAATTAAGTGAGTTGTTCTCCTCTGCCGTTGATCTGTCCGATCCCGAACTTGCCCATGACATCTTCGTTTCCGCTATTGTCACTCCACACGATGGCATTGAAGTCCCCGAGGACTAACACGATGTCTTTCTTCGGAGTGGTGTCGACAAGGCTCTGAAGCTGAGAGTAGAAATCTTCCGACTCTTCGTCCGACCTTGATGAATCCGGAGCATAGACCTGTACCACGGAGAGGTTTTTGAACTTGCTTTTGAGTCGGATCATCATTAATCTCTCCGAGACAGACACCACTGATAGAAGAGATTTCCTTGCTGCTTTTGTCAGCAAAAAGCCGACTCCTTGTCTGTGTGTTCCGTCTTGTCTTCCAGAAAGCAGGAGGGTTGCGTTTCCTATCTGTTCTTCGCTGATACCTGGTAGATGAGTCTCTGAGAGGCCGATGATGTCCCAATTGTAGCGGTTTGCTTCACGGAGGAGCATGTCTTTCTTTCCTGGTTTCGAAAGTGTCCGAAGATTTAACGTGCCGATTCTGGTGGTGATTTTTGTACATAAAACAGGTCTAGCATCCGTTTGTGACGGACTTGTCAAACGTTGCCTTGATTTGTTTCCAACGCTGTTGGCTGTCAATATATCGGTTGCCCCGGATGCGGTAGCTTGTCCGTCGGTTTCCCCGGACGCGGTAGCTTGTCCGTCGGTTTCCCCGGACGCGGTAGCCCTATTTCGTGTTCTCATTGATTGCCTATTCATAATTCATAAAGAGGAAAAGTTTCTTGGCTAGCTTTTGAAGCAACGGCAAGCCAATCCTCTCTGCTTCTAGCCGGGACCGTTGACACCCTCGAGTGTGTCTTCCGCTCTCCGCAGTTGTCCTCGCTGGGAGGATCATCCCACTTGGCATCACGGCGTCACCAAGCAATTTATCCCATTACTGGGGGTGAGTTTAACGTCTTCGGGACATATCCACGCGCCGGTGGGCCCAGCAAGATCGCTATCAGAGGGGCTCACCTCCTCCTCTGTCCGTATTTATATCCCCCAGACAAGGGTGCACCGGCTATTTAAGACCCCCGGAGACTGGGTCCCCCCTTGGTCCGCGCCCTCTTATTTAATATTCGAGGGTATCCTCCATATCTGAAGGATGTTCCCCTATCCGCCACCTGGGGATGCGCCTGAGTTGCTTGGGGGAAGCACCTGAGAAGTTACTCAGGAATCTTCAGGTTTCTGTACCATTAGGGTGTTCGTATTATTGGATCTGTTCATGTTAATGAATTAAGGTGTCGACGTTACTGTACACCAGAACTTTAATTTGTCATAGTCAATACAATAAAGTTGGAGGATAGAGGGCTTATTAAAACGCAGTTTAAGACTCCTTTACCTTTTTCAATAGTCAATAATAACCAGCGGTTTCGTAACAGAATTAGATCAGAAGTTGAAGAAAGTCATTTCAATAAGAACGGTTGGAAATTCCAAAAAATGTCCTTCTGAGGGGATATACTAGATAGGCTAGTCATTCATTATAGATCTTACTTACCTTTCACCCCCTTGTGGCCTATTTAGCAAAGTTATTCTAGGTATTTGGTCTTTATGCATTAGGGAGACAAGTCCTTACCTCTCTGGGTCAGTTTTCCTGATACACTAATTAAATAAATTCAAGTTTCGAGCTCGAATTCAGTTTCTAAATCCAAATTCAGTTTAGATTACAGGTTATAACATTTAATGGTTAATAAACTTAAATTAAACGGGAAGAAAAGTTGTTGTTGTTTTTTTAACTTGCTTAAACTGCAGTGCTTATTTAAGTCATTTTTAACGAACTTCATTAAATCCTCCTTTGCAAATGCTCATTGCTCCAAGAGTCCTTAACTTTTCAAAAATCTCTCTTGGGGCAAGCCTAAATGGCACGGTTGACCTTTGGGAACGATGTCCTTTTCCTATTTCTTGGTTCGTGTTCCTTTAAGTTTGAGTAATTTATGCAGCTTCAACTTTTGTAGAGAAAGCTCTTTTAAGATTAACTAAATGCAATGTTTTGTTGGAAGAAAAAATGCAAAACAGAAAGTAGCTTCATTTAAAATACATGGTAGAGTTCATTAATGCGTTCAATGATTAACTGTTTTCAGTGAAGAACATGAAATCCTCCAAAGTTCAAAGCAATATTGAGCTCTTTGGACACCTACTACGCTTCTTTGGCCATAAAGTGACTGATTGCGCATTCCTTTCAATGCCGGAATGGTCTCAAATTCTTTATTAAGACGTTGCTCTCGACCTGAGCTGACTCCTTATCTAGATTAAATGAAAAAAAACATGTTTTTTAAACTGAAAGTAAGGAGCGACATAAAACTTAAAACGAACAGAAATTATTCCGTATATGAAAGGGGCTGTCCCCTCCTCAATGCCTCGCTCTTTACGCTAAAGTCTTTTTATAGTTTTAAAAAATAGAGTTGTGAGAAAGAGTAACTTTAACGTAAAGAGCGAGGCATTGACGAGGGAACAGCCCCTTTCATATACGGAATAATTTCTGTTCGTTTTAAGTTTTAATGTCGCTCCCAACTTTCGGTTTAAAAAAACTTGTTTTTTCATTTAATTTTTGAACGTTTTTGAATTAATGCAGGTTTTGATTTTGGCTTACCTTGCATGAATAACTAAAACAAAATTTGCATATGAATTTTACTTTTATTTGGTGAAATGGCTTTCTCGAAACTTGTTTAATTTTATTTACGAACGTTTTTATTAGTAATAAATACGTATACGTAACTTACAAATTAACTTACGTAACAATCTTCTATATTCATATATTTTTAATACGTATATTAGGGGGCTCGCCCCCTAGTCAATACCTTGCTCTTAAAGTTAAAGTTCGAATTTTGCTCTAATTCTTTAAAAATGACCCCTTAATCACAAAGGCCTTTATTTAGAATAAATAAAGATGAACCCAATCAACCACGACTAGAGGATTGACTAGAGGATGGACCCAATCAACCACGTAATATTTTCTGTTCGTTTTAAGTTTTGATGTTACCCCTTATTTTCAGCTGGAAAACTTTTTTTTTATATTTAATTTCTGATCTTTTTTTAAATAATGCTGGGAAATCCGGCACCAATTCATAGCAATGTCCCTTCCCCCATGAAAACTTCCTTCATTGAAGATCTTCCCAAATAACCTCGACCCACCCACCCCCCTACTACCAGAATAAATCCCCCCTGAAAACGTCTGTATACTTCCTAATAACCAATACTATATGTTAACATTGGGTAAAGTTCATAACTTTCAGCCCTCCCCCTGGGGACTTCGGGGAATTAAGTCATCCTAAAGGAAATACTTATCATATTTTCAACCATGCTGGACAAAATGGCTATCTCAAAATTTTGATCAGGTAACTTTGGGAAAAAAATGAGCGTGGGAGGGGGCCTAGTTGCCCTCCATTTTTTTGGCTACTAAAAAAGGGCACTAGAACTTTTAATTTCCGTTCCAATGAGTCTTCCCACGATATTCTAGGACCACTGGGTCGATACGATCACCCCTGGAAAAAAAAACAAAAAAAGAAAAAAAAAACAAATAAACACGTATCCGTGATCTTTCTTCTGGCAAAAAATGCAAAATTCCACATTTTTGCAGATAGGAGCTTGAAACCTCTACAGTAGGGTTCTCTGATACGCTGAATATGATGGTGTGATTTTCATTAAGATTCTGTAATTTTTAGGGGGTCTTTCCCCTTTTTTCGAAAATCAGCCAATTTTTCTCAGGTGCGTAACTTTTGATGGGTAGGACTAAACCCCCCGACGCACCCACCCCCCTAATACCAGAAACAATCCCCACTGAAAACGTCTGTATACTTCCTAATAACCAATACTATATGTTAACATTGGGTAAAGATCATAACTTTCAGCCCTCCCACCGGAGAATTCGGGGGATTAAGTCATCCTAATGGACATACTTATCATATTTTCAACCATGCTGGACAAAATGGCTACCTCAAAATTTTGATCAGGTGATTTTGGGGAAAAATGAGCGTGGGAGGGGCCTAGCTGCCCTCCATTTTTTTGGTCTCTTAAAAAGGGCACTAGAACATTTAATTTCCGTTCCAATGAGTCCTCCCAAGATATTCTAGGACCACTGGGCCGATACGATCACCCCTGGGGAAAAAAAAACAACAAATAAACACGCATCCGTGATCTTTCTTCTGGCAAAAAAAGCAACATTCCACATTTTTGTAGATAGGAGCTTGAAACCTCTACAGTAGGGTTCTCTGATTTGCTGAATATGATGGTGTGATTTTCATTAAGATTCTATAGCCTTTAGGGGGTCTTTTCCCCTTTTTTCGAAAATCAGCCAAATTTTCACAAGCGCGTAACTTTTGATCTTAAGATTCTATAGCTTTTAAGGGGTCTTTTCCTATTTACTCGAAAATCAGCCAAATTTTCTCAAGCGCTTGACTTTTGATGGGTTACATATTTGAATTCAGCATTGAAATCTGATTCTTTTGATGTATCTATTGGTATCAAAAACCCGTTTTTCTAGAGTTTCGGTTACCATTGAGCCGGGTCGCTCCTTACTTACAGTTCGTTACCACGAACTGTTTGATCAACCCTTAGTTACTCAGCCTTTTCAGGGCTAAAGGGCTAGGCACACTTAGCTGATTTCGGGAACCCATTTCAGCATCAGTGGACAAACGATAGCAGCAAGAAAGTTTTGTTGAAAGAAAAAATTATTGCGCGAGATTTTCAAAACAAAGAATCATGGACACAAATAGTCATCTGGAGTTTATTAATATTTGCATGATTGATCTCAGCTTAGTTCTCAGTTTATTTCTCAGCTCAGTAGCGGGGTCTTTCACCACAGACACCTCTGGCTGACTATTTATTTGTATCCCTATTTTATTCTGTGATGATCATGGTGAAAATCGGCGCTGATTTTGTCAATCGGAGCCGAAAACTACAAAATTTTTCAAGCTCAAATCGACGCCAATTTCTTTTAAAATCGGTGCTGATTTGGAAATCAGCTCTCGAAATCAGCTACGTATGCCCAGCCCTTTAGTTATCAGCCTTTGTAGGGTTTAAGCAGGCGCAATGTCTTCTTGCTGGATTTTCGGGGTGTACACATGTGAATGATAAGGCGGATTCTCTATGGAATACGCTACCTGTGTTTGGGCAAATATTTTAAATATATACAAGACAATTGCTGTGACAATAAAATCTGTTAAGCCCAGCTGAATATTATGTGATGTTGAATAATTTTATTACTAGGCGTAAAGACGCCCAGAATGAGCGTAAGCCTGGAGAGGATTAAAATCTAGCTTAAAATACACCCAAGTTGAACCGGTGGTGGATTCAGGGGGAGGGCGGGGGGGAGGTTGCACCCCCTAACTTAGTTTAAAGCAGTTTAATTTGCTTAATTAACGCAAGTTTGCGTTAAATAAACTTGCTCCTAACGCAAGTTTATCAGATCAACCTATTTTGCTCCCCCCCCCCCTAAAAAAATACTGGATCATTTTTAGCTAAAAAAAAAAACGTAGTCTGTCCTTTTCTGTATATATTTTCTGCTGAACTTTAGGTTCACTGACTTGTATTTTGTTTTTTTGTTACATAAATCTGATAAATTTTTTAACCATTTTTGACTACTTCTGAATGTCCAATTACAGTACTTCTAAATTTAATTAGCATATAGACTTCCGACTTGTGCATATGCTCATATACTTTTTGTATACTCCCCCTTCCATAAATAAAAAAGCACAGTGGGCACAGGAAATATAGGAAACCGACACAGCTATGCAAAAGTTGATAGCGCAGTGACATTTGCCCTGGCCGTGGTAACTTATTTTAGACCCTTAGATAAGACAATTTTTTAGATAAAGAGAATTAGAAGAAAGATACTTCGCAACGAGGAAATTTAAAGGCAGCAGATTTACCAGCCTCAAAACTAAACAATAAAGTTTGATTTTGACAATTTTGATTTACTCTCTCTCTCGTTTCAGGCTCTATTTTAGTTCTTCATTTTCTTTGTTTTTTTGTACTTATATGTTTCTCTTTGTTTGCGTTGGATTTAGACAAAAGATAAAAACAATAAATATTAAATTATAAAAAAAATTCTTTCCTTGGACCTCGTTCTTTACGGTAAAACTTGACTTTTTTTTCACAATTCTTTAAGAAAGACTGCTCAAACACAAATTTGAATGAGAACTATTGTTAAATAGCATCAAGAACTTAATGTAAATAACAAGGGTTAAGGGAAGGGCAGCCCGCTTATATACGGAATAATTTATGTTTGTTTAAAGTTTTAATGTTGCTTCTTATTTTTAGTTGAAAAATTTGTTGTTTTGTTTAGTGTCTGATTGTTTTTAAATCAAGTCTGGCAATCCTCTTTCCCCTCCATGGGTAATTTTTTTCCTGAAAAGCTCTATCTTCCACGACAATTCTTCCTGTGGAAATTTCTCTTATTGAAGGTTCCTCACGCAATTTCACATAAAATCTACCATGGGAATTTCTTCCCTGAACAATTATTATTATTATTGATTGAAAACCCGTCTTCATACAAAAACAGTGACGGAGCACTACAAAAAAAAAAAAAAAAAAAAAAAATATATATATATATATATATATATATATATATATATATATATATATATATATATAATATATATATATATATATATATATATATATATATATATATATATATATATATATACATATATGACTATACAACTATGACAACGTAACTAGAGTTGAAGAAGGTGGCTCTAAGCATTCCTTGAAATCGCTCGGGTGTATTTCTCCATAATTTTAGAAACGGCTATATTAGGATGATTCTGCTATGTGAAGACTATTGATAAGCTTTGAATTGCGTGTCCAAATTGGATGGTGACCGGTGGTTATCCCCCTTGCGTTTACCCCTGGAAAATACCCCTCGGAAAATACCCCTGTGAAAAATACCCCCATTGAAAATACCCTCCCCCGGTAATACCCCTCCGGAAAACACCCCCGTTGAAAATGAGGCTTTCCAAATTTAAGAATTTTATTTGAGTTTATTTTTTATTTTCCGTAGGGGGAAGGAGTTTCGGTACTTGTGTATTATATGCCCAACTCACTCAGGTTTATACTAAGTGAAACTCGAGAACAAACCGGTTTCTTTGTTGGTTTCTTTCAGCTTAGCTTGAGACAAAACAAAGACAAGTGACTGAATAGATGGGAAATATATAATTTTAGCTATACATTTGCACATAAGGAGGGCGGGTAAAGTATTTGGAGAGTTTGAAGTCAGTAAACAATTCTTACTTCATAATATGCAGAATAATCTTACCTAGCACATTAATAGAAAGGGGTTATTACATACAGGGCGAACACACTGCTGCCATCTATAATCTAGTCTAACGGGGCAAAATCACGTGTCTCTTTCAAGGTCAATCAGGGGATGTTTCTAAGTGTATTGATCCGCTAACGGGACAGGGTCACGTGTCTCTTTCAAGGTCAATCAGGGAATATTTCTAGGTGTATTGATCCACGTAGGGGAGCTAGGTTTCTTGGAAATTGATTTGCATAATCGACGGGGAATTATAGATTATAACGGGACAGGATCACGTGTCCCTTTCTAGGTCAATCAGGGAGCCGGAAACACTAACGGGACAGGATCGCAGTGAATATAAGGAAGGATTTTTGCTATAGTTGTTATTAGTGTGAGAATAGAATTCAAGGAGTGATAACAGTTTGACTTTACTCATTAGGATATATTTGTAATAATGAGTGGAATGTTGACACTATTTGAAGTTGGTAGTGGAGTTGGTAGCAATGATACAAGAGCACCAAACATTGCGGTGGAAATCACGAGAGGATCACGACTTTTTCTGGAACGGGATGAAGTATATGCAAGATATGTGTTATCATTGAGCAAATTTAAAATGGAGGATCAATTATGCTTGGCTGTAAAAGTTGATATAGCACATGTGAATAGACTTCAAAGTGCTTTAAAGGCAATAGTGAAGCATATTGCGGACAATAAGCTATATCGCTAATTGTACATGTGTAATATATATTATTGTTGTAATTATACAATAGAATTGTTTCGAAATCGAAAATGTCACCCTTTTGTTAGAATGTTAGATTAAGTAGAACAATTCATGGTTAGTCTAGAGTCAGCAATGAGAGTGATAGGATTGAAAAATGAATAAATTTGAGAAAGAGAGAATTAGATCAAATCTTGTGATTATGGAAAAACATTTGATTCTGGATAATGATTTTCTCGAGTTATCCATTCAACGGAAGATATTCTCACAGGGAACACTTGACAATATATTGAAAAATGATTTTCCCCCATTGGACTATTGTATGAAGCTTTTACGACGTGACTCAAATGCTTATACTCAATTTATTGATATATTAATCGAAACAAAGCAGAATAATATCGTGGATACACTTTTGAAAACATTGCCATAGATTCAATGTAGATGGCTCCCCCTTCGAAAGAGGTAACGTCATAGAGTTACTCCTCTCACCATTCCTTTCTGAATTTATTGAATTCTTTTTATATCGAATCAGTTTATTTTTAGCTGTGAGAGAGTTGACATCGGAAACCAAAAAATGCTCTATACATTTCCACTATGCATGTACAATCTTGGCAGTTGGTTATCATGTGAGAATTGTACAATTATTGATGACTATAATGAAAAGTGCAAATTATGCAATCCTTGTAAATTACATAGAGGATATGCAGTACAAATTAAAGCATGTAATTCATGTTTTGAAGAGATTTGTGACTCTCACCCTAGAGGACATCTATGCTCCAATTGTCACTATGACAAATGTGATCAGTGGGAGAATACTTACCCTGATATGATTGGAAATAACCCCAAACGAGATTTTAGTTTATCTCTACGAGATTGGTATCGTCGTGGATTTAAATTATTTAGGGAGGAAGAATCAGGTCTACGATTCAACTGTGGGGGTAACAAGACAATTTGGTTTCTAACCCATCGTTGTGACGACACTGCCTATTATGACTATAAACCTAGTGATTTTTATTTGGCAGATACTGAATGTGATTCACCATTTAAAAACACTGTATGTGATATTGCTTCAAAAAGACAGATTGAAACACGTGAATTTCACAATATGAATGCAAATAGTATCATTGACTATACAAAGAGATATGACAAGAACGAAGTTACATTATACTGTAGAAAATGTGACCCTGACTTTGCAGCCAATCAAGATCAATATACAGTGAATTCAAATGATCTATCAGCATTAATGGTTCACGACAGTTGCCTATACACCGAAGAAGAAATCTAAAGTGAATAATAAAGACATTGTTGTATATATACATTTTTCATTTATTAATAAACAAATTCACATACATTTTTTAAGCACTTTACTCATAGGGCACTAAAATCAATATTATACTGGCCTGAGAGGATATTTTCCACCATAAAATCGTTCAGATGTGGATTGTCTACCTAAATGTTGAGAAACAGCTTGTAAGTATAGCCGCGACATCTGAACAAAAAATATAGTAGCGCATGGAAACCACAGCTTTTAGTCGTAAGGTCCTGCACTCTCTTCTGATTTTGAATAATAGTTTTCCCACTGCTCTCAATATAGTTGCTGATGTGTGGAGTGTAAAATGCATAGGGTAGGCCAAGAGGATAAAAAAATTCAATCATCTTCATTGTTTGAAAGATGCACAACCAATGGCCAGTATTCATAGTCGACTGACTGCTATTAACAATAATTAGGGTATCGTTGACACTTTTAATTTTTCCAAGAAAGTCCGAGGGCAGACAATAGGATCTGTATTTGGACATGTATGGGTCCATATTAAATATACATTGATTATTTGATTGGTGTTCATGGTGCAAGGTATAGTAGAACACCGCCTTCGGGGGTGATTTCCCAATAGGTTTCAAATTGATTCAGCGAGATTAGTGCTATACTCTCAACTAATGGGTCGGCAAATGTACACTCTAAACGCACACTCCCCGTTCGTACAATACTCATATCCTGGGTGCCAGACAAATCCAATACAATGATACCATGTGTTTTAGCAAACACTTCTTCAGTTATACCATTTTCAAATAGTTGTGAATCATGATCTAGGGTTTGCATGGTCAACTCATACAATGTCCTATAGGATTTATCAAAAGATAGATTGTAGAGTGGGATTCCATTTACTTTGCAGACAAGAGATAAAAGCCCAAACATTTCAAATTTATGTGGGCATCCAGTCCACGATCCTATTGCACTAGCGCTTTTTACAAATGCCAAGGCTAATTTTGACGGAACTTCGCCATTGATAAAGGATGAGTCGGTGAAGGTGCATGAGCCTGTGGCAATATGACGTTGTTTGGTGATTGTATGAGGAAAAAGTAGTTTAATATTATTTCCACTGGCTCTCAGTTTTTCCACTGCCAAAGCAACAGAACTCATAACCTGCTGTTTGCGTACATGTAGTATTGCTGAGGTGAGGGAGAGAGTCACATCAGGATTGGCAGCAAGCTCGTTTCGTAAAATGAAATTGGATGGTGCAAGCGTCAATTTTATACCCACTTTAACATTGGGTGGTAGCCATTGGGGTATATTAAATATTTCATGATATATTTTTCCAACTAGATATAATTCACTAGTTGTAGCTTTTTAAGTGCATCTGTGCTATCAGTATTAGTAATATATTCATATCCATTGGAGGTGCCTCTCAATTCCTTGTGTGACTTGGGTGTCATCAGCATTAATTGCATATAGCTTGTATAATTTGAGAGATTGTTGCTTGTGCTCACCAGTGTGCCATTTATGTAGACACTGATTTTACGAAATTGCATATTATGTAATATGCAACTTTCATAGGATATTCCATCGGCAAGAATTGGCAATGTATTATCGGATTTCCGGACTTTCATTTGTAAACCTATAAATGTTGAATACATATCCATAAAGTAGTTTTCATTGGAATAAATTTGAAAGTGGATATTATCGGAGAGGGGTTGTTATGGATAAACTTGTTCATAGCATCCATGTTTTACACTCACATCAACATTTTCTGCATTGAATAGATTTAAAGATGAAGTGATTGAAGGTTGGGAATCCTTATGCTGTAGATATGACATCTTAGGAAAAGAAATCTAGTTTCGATCTAACAATTCTCTTCCTGGGGCTTCTTCTCCTTCTTCTACTGTTTACTGTACGCGTTGTCTTTTTCCTTCTTTTCTTTGACAGGAGTGCTGTCTTTCGTTTCTGACCTGAGTAGAGACTGATGAGTGATGCACAGTTTCTCGACCTTTTTATACCTTTTCCATTTTGATGAGATTTCAATTGTTCGCCAAGGGTTCGCGCACTGGACCTAAGATTTTCCGAAGCACTTTTTTTTTAAAATCCTTGCTAGAGCTCCAATCGTATAGTGTAGAGGATGCAAAATCTGTCGCAGCCGGTACAATATATTTTCTAGCCAGAGGTAGTGCAGGGCGAAACAGCTTAGCAAAACTACTGCCAAGACCATAGCCAGACATTGACGAGCGACCTTTGTAATAGTTCATTCCATTTCCCGTTGTCTTGGGCCAAGAGCATTAACATAGCAGTCAATATCAGGACAAATGAAAACCACTTTTCTATTAGACATCTTGTTGTTGAACGGGTCGAAAATGGCATGTAATCACAGCCAAGCCTTTTGTTATTGCTAGGGGATCACCTAATTCAGTTCTGAGTGTTAACTGACAGAGTTCCAAATAGGAAGTGTTTACGGGGATATACTGAAGATGCTTTATATTGTAATGGTGAATGTGTTCTTGATTGGTTTTTCGTTCAAGAACTCGTAGGAGGGGAGTATTGCTATTGCCAACCCGGGATGTTTCAACAAATGAAGCGTAGAGAAATATACAAGTGTCCGTGGAGAAGGCAGGTGGATAGTCAGCAAAAATAAAATTAGTGTTTCCAGCACTTTTACCATTGATTATATTGAGCTTAAAGCCAAGAAAATCCTTTAGATCATCATTGAGAATAACCTATTCATCGGCAATGGGTGAACTAATGTAGATCTTGCCCTCCTCTTTTAAATAGTTTAAACGAAAGACTCCTTTTTCACGAGCGGAATTTCTTTTATTGATAGAACGACATAAATCCTTCATGCAGGTGAGTTCTTCGTAGGGTAATTCAATATATGAATAATTCCTCTAATTGATCTTTTGAATTTGTTCTTGATCACCTGAGGGTGGCGGCCAATCATAGGGTCTAATTTTTATATCATAATTGCGATCTTTTCTGAGGATATCATATGTATTTTTGAGAATACAGTCGACAAGAGCCACTTCATACTTTCCATCGTCGAATTTGATGGTGGGAGAGAGTTTCGTCCAAAAATCACTTGTTTTATTCAAATCATTGTAGAGAGGATCAGAAACATTGGACATGAAAGTCATATAGAAACCATTGGGCATTGTTAATGTCTTCAACTGCAACCCAAGAATCAAAATCAGAGTTGTATCCTAGCCAGCACACAAGCAACTGTCTCTTGCCCTTACGAGTACGACTCTTTAATATCTTTTCAATTTGATAAATTTCACTAGTTTTTCTAACTTTTTGTAGTTCGTATTCATAAAAACTGCTAAGAATCTCATCATCTTTGGTGTCTCGCAGTCGATATGTCGTGGTTTCAGTGTCTAGGATTTTGGACACTTTAAAAAGTTCAGTGTTCCATAAATAATTCCCTTTTCAAAAATATTGGTGGTTCTATTAATTTGAACAGTATAACCAACATTGAATTTCCTCTTCACATTTTTTTTCTTTGTCACTGGAATATTGCTTTAGAAAAGCAACAAATGTATTTTCACTGCAGTGAACATCCTGAGGGCTAACATTGGACAGGGATCGATGTGGTCGTTGGTTGTATATTTGCATGATTTTATCTAAATCATGAATAAAAGCAGCATTATTTTTCAGCGTATAATATCTTGAAATTAATAGACGAATCATTCTTATGAATCGTTCAGCCAATGCAGCCTTTATCGGGCTGTGACTATGATAGAGCGTTGTGTTATATTTCAATAGAATCTTTTGCACATGAGGATTAACAAATTCGCTACCATGATCTGATTGAGTTTTTCTATAGCAATCCTGTTCAAGAATACTTTCTAAAGCATGAGAAACTTCAACACCTCTCTTTGATTGCAATGGAATGGCATAGACATAGCGACTAAAGACACTGATTGCCACCTCTGACGCCATTGAATCGCGTTTAAAGTTAAAAGATCAGTTTGCATTATATGCAGAGGGAAAAAGGCTTTAGTTTGTCGATATTTTTTGCCACGAAGCCTGCGGTTCCGATGCAGTGTGTAACTCGGTTCATTTTCTGGATACTCTTTTGCTTTTTTTTAATGTGCTGCCATCTATGTCAGAGGCAACTTTAGAAAGCGTTGTGGGGGAACTTAGACTTCCCGCTTCACCAATATTTTCATAGACATGTTTTAAAACTTCATCCATTTCGAACGCAAACACGTAGTGTAATGTCCACTCCCCTTTTACACACTGGAGGGTGGATCAATACGTCTTCGCGTTTGTCTAGCAGTCATTTGTGTTATAAAATCTTTGCTGCTGCTGCTGCTAGTATTTTCCAATATTGGGTCTTCTTCTTCTTCTTTTTTAAATGGTGTTGGCGTTGTTGGAGGACTATATTCTCTTAGTTTCTTTAGAATTTGCTTATTGCCAATAAGACTTTTGGGGAATTTCGATGCATTTAGAAAGGTGTATAAATTATTGTCAAATGATAAAAGTCCTTTACGATTCGTAACCATATCACAAATTAAATCAACTAGATTACAACTTTTTCCCTGAATTATAATTCGTTTCCCTGTGCTATCGACCTGAACTTGATGATCATCATCAGTTTCCAACATAAGATTTGCTAACACTCTTTTACTCTGTTCTCGATAGGTCACTGGCAATAGGTTTCCAATTGATGTCACTATGGAATTCATTTCCTTCTCCTTTGATTTTACTGCTGAATCTCGAGGAGATGTTTCCTGTTTAGTGGGATCTGTGACAGCGACGGGTTTCTCACGATAAGGTCTATGTTTGTCCACAAGTCGCAATGCATCTTGAAGTAAAACTAGCTTTTTTATCATCGGCAATATTTTCGTCATTAATGAATTTGCTTAGATTGTCTTCAAAATGTTCCACGGGTGAGAGGACAAGTTCAAATGGTGTCAATTTATAGGGTTTAGCCATCTAGAGAAAACTGTTTACAAGTCCTGCAATTATTGGTAGTAAAAGTGTAAAAAAGCTACCGCCCGCTTAAAGGAGACGTTTTCTTTAAACATTTTTTTTCTTTATTTTTGCAAGCCAATTCACGTACAGTAGAACGGTGTTGCTTTGTCTGTTGTCTAACACCTTCTGGCAAGTGTACATTACCCTCAGTTAAATTTAAACAAAGTTCAGATATTAGATTAATGAAATCATTGCCAACACCATGTTTGAGTATGGCCTTCTTGAGTGGGGGTTTTGAAGTGGCTAAAACGGAAAATAAATGCCGTTGTTCGTGTAGTTTTTTTAGTGTCATGATGGCAACTAATACCTTTTTCTACTGTTCACCGGAAGATATACAGTAATTTCTTTTTCGAAAATATCTGTGACTACACGTAGATCCTCGGGTGTATTCTGATTAAGATCTAGAAAAATGTACCCGTAGGGCTTATTTGTTACCTGAGTGTACGCTGACAGCAGAAATTTTGGAGCACCTGGATATATTTGCTTATTGAGAGTTATTAGCGAGCTAGAATCACGAACAACTCGGTAGATAATATAGATGGTGAAATTCAAAGCAAGGGTTCTCATACATTTGCTCTGATGAAATAGATTGTATAGAACTAGGGCTATGGAAATGTATTCATGATGAGAGCGAACGGTAAACAGTTGTAGCATTTCCTGTGAGAACTGTTCAATTGATTCAGCCAAATCATCAATAATCAACCATGAGTTTGGTTCAATACTATTGAAAACATCAAGTCCCTGTATGAATTGTATTGGCATGGATGTTGCAATAGCTTTTATTCGATCGTAGGACTCTTGCCAAATACTATAGCCATAATAAATTTTCTTTGGTTTTTCCAAAACATTTTATTACAATTTTGAAGTATTTTAGCTAAAAGTCTCGTTTTTCCAGACATTGATGGACCACATAGAAACGATCTGAATGGTGTTTTAGATTGATAAATACTGCTGTTGACAACAGTCGGACTACAACTAACTGTAAACCATACTTGTCAAATGAATAAAAAATAATTTTCCCATAGATCTATCTAATACAAGAACAACAAAAACAATATTTCTTTCATTTATTAACATAAACACTTTTCTGTACAGCATGAATAGCACACACCATTTGTTCAACAAGAAAAACAACAACATATTTCATTTATTAACATCAACACTTTTTTGTACAGCAAGAACAACAATATTTATTAACAACAGCACTATTGTACAACAACAGCACTTTTCATTTATTAACAAAAACACTATTGTACAGCAAGAACAACAATAGTACATTCATTTATTAACAAAAACAGCATTTTCATTTATTGACAAAACACTTTGTTTTACAGCAAGAACAACAGACACTATTTATACGACAACAATAGTACACAACTTAAAATTTGCAGCACGAATAGCAATAGCACTATTTGTACAACAACAAATTTTTTCACTTATTGACTTAAAAAACTTACAACACGAACAATAACAGCACAGTTGAACAAAGTTCTATGAATTTGAAAGATGAGAATACCCTCCACCCCCGAGAGCCGTGGGCCAAAGGCCGGCCGCAGGCGGGATCCCCAACCCCCGGGGACGCTGCGGAAACTCTGTATGCAATAGCCGTTGCTGCTGGTGGTTAGGTTAGGTTATACTATTTGGTTAGGTTAGGTTGTACTATTTGAGCATTTAAGCTAATTTATCAGGTTAGGTTAGGTTATGTTAGGTTGTATCATTTGAGCATTTAAGTTAATTTATCAGGTTAGGTTAGGTTAGATTAGATTAATTTATCCAGACCGAGTTGGTTGCGATAGTCTATACATTCAACTCGGTCTGAAGTTCGATAGTGGCCGTGGGAGAGTACATTTACACCATTCTTGAGCACAAAGACCTTGTCCGATATACATGACATGGCATTCTATTCCACTCTTAGAGTATAGTTTCCATTCTGCAGAGAGCGAATTGCTAGTACTTGTGCTCTCGGCACTAGACAACTATCTACACAGTTTCTGTAGACACTCATGTTGAAATTATTTTTTACAAAATATGTGGGCACCCTTTTACACGCTTGCTTTACATCTTTGTCGTCGGTTTCTACACAATAAACTTTAGGACCGGGGAATACCCCATTGGATATTAAATCGCTACCCGTCTCTGATTTTAACATTAGTAGCTGATTGGGAGCTTGACGTTTCACCAACTCGGGGTAGAGGGACGCATTCCAGTTAGTGAAATCCATCCACGAGCTGATGTGCACCCCATTTTCTAAGTCATTTAATAAATTCCCCGGTTTTAACTTTTAACAGCAGAGAATCTGTAGCCCCATAATAAACTTGAACCTTCCCTTCCCTTGGCTATTGTACCTTGCAAACATTGTCAAAAAACGACAACATGAGCCTTTTGTAAATTTCCAGTACTGAACTACCTCCCGCTATATTCTTGTTCTGTACAACATTTCTCTTTTTCCTGTGTAGAAGAACCATGTTCGGCTCTATGCTCGTGAAAGCTGTAAAATTGGGGTCGGCAATAATTCGTGCACATTTTTGGGGGCATGTTACGACATCACAACGGGATCTGTTCGTACGCTTTCAAACATTTCGCCAAACGCTGAATTTAAAATGAGCTTTTACATTTCATTTTCAACTTTACTTTTTGCCTTACAGCGTTTATGCCATAGGCGCGTCTATGAGTTCTTCTTCTTCTTCAACTGATAAGGGGGAAGATAGAGAATATGGAACCAATGCAATCTATCAAACAAAATAGCTTATTTTCAAAGTGTCTAAATCACCCCATTTTGATATTGGATTATTATTTACGTATTATTTAAAACACGCTTAGTAGTAGTAGTAGTAGTATGCACATAGTAGCATTTGGTTAATTCACTGTTCCCCGCTCTATATATTCTGAGAGTTCCAATTTCCAACTCATAAGATATTTACAATCTAAAACATGACATAGTAGGTTTTTTTACAGTGTTGAAAAATGGCAAAAAGAAAGGCCTAAAAAAGTTGAAAGAAATAGTTAAATATTCCTATAACCAGGTATAAACTAGAAGTAAACTTGCTTACATCTCCAAATTCTGGCTGCATTTGAGTGCCGGATGGTCCTGGGACCACATGTCGGAGGATGGACGGGAAGGTGACGTCACGCTCTTGTGCAACTGGGCCAGCAGTGTCAGTGGGATATGCATATGCGGCAGCGATGTCATTGGCTTGGGGGGTTGGAGTAGTGGGGTTCACCATTGTGTGAGTAGCCATCCACTCCCTCTTTAATTTTCTGCCAGGCTGCATTGGTGCATGTTCGGATTGGACTTGGGCAGGCAGCGCTGGTCTGGAATGGATGTAGGTTGCTCTGGCTGGGCCAGCCATCTCCAGCTGTTGCATAGGAGTAGCGTCATTACCCCTAGCTCTCTTTTCAGGAGGAAGAGGAGGGCATTTCTCATAATTGTCCTTAAAAAGAAGAAAAAATTTAGTATAAAATAATGACTCCCTGTTAGAGAAGAAAAATTAGCATCCCCCTTCTACAGAATTCATTGTCAGGCATAATTTTGTCTAGAGAGCATATGCCATTGTCCCAAAGAAGCCCCTCCCCTCCTTTTCAGCAAAGCAAAAAGTAAAATTTGTGAGGAAGAAGCTAGGCTTAGAAATCAAACGTTTTTATTACACAACTTGTGAGAAATAAACCTTGACAATCACCAGTCTGTAGCCTTAGGATAGAAATCAATGTTTCATTTTTAGTATTTAGAAAATAAAACAACATATAATTCAAAGCAAAAAAGAGCTAAGGTTAAAAAATACTAGCATTATTCTTTAGGGCCAAAAGGTGTATCAAATCCAGGCCAATGATTTAAAATCTAGATCTCAAAATAGCCACCTGAAGGCGTATGAGCTGATGGAAAGCTACACCAGTTCGAGCAAAAATAAGAAAATGTGACTTAACAACATTCAAGGCCAAGTAATTCGCATCAAACCATGAAATAACTCTCTCGAATATTACCATAAGAGTAGACTTGATGTCATATTCCGTCTTCCCAAGGGTCCCAAGAGTGGTATCATCTGCAAAAGCAACGAGAAAATCTTCATTAGAAGTAGTACTGGAACACGAACGAACATCAGGATGACATAGCTAGCAGCATGCTAGAGGCTCGGTATTTTTGACTGCCGAAATCAGATCATTAACATAAATCGGACATAAAACGGGGCTACAGGAAAATAAGCCTACAGGAAAGATATGATTCAAACCAAACAAAAAACATTTGGTCTTATACCAATATGCGATAGTTTTCAAAGAAGAATCCGACGGGCCAAGGAATCAGAAGCTTTACGAACATCCACAAATAAAGCTGCCAGGATATGACCAGAATCTATTGTTGAATGAATGAAATTCAAAAGAGTTACGCAAGCGTGCTCTGTAGAATGATTCGTCTGGAATCCAAAATGGAAATCATGCAAAAATTATTTTGCACCCAGAAAACTAAGAAGCCTGGATAGCATAGCCTTCTCAAAAATTTTGCTGAAAACAGATAGGAGAGAAATTGGCATATAATTAGTAGGATTACTCCGGGAACCACCTTTATGCAGCACTATAACCTTAGCATGCTTGAGAGATTCAGGGAAAATTCCTATCTTGAAGGACAGATTGACAAGCTTAGCCAATGGTGACAGAATAGCTGGCAGACTGGCACGGATAACTCTTGTAGGAATTCTGTCTGGCCATGAAGACGATGATCCTTTAAGAGTATTCACTATACGAGATACCTCAAAATCAGAAACAGAGTTCAAGACCATTGACAGTAAACATGGGGATCCAAGATAGGCTTTGAAATCACAACGAGAATTTGCCAACCTTGCAGAGGAAGGAGTTGTCTTCCCTATAATAGCAAAATAAGAGGTAAGCTCTAGCTGAAACATCTTCTCCTTGGACGGTTGTACCTTCAACTATCACCGTTTTTGGAACTGAAGGCAAAGGGGGAGTAGGTCTAAGAACCAAATTAATTAAATACCATGTCTTCCTAACATCCTTTCCACATTCTGAAAATATCAATGATAATACTGAGACTTAGCCTTTTGACACAGAGAACAAAATATACTCCTACAGGCTTTGAACCGTTGATGATGAGCTACAGATAATGAAGCCTTGTAAAGCTTCCACAAATAATTGCTTCTTTTCCAGCTTTTAAGGAGAACTGGAGTCATCCATTGATTCAGCGGTGCTATCCTTTTTGAAGTATGGGGTGCTGGACTCTGATGGCAAACTTCTTGAATAGCTTCTTTCACTAAATCAAAAAAGAAATCAGAAAATCGGTTAAAATCCGATCCAGAAACCAAACTATCCCATGGCTGATCAATCATATAAGAATTAAGTAGACTCAGTATCACCAAAACGAAAAAATGGGAAAATATATGGTGATTCTATACGCTGCACTTGATCAGCTCTCTTATATCGGGAAATAGCGTAAAAATGATCAGAAATTTCGCTAATCAGCGCCAAATTATCTAAGACATTTAGTGAAGAAAAAATATTATTAACAAGAGACGCATGCGTCTTAGTAACTCGGGTTGGCATACAAACTGAAGATAGAATTCCCGAAGAGAGCATCATCGACAAAAAAATCTATAGCTGAAGCAGAATTTTGATCCAGTAGGTTGAGGTTGAAATTGCCCATAAGTATTAGTTCACAGGTATGCTTCTGGACTGAGTAAGTTTGATTAAGTTCAGTCTTACCTATCAAAGGCTAAGAACCTGAGAAAAGTTGCCTGAAAAAAGTGGGGAAAACACCGTAAAAGTTAATGAATCCTAAGTCACGCCATTAGATTCAGCGTATCAGAGAACCATATTGTAGAGGTTTCAAGCTCCTATCTGCAAAAATGAGGAATTTTTTATTTTTTGCAAGAAGAAAGATCCAAGATACGTGTATATTTTTTGTTTGTTTTTTTCAGGGGTGATCATATCGACCCAGTGGTTCTAAAATATTGGATAGAGGTAATTCAAATGGAAACTAAAAGTTCCAGTATCATTTTTATCAAACCCAAAAGATTGGAGGGCAACTAGGTCCTCTCCCACACCCCTTTTTTCTCAAAATCGTCTGACCACAATATTGAGACAGCCATTTTGTTCAGCATAGTTCATAGGCTGAAAAACTATGCAATTGGAGTAAACATACCTCCCCCCCCCCCTACAGCTCCTGGGGAAAGGACTTTAAGTTATAAAATTTGCCCATTGTTTGCGTACAGTATTTGTTATTGGGAAGTATGCATACTTTTTCAGGTGGGGGGGGGGAGGATTTTCTGCTGGTGAGGATTTAAAAAAAAAATATTTCATGGGGAGGGAAGTTCCCTGGGGGTGAGTTTTTCAGGGGAAAGTTTACACAGGGTGAATTTGCCAGAATTCTTATACAAATTCTTCTTATCTCTTGCTTTATCTTTGCCAACTCAATTTTTCGCGGGGAGATATTAAAGGTAATTGTCCGGAGTAAATTTTCACCAGGATTGACTTGTCTAGAGGTTATATCTGTTGGGAGGAGGGACTATTCCGTGGATTTGGAGCCATATTTCCTGGCATTGTTAAAAACTTGATCAAAAATTAAGCAAGAAAAGTAAGTTTTTTCAACTGGAAGTAAGGAGCAACATTAAAGCTAAATACGAACAAAAATTATTACATATATGAGGGGGGTTGCTCCATCCTCAACACTTCGCTCGTTACGCTTAAGTTTCTTTTGTCCCAATCCTTTCAGAACGACTCCTGAAACAGAAGCTTCGCTTAATTAGAACAATAAGAAGCTTTTTAAAAATACTAAAAATTTTAGCGTGAAGAGCAATGTGCTGAGGAGGGGGTAATACCACCATATACGTAATAATTTCTGTTTGTCTTATATTTTAATGTTGCTCCTTATTTTCAGTTGAAAAACTTGTTTTTCTCCTTAATTGAATATAAAAGGCCGTACATTTTGGCTTACCAACTTGGAACTTTTTGGCTTCACTTCAACTTCAACTGGGAAAAAGAGAAAAAAAATATTAGAGCAAAAAAGTTAATATACTGAACATTTGGGATTACATCCAGAAACATTTATCAATAGGGAAAAAGAATATAGAGAAAGAGAAATAAAACTAGATTAAACAGGTTAAAATTTCATAGAAACACCTTAAGGAGACAAGATGAAAAGGCAAATATCTAACAATCTTGTTTCTATAGTGTATTTCTGTTTCTTTTATCTTTTTTCTACTATTAATTTAAAAACTTTTCCGCAAAGTAAGTTTTTCAAAGAAAAACTAAAAAGCTCCATTAAACCAAATATGAGCAGAAATGAAGTCAAATAATCTTTCAAGCGTAGAACTACCAGAAATCAACCATCAATAACTAAATGAAACCAAAAAAACGAACAGAAATTACAATACATAACCAAGTCAAATTCAAAATGAGCAGAAATTAAAATGAGCAGGACTGGCACCACCATGCCTCTAAAGACAAGAACATTATTTTCACTTGACCGACAAAATACATTTTAAAATTATTAAAGTGTTTTCACACTTTTAACTTTAATACATCAAAATGATTAAGAATTTTAGTCTTAATCAAAGAACTTTTTGCACAGAATAAGTTTTTCAAAAAAAAACAGTAAACAACTCCATTAAACAAAAATGAACAAAAATAGAATCAAATAATCTACCAAGCATACAACTACCACAAATCAGTATCAATAAATAAATGAAACCCAAAACAAACAGAAATGAAAATAAGTCAAACTCAAAACGAGCAGAAATTAATCTGAGTAGGGCTCTAAACCCTCAGCTTTCTAAAAGCCAGAATATAATTTGTACTTTACTGAAAAAATTCAAATGAATTTACTGAAACAAATGTGAATAGTCAGTTTAATATACATATGCTGATATTTATTCCTTAAAATCTTAGTTTAGTTATTTCTTAAAGTTATAAAAGTGAAAACATTTAAAAGAACTTTTTTCAGGTTTTTTGTTAGTTTTTTTTATTTGTTCTTTATTTTTTATTTTTTTTGGAAAAACTGATTTTGTGAAAAAAGGTTTTTTGATTAATTTTTGTTCGTTTTATATTGACATAGTCTTTTTCAGGGAGAAAGGCTGAGCCTCTTCGGAAGTTAAACAACCATCGCTTCCATAAAAACATTTAATACCCCCTGGGCATAACTTACAACTCTTGCCCCTAATCTCTGGGGTTTGTTTCAACCCCAAAAGCCTTGGTATACGATATTTAGACTATTTTGCATAGAATGGCTATCTCAAAATTTCTATTAGACGTATTTCGGGACAATATTACGTGTGTGTAGGGGGGAGAGTGTAGCTGCCCTCTGATCACTTTGACTCTTAAAATAGCACCAGAGCGTCTGATTACTAATCAAATGAGTCCCCTTTGAAGTTTATATGACCACATTTTCTATAAGAACCCTATATTTCCCCAGGGCATAACTTACAACCCTTGCTCTGAGGGCAGGGGGGATCTGTTATCCTTACATACATAATTTCCAGACCTTTTTGATAGGTTTAACAAAATGGCTATATCAAAATTTTGATTGGAAGTGTTTGGGGATATGATAGGCGTGGAGGGAAACAATTGCCCTCTGATCACTTTTGACTAATAAAAAAGGCACTAGTCCTTTCAATTTCCAATCGAATCAGCCCTTTTTAAAGCTTCTACGACAAAACTCTCTACAAAAACGCTATATGTCCCCAAAGGCATAACTTACGACCCTTGTCCTGAGAGATATGGGAGGAGGGTTGTCATCCTCAAAGACATAATAACCAGACGATCAAAATGTTGATCGGAAATGTTTGGGGAAATGATGGGCTTGGGAGGGGGGACGATTCTCCCTCTGATTACTTTCGACTATTAAAAAGGGCAATGGCCCTCTCAATTTCCAGCCCTGAAGGCTGTTGGGGGTTGTCACACTCAAAAACATAATTTTCCGACCCTTCAACTACGTTCAACAAAATTGCTATATCAAAATGTTGATCCGAATTATTTGGGGAAATAATGGGTATGGGGAGGGGGACATTCGCCCTCCGATCGCTTTTGACTATTAGTAAGGGAAGTAGTCCTCTCAATTCCCAATTGAATGAGTCCTTCTTGATGCTTCTACGACAACGCTGGCAAAGACCTAATTTCCAGAACTTTCAACTACGTTGAAAAAAATGTCTATCTCAAAATTTTGATTGGATCTGTTTGGGGGAAATGGTGGGCATGAAATGGTGCCCTCCAATAAGTTTCAACTACGAAGCAGGGCCCTAGCGCTGTCAATTTCCAACCGAATGAGCTATTGGTGAAGTTTTGACGACAGCGCTTTCTATAAAACCTTATATGCACCCAAGGCATATAAGGGAGGGGGGGGGTGTGGTCATCCTCAAAAAAATAATTTCCAGAACTCTCATCTACGTTGAACAAAAGGGCTATATCAAAATTTTGATTGGATGTGTTTGGGGAAATGGTGGGCGGGAGAGGGGATTAGTTGCCCTCCAATCACTTTCGACTATTAAAAAGGGTTCTAGTCCTTTCAGTTTCCGATCAAAGGAGCCCTTTTTGAAGCCTCTACGAAAACGCTTTCTATAAGAACCTTATATACCCCCAGGGCATAACTTACAACCCTTACCCTGAGGGTTTTGGGGGGTTTGTCATCCTCAAAATTATAATTTCCAGAACTTACAACTGTGTTAAAGAAAATACCTATCTCAAAATTTCAACTGGATGTGTTTGGGGAAATGGTGGGCGTGAGGGGGGGGGGTAGTTGCTCTACAATCACTTTCGACTATTTAAAAGAGCCCTAGCCCTTTCAATTTCCAATCAAGTGAGCTGTTTTTTGAAGTTTCTACGGCAACACTTTCTATAAAAACCTTTTACGCCCCCAGGGTATAACGTATAACCCTTGCCCTGAGGGCTGTGAGGGGGTTATCATCCTAAAAAACCTAATTTCCAGAACTCTTAACTACGCTGAACAAAACGAATATTTTGAAGTTTTACGTTTTACGACAACGCTTTCGATAAAAACCTTATATGCCCCCAGGGTATAACTTACAAACCTTGCCCTAAGGGCTGTAGGCGGAGTTTTATCCTCAAAGACATAATTTTCGGACCTTTCAACTATGTTGAACAAAGTGTCTATCTCAAAATTTTGATTGGATGTGTTTGGAAAAATGGTGGATGTGAGGGGGGGGGGATTAGTTCAACTGTAATCGCTTTCGACTATTAAAAAGGCCACTAGCCCTTTGAATTTCCAATCGAATGAGCCCTTTTTGGAGTTTCTACGAAAACACTTTCTATATAAACCTTATATGTCCCCAGGGCATAACTTACAGCCCTTGCCCTGAGGGGTTTGGGAGGGGGGCTGTCATCCTCAAAGACCTGATTTCCAGAACTTTCAACTACGTTGAACAAAATGGCTATCTCAAAATTTTGATTGTATGTGTTTGGGGAAATGGTGGGTGTGAGAAGGGGGTTAGTTGCCCTCTAATCCCTGTCGACTATTAAAAATGGCACTAGCTCTTTCAATTTCCAATCGAAGGAGCCCATTTTAAGTCTCTATGAAAACGCTTTCTATAAAAACCTTATATACCCCCAGGTCATAACTTACAACGCTTGCCCTGAAGGGTTTGTCATCCTCAAAATTATAATTTCCAGAACTTTCAACTATGTTAAAGAAAATACCTATCTCAAAATTTAAACTGGATGTGTTTGGGGAAATGGTGGGCGTGAGAGGGGGGTTAGTTGCTCTCCAATTACTTTCGACTAGTAAAAAGGGCACTAGCCCTTTCAATTTCCAATCACCTGAGCTTTTTTTGAAGTTTCTACGGCAACACTTTCTATAAAAACCTTATATGCCCCCAGGGTATAACGTACAACCTTTGCCCCGAGGGCTCTGAGGGGGTTATCATGCTAAAAGACCTAATTTCAAGAACTTTTAAATTCATTGAACAAATCAATATGCCACCAGGGCATAACTTGCAAACCTTGCCTTGAGGCCTGAAGGAGGCTGTCACCCTCAAAGACCTAACTTCCAGACCTTTCAACTATGTTGAACGAAATGTTTATCTCAAATTTTGGTAGTATGTGTTTGGGGAAATGGTGGGCGTGAGAGAGGGGTTAGTTGCCCTCCAATCGCTGTCGACTATTAAAAAGAACCCTAGCCCTTTGAATATCTAATCGAATGATCTCTTTTTCAAGTTTCTATGACAAAGCTTTCAATAAAAACCTTACATACCCCCAGGGCATAACTTGTAACCCTTGCCCTAAAGATGGTGGAGGGAATTTCCAGCTCAAAAATATGATTTCCAGAACTTTCAAATGCGTTGAACAAAATGGCTATCTAAAAAGTTTGATTGGATGTGTTTGGGGAAATGGTGTGCGTGGAAGGGGGGTTATTTGCCTTCCAATCACTATCGACTATTAAAAAGGGCACTTGCCATTTAAATTTCCAATTGAATGAGCCCTTTTTGAAGTTCCTACGACAACGCTTTCTGTAAAAAATCTGATATGCCACCAGAGCATAACTCATGACCCTTGTCCTGAGGGCCCTGAGGGGGTTATCATCCTCAAAGACCTAATTTCCAGAACTTTAAACTACTTTGAAGAAAATGGCTATCTCAAAATTGTGATTGGATGTGTTTGGGGAAAAGATGGGCGTGATAGCAAAGTTAGTTTCCCTCGAATCACTTTCAACTATTAAAAAAGGCACTAATCCTTTAAATTTCCAATCGAATGAGCCCTTTTTTAAGTTTCTACGACAAAGCTTTCTATTAAAACCTTATATGCCCGCAGGGCACAACTTACAACCCTTTCCCTGAGGGATATGGGGGGAGTATCCTCCTCAAAAACATAATTTCTATCTGGAAATCAACTACGATGAACAAAATGGTTATCTCAAAATTTTGGTTGGATGTATTTGGGGAAATGGTGGGCGTGGAAGGGGTGTTAGTTGCCTTCCAATCACTTTCGACTATCAAAAAGGACAATAGCCATTTCAATTTCCAATCGAATGAGCCCTTTTCAAAGTTTCTATAACAACTCCTTCGATACGAAGTGCCCTGGTATGGGAAAAAAAAATAATACATTGTGTTAACATCGTTCTTTACTTAGGCAGCGCTATTGCGCTGCCTATGATATCAGTATATGCATACTGTCAATCCACATTCATTTTTTTTTTTCAATACAGTATAAAATATGTTCTGGTCTTCAGAAAGCTTGGAAGTTGTCAGCCCTGATTATGTTAATTTCTGCTCGTTTTTAGTTTGACGTTTTGAATTCCTTCGAAATTTCACCTTAATATCCTTAGCGTTATTATTTAAAGCATTCGTAGTAGGAGTATTAAGAGTATACGCATAGTTCCTTCTGGGTAGCTCAAAATTTGCCAAAACTTTTACCATAAAAGGTCCAAATTAATAGTGTAAGCCGTTCTTGGAATAGTCTTGTTTCACCCTTTTGACAATCTGCATGCTCATAGTTCGTTTTGATTTAGTTCAACGTCCACCCAGAACCGGATTGAATAGTGCGGGATTGAATAGTACACATTCTATAAAAACGAGTACATTAATAAATCTCATCCAGCAATGCTAGCTTAAAATAAACATACTTTCAATGAAGTTATAATTAAGGTATGAACAACTCATAATTTGTCCCTTATTGTCAAAAAGAATTTTTTTAAATTTCAAAATATTTTTTGTTTTGTTTATTTTGATGGTAACGCACAGGGCGTATGTCCAGCATTTTTATTCGGAGGGGGGGGGGGACAAGAGGTCTCCATATCCAGATAGTCAGTGGGCATTGGCTATATAATAATTTTTTTCTCCAAATTATTGGGGTACAACTGCCCCCTATTGCCCTTCTCCCCAAAAAACGCTTCTGGTAACACGGAACCCTTCTAAATCCGGTGCCCGATCGGGCCCAGTCACTCCAATCACCCTTTGTTCGGCCCTGCGTCCACCTAAATATTTTTTGAAAAATTCACCTTGATACCCTTATCTTGCATGTTAGCAATAGTTGTAGAATCAGTAGTATCATTAATAGCAGCATGCACATAGCACCTTGGTTTTACTCAGCATCTTCCTGAACACACGCTGAAAGTATCAACTTAATGCTGCAAAAAATTCCTGAAGCATTTATGATACGTCCTCTTGAAGAACTGTATGCGCATAGTGTGTTCTTATTTAGATCAACTAATTAAAAAAACTTTAATTAAAAACTTCAACTAATTAAAAAACATAATTTGCACTTTACTTAAAAATATAAATGTTTTTACTTTTATAATTTTAATAAATCAAATAATATTAACATTTTGATTACTAAATATTTTGTACTGGCCTTGGGAAGGCATGGGGGTTTTGAGCCCGACTCATGTTAATTTCTGCTCGTTTTGAGTTTGACTCGGTTATTTGTTGTAATTTCTGTTCATTTTGGGTTCCATTTATTTATCGATGCTGATTTGTGGTAGTTTCACGCTTGCTAGATTATTTGATTTCATTTTTGCTCATTTTTGGTTTAATGGAGTTCTTTACTTTTCTTTGAAAAACTTATTTTGTGGAAAAAGTTTTTTTTAACTAATTTCTGTTCGTTTTATATTGACATAGTCTTTTCAGGGAAAAAGTAAATAATACTTTAAATCTTTTCTTTTTTTAAGACTTTATATTTTGGCCTGCTATTTGTATGCTGGAGAAAATTTTCAGCAATTTTTAACAGCATACACCCTTTTAAAAATCTCGACATAAATAGTTGTGTTTAATTTAGTTTCATACCTCCTCTAGTTGACCTGAAATGGAAAACTTGATACCGTTCGCAAAAAAATATGTTTACTTTCTTTGATAGCTTGGACACACTTACGCTATTTTGATTTGGTTAAATTTTTAGAGCAGGAGTAGCCCCAAACGTTTGGACATAATACCCTCAGTCGCTCTTGGGATACTGCTGAGATGCCTTATGGGGAATTAGCATTAACACAGTGCATTTTGATTTAATCTTAAGGAAACATTTAGTTTTTAAACATAATGGGCAAATGGGAGGGTGGGCGTGGGAAGGGGATTAGTTGCCGTCCAATCTTTTTCGACTATTAAAAAAGGCATCAGTCCTTTCTGTTTTCAACCGAATGAGCCCTTTTCGAAGTTCCTACGACAACTCCTTCGATACGAAGTGCCCTAGTCTAAACAAAAAAAAGGAAAAAAATAATACATTGTACCCACATCGATCTTTACTATAAAAATGTCAAGCCTTCCAATCACTTTCGACTATTAAAAAGGGCACTATGGCTTTCAATTTCCAATCGAATGAGCCTTTTTTGAGTTTCTACGACAACGCTTTCTATAAACACCTTATATGCCCCCAGGGCACAAATTACAACCCTTACCCTAAGGGCTGTGACGGGGGGTTGTCATCCTCAAAGACCTAATTTCGAGAACTTTAAACTAAGTTAAACAAAATAGATATCTCAAAATTTTGATTGGATGGGTTTGGGGAAATGATGGGCGTTAGTTGCTCTCCAATCACTTTCAACTATTAAAAAAGGCACTAGCCCTTTCCATTTTCAATCAAATGAGCCATTTTGAAGTTTCTACGACAACGCATTCAATAAAACCTTATATGCCCAAAGGGCATAACTTGCAACCCTTGGCCTGAGGGCTGGGGGGGGGTGTCATCCTCAAAGACCTAATTTCCAGAAATTTCAATTACGTTGAACAAAATTGCTATCTGAGAATTTTTATTGGATGTGTTTGGGGGAATGGCGGGCGTGAGAGGGGGGTTAGTTACCCTCCAATCATCGTTGACTATTAAAAAGGGCACTAGCCCTGTCAATTTCAAATTGAATGAGCCTCTTTTGAAGTCTTTACGACAACGCTATCTATAAAAACCTTATATGCCCCCAGAGCATATGTTACAACCTTTGCCCTGGGGACTCTGGGGGTTTTATCATCCTCAAACTCATAATTTCCAGAATTTTCGACTACGTTGAACAAAATGGCTATCTCTAAACTTCGATTGAATGTGTTTGGGGAAATGGTGGGCGTGACAAGGGGGTTAATTACTCTCCATTCACTTTCGACTATCAAAAAGAGCACTTGCCCTTTCAATTTCCAATCAAATGAGCCCTTTTTGAAATTTCCACAGCAACTTTCTATATAAACCTTACATGCCCCCAGGAAATAACTTACAACCCTTGCACTGAGGGCTCTGAGGGGGTTATCATCCTAAAAGACCTAATTTCCAGAACTTTCAACTGCTTGGAACAAAATGGCTATCTCAAAATTTTGATAGGATGTGTTTGGGGAAATGGTGGACGCGGAAGGGGTGTTAGTTGCTCTCCTACACTTTCGACTATTAAACAGGGCACTAGCCATTTCAATTTCCAATCAAGTAAGCCCTTCTTGAAGTTTCTACGACAACGCGTTTTACAAAAACCTTGTATGCCCCCAGGGCATAACTTACAACCCTTGCCCTAAGGGTTGTTGGGGAGTGTCCTCCTCAAAAACATAATTTCTATCTGGAAATCAACTAAACAGGGATTAAACATCAACAGGAGGAAATCAACAAGGAGGAATTAAACAGGGCACTAGCCATTTCAATTTCCAATCGAGTAAGCCCTTCTTGAAGTTTCTACGACGACGCGTTTTACAAAAACCTTGTATGCCCCCAGGGCATAACTTACAACCCTTGCCCTGAGGGTTGTTGGGGAGTGTCCTCCTCAAAACATAATTTCTATCTGGAAATCAACTACGCTGAACAAAAGGGATATCTAAAAATTTTGATTGGATGTGTTTGGGGAAAGGTGGGCGTGAGAAGGGGATTAGTTGCCCTCCAATCACTTTCGACTATTAAAAAGAGCACTAGACCTTTGAATTTCCAATCGAATAAGCGTTTTTTGAAGTTTCTACGACAAAGATTTCAATAAAAACTTATTATGCTTTCAGGGCAGTACTTATAACCCTTGCCCTGAAGTCTGTGGGGGGAGTTTCCTGCTCAAAGGTACAATTTCCTGAACTTTAAACTGCGTGGCTATCTCAAAATTTCGATTGGATGTATTTGGGGAAATGGTGGGCGTGGAAGGGGTGTTAGTTGCCTTCCAATCCCTTTCGACTATTAAAAGGGGCACTAGCCATTTCAATTTTTAAACGAATGAGCCCTTTTTGAAGTTTCTACGACAACACGTTCTATAAAAACGTTATATGCCCCCAGGGCATAACTTACAACCCTTGCCCTGAGGGCTGTAGGGGGGGGGGGACCTCAAACACCTAATTTACAAGAATTAAAACTATGTTGAATGAAATGGCTATCTCAAAATTTTGATTGGATGTGTTTGGGGAAAGGTGGGCGTCAGAGGGGATTAGTTGCCCTCTAATCACTTTCGACTATTAAAAAGAGCACTAGACCTTTGAATTTCCAATCGAATTAGCCTTTTTTGAAGTTTCTACGACAACACTTTCTATAAAAACTGATATGCTCCCAGGGCACAGCTTACAACCCTTACCCTAAAGGCATTGGGGGAATGTCCTCCTCGAAAACATAACTTCTATCTGGAAATCAACTACGCTGCACAAAATGGCTGTCCAAAAATTTTGATTGGAGCTGTTTCGGGAAATGGTGGGCGTGGAAGGGGTGTAAGTTGCCTTCCAATCACTTTTGACTATTAGAAAGGGCACAAGTCACTCCGATTTCCAATTGAATGAGCCCTTTTCGAAGTTTCTACGACAACTTCTTCGACACGAAGTTCCCTGCTCTAAAGGAAAAAAAAAATAAATAATCCATTGTGCCAAATCTTTCTTATATGCCCCCAGGGCATAACTTAAAACCCTTGCCCGGAGGTTTGTGCAGAAGTGTCCTCCTCAAAAACATATTTTCTATCCGGAAATAAACTACGCTGAACAAAATGGCTATCTCAAAATTTTGATTGGATGTGTTTGGGGGAATGATAGGCGTGGGGGAGGGGGCTAGCTACCCTGCTATCACTTTTGACTATTAAAAAGGGCACTAGCCACTCCATTTTCCAATCGGATGAGCCCTTTTTGAAGTTTTTACGACAACTCCTTTGACACGAAGTGCCCTGGTATGGAAAAAAAATAAACAATACATTGTGATGTTGTTTATGTACAATACATAAACAACATCGTTCTTTACTTAGGCAGCGCGATTGCGCTACCTATGATAGAGTTTCAGTAAGCAATTTTTCACCTTATTACCCTTAGATTTAGTAGAAGCAGTAGTGGTAGCAGTAGTAGTAGCAGTAGTAGAATTATAGTAGCAGCCTTAACTTTAGTAGTAGTGTGTTCTTATTTAGTTCAATACTGTTGCAGTATACCCCAAATTTTTGCCTTAATGCCCTTAGATTTAGTAGAAGCAGTAGTAGAATGATGGTACTCTACTCTCAGACTCCGCTCAGAAAATGCAAAATCAGAGGCAACGCTGTAGCGTTGCCTATAGTAAAGGCCATACGGCTCCAATGTTTTATTATTATTATTTTTTTTCCCAGAGGCACTTCATACGGATGGGGTCGTCGTAGAAACTTCAAAGGGGGCTCATTCGATTGGAAATCGAGAGTTCTAGTGCCCTTTTTAATAGTCGAAAATGATTGGAGGGCAACTAACCTCCCCCCCCACGCCCATCATTCCCCCAAACACATCCAATCAAAATTTTGAGATAGCCATTTTGTTCAGCGTAGTTGATTTCCAAATAGAAAATATATTTTTGAGGAGGACACTCCCCCACAACCCTCAGGGCAAGGGTTTTAAGTTGTGCCCTGGGGGCATATAAGGTTTTTATAGAAGGCGTTGTCGTACAAACTTCAAAACAGGCTCAATCGATTGGAAACTAAAGGGCTAGTGCTCTTTTTAATAGTCAAAAGTGATTGGAGTGTAACTAGCAACCTCCCCCCCCCCACACCCATCATTTCCCCAAACACAGCCAATCAAAATTTTGAGATAGCCATTTTGTTCAGCGTAGTTGATTTCCAGATAGAAAATATATTTTTGAGGAGGACACTCCCCCACAACCCTCAGGGCAAGGGTTTTAAGTTATACCCTGGGGGGCATATAAGGTTTTTATAAAAGGCGTTGTCGTAGAAACTTCAAAAAAGACTCATTCGATTGGAAATTCAAAAAGCTAGTGCCTTTTTAATAGTCGGAAGTAATTGGAGGGCAACTACCCTCCCCCCGCCCATCATTCCCCCAAACACATCCAATCAAAATTTTGAGATAGCCATTTTGTTCAGCATAGTTGATTTCCAGATAGAAAATATATTTTTGAGGAGGAGACTCCCCCACAACCCTCAGGGCAAGGGTTTTAAGTTATGCCCTGGGGGCCTATAAGGTTTTTATAAAAGGTGTTGTCGTAGAAACTTCAAAACTTGCTCATTCGATTGGAAATTAAAGGGCTAGTGCCCTTTTTAATAGTCGAAAGTGATTGGAGTGCAACTAGCCCTTCCCCCCACGCCCATCATTTCTCCAAACACATCCAATCAAAATTTTGAGATAGCCATTTTGTTCAGCGTAGTTGATTTCCAGATAGAAAATATATTTTTGAGGAGGATACTCCCCCACAACCCTCAGGGCAAGGGTTTTAAGTTATGCCCTGGGGGCATATAAGGTTTTTATAGAAGGCGTTGTCGTAGAAAGTTCAAAACAGGCTCATTCGATTGGAAATTCAAAGGGCTAGTGCCCTTTTTAATAGTCGAAAATGATTGGAGGGCAACTAGCCCCCCCCCAACGCCCATCAATCCCCCAAACACATCCAATCAAAATTTTGAGATAGCCATTTTGTTCAGCGTAGTTGATTTCCAGATAGAAAATATATTTTTGAGGAGGATACTCCCCCACAACCCTCAGGGCAAGGGTTTTAAGTTATGCCCTGGGGGCATATAAGGTTTTTATAGGTGTTGTCGTAGAAACTTCAAAACATGCTCATTCGATTAGAAATTAAAGGACTAGTGCCCTTTTTAATAGTCGAAAGTGATTGGAGTGTAACTAGCCTCCTTCCCCGCCACGCCCCATCATTTTCCCAAACACATCCAATCAAAATTTTCAGATAGCCATTTTGTTCAGCGTAGTTGATTTCTAGATAGAAAATATATTCTTGAGGAGGACAATCCCCCAAAACCCTCAGGGCAATGGTTTTAAGTTATGCCTTGGGGGCATATAAGGTTTTTATAGAAGGCGGTGTCGTGGAAACTTCAAAAAAGGCTCATTCGATTGGAAATTAAAGGGATAGTGCCCTTTTTAGTAGTCGAAAGTGATTGGAGGGCAACTAGCCCCCCCCACGCCCATCATTTCCCCAAACACATCCAATCAAAATTTTGAGATAGCCGTTTTGTTCAGCGTAGTTGATTTCCAGATTGAAAATATATTTTTGAGGAGGACACTCCCCCACAACCCTCAGGGCAATGGTTTTAAGCTATTCCCTGGGGGCATATAAGGTTTTTATAGAAGGTGTTGTCGTAGAAACTTCAAAACAGGCTCATACGAATGGAAATTAAAGGGCTAGTGCCCTTTTTAATAGTCGAAAGTGATTGGAGTGCAACTAGCCCCCCCACGCCCATCATTTCCCCAAACATATCCAATCAAAACTTTGAGATATCCATTTTGTTCAGCGTAGTTGATTTCCAGATAGAAAATATGTTTTTGAGGAGGACAATCCCCCACAACCCTCAGGGCAAGGGTTTTAAGTTATGCCCTGGGGGCATATAAGGTTTTTATAGAAGGCGGTGTCGTGGAAACTTCAAAAAAGGCTCATTCGATTGGAAATTCCGAGGGCTAGTGCCCTTTGTAATAGTCGAAAGTGATTTGAGGGCAACTAACCCCCCTCTCACGCCCACCTTTTCCCCAAACACATCCAATCAAAATTTTAAGACAGCCATTTTATTAAACGTAGTTTTAAGTTCTGGAAATTAGGTCTTTGAGGATTACAACTCCCCCAAAGCCCTCAGGGCAAGGGTTGTAATTTAAGGATTCTCCGAATCCTTCATATTATTTCTTATGGAAGGGATGCTCGTATAAACTTTAGAGAGGGCTCATTTGAATGAAAATTGCAAGTTCTTGTTCACTTTTTAAGAGTCTAAAGATATTGAAGGGCAACTAGCCCCTCTTCCTCCTCCACGCCCTAAATGCATCAGATAAAAATTTTGAGATAGACATTTTGTTAAAATAGTTCAAAGTTCTGATAACAAAAAACTCCGGTGTCGACACAGCCCACCAGGGCCCAGGGGTAGGCGTTGTAAGTAATGCCCTGGGGCATAACTTATTAAGGGGGGCTTATAACTTATGGGAAGGGGTTTTGTATGGGAAGAACACATAGAAAATCTATTATAATTATCCAATTATAAGGTTAAAATACATACTCTGTGATAGATGCAAAATTGCTTTGGCACACAAATTCCTATTAAGGTCAATTCCAAACAGTCGTGGTCCCTTTGTGTCAGCAAGTGAAATGGTCTAAACCCTCTTATTGGAGCTATTTTTTCAATCCATTCATTGTTGTCAATCGCTGTCCACAAGTTATGCAAGCTGTCTATTGTTCATATGTAAGGTTTTTATCAAAGAGGTAATCGTATAGACTTTGAAAAAAGCCTCATTCGATTTAAATTGAAAGTTGTAGATCCGTTTTTTAAAGTCAAGAATAATCGGACAGTAAGCACCCCCCTCCCCCATGCCATAAAAACTTGAAACTTTTTGCAATCAAAAACGAACAAAAATTAATTAAAAAAAAACTTTCCGAAAAATAAGTTTTTCAAAGAAAAGTAAAGGCCATTTTAAACTTAAGCTCAAAAGATACAAATACCTGTTAAAATTCAAACTCAAAACGACCAGAAATTACTATTAAAGAATAAATGAAACCCAAAACGAACAGAAATTAAATAAACAATCATAGCAAAAAACATACAACAAGTAATAATATAAATGAATAAATAGATCTTAAAGCGAGTAATGCTTAGATTGAATATGAAAATCAAGCTTAAAACGAAAACAAATATTTTGCTATTAAAGTATAAATGAAACTTAAAACGAACAGAAATTAAATAAACTATCAATTCGAACAAACATACAATATGTATTAATGTAAATGAATAAATAAATCTTAAAACGAGTGAAACTTAAATTGAATATGCAAATCAAGTTTGAATCGAATAAAAATAACTACAAACAAGAGTTTGGGTATCGACTCACTGTAGAAGCCTAAAACCTACTGCGTCATTGGCGCTTTATTGAAAACGACATATATTACAAATGTTTTCTTTTGTACATAATATTGAAAATAAATATTAAAGTTACAGTAAAATTTTGAACTGATGAGCTTTTAGCAATTAATATCAATATGCATCAAATGTTCAGTTTAATTTATTAGTTCTTTTCAAGATTGGTCAAGACAAATATAGTTTCACTACAAGCAAAATTTGGATACTGCCCCCTTCTTTAACTGTAAAAACCTAAAGCCTTCTGCGTCATTGGTGCTTCACTGAAAACGAATTACTCGTATATTACAAATTTATTATTTTCCAGTTCTTACAGCATTGAAAATGAAAATAAAAATTACAGTGAAAAAATAATCTTGAACTGATGGATCTGTCAACAATTAATATCATTATATATCTAATAATCAATTTGATTTTGTTTATACTTTCCAAGACTGTTCAAGATTCATATAGTTTTGCCATTTTTTTTTAACTCTGCCATTTTTTGTAACTAATCGTGTTAGTTTGCTATGAAAACATTCTATGGCTTCTAGGCATTTCTATTTGAGCGGAAAACTGCACCTCAAGCTTTGTGGAACATGCATTTTCTTGCATGAAATACCAAAATATAATAAAATGTCAAGTTTTGGAGTGTTCCACCACTCGCAAGCAAGTGCCATTGGTATTTTTGGATCCGCATGGTCAATTTAGGGGGTGGAGGGTAGGCTAATTCTCGTAGTAGCCCCATTCCGTCGTGGTATGGTTCACATTTTCAAGACCTGGCGTCCGGACTATCATATAATCTACCAAGCATACAACTACCCCAAATCAGTATCAATAAATAAATGAAACCCAAAACGAACAAAAATTAAAATAAATATTAGAGTCAAACTCAAAACAACCATAAATTAATGTGAGTAGGGTTCAAAACCCCTTTGCTTTCTAAAAGCCAGAATATAATTTGTACTTTACTGAAAAAAAATCCAAATGAGTTTACTGAAAAAAAAATGTGCATTGTCAATTTATTATACATATGCTGATATTTATTCCCTAAAATTTTCTTTAATTTTTGATTTCTTAAAGTTACAAAAGTGAAAATATTTCAAAGAATTGTTTTCAGTAAAGCACCAATGACGCAGTAGGTTTTAGGCTTCTGCTGTGAGTCGATACCCAAACTCTTGTTTGTAGTTATTTTATTCGATTCAAACTTGATTTGCATATTCAATTTAAGTTTCACTCGTTTTAAGATTTATTTATTCATTTACATTAATATATATTGTATGTTTGTTCGCATTGATTGTTTATTTAATTTCTGTTCGTTTTAAGTTTCATTTATACTTTAATAGCAAAATATTTGTTTTCGTTTTAAGCTTGATTTTCATATTCAATCTAAGCATTACTCGCTTTAAGATCTTTTTATTCATTTATATTATTACTTGTTGTATGTTTTTTGCTATGATTGTTTATTTAATTTCTGTTCGTTTTGGGTTTCATTTATTCTTTAATAGTAATTTCTGGTCGTTTTGAGTTTGAATTTTAACAGGTATTTGTATCTCCTGAGCTTAAGTTTAAAATGGCCTTTACTTTTCTTTGAAAAACTTATTTTTCGGAAAGTTTTTTTTTAATTAATTTTTTGTTCGTTTTTGATTGCAAAAAGTTTCAAGTTTTTATGGCATGGGGGGGGATATAATAAACATTATCTATTTATTCATTTATACTATTACTTGTTGTATGTTTTTTGCTATGATTGTTTATTTAATTTCTGTTCGTTTTGGGTTTCATTTATTCTTTAATAGTAATTTCTGGTCGTTTTGAGTTTGAATTTTAACAGGTATTTGTATCTCCTGAGCTTAAGTTTAAAATGGCCTTTACTTTTCTTTGAAAAACTTATTTTTCGGAAAGTTTTTTTTTTTAATTAATATAATAGAAAGAGTAGCGAAAATGGCTAGTGAAACAGGACTCACGATCAGTATCCCTAAAATGAATTATCTTTCTACCAAAGAGAGCACTTCTATATACATCATTGGAGAACTTATTGAGAGGGTGAAAGAGTTTAAATACCTAGGGTCATCGATAGATGCTAAAGGTGGAGCCACTAGTGAGATTCAAAGCAGGATTAGCAAAGCTTCGTTCGTCTTTCGCCAGGTCCGCAGACCACTTTGAACAAGAAGGAAAATCAAACTCATGACGAAGCTCAGGATCTACTCAGCACGTGTAGCCTATGTTCAATTTTTTTATATGTATGTGAGACCTGGCCCCTCGAGGTGGAGGAAGAGCGTGATCTTGAAACTTTTGACCGAAAATGTTTACGGAATATTAGCAACGTACGGCTGGCGCAAAGAATCGGCAGCCAAGAGCTGATGAAAGCATGCGAGCAAAAGCATGACGTTTCCAATATGATCAAGAAAAGACGTCTCAAGTGGCTAGGTCACGTAATGAGGCACCCAGAAGAGACCCTGACACGCCAGGTACTACTAACAGCCCCCAATTCCTCATGGAAGAAAAATCCAGGTGGCCAGATAAAATCTTGGCATAACGTCGTCAGAAAGGATGTCGAACCGCTTGGGGGATTCCGAAAGTATGGTCACAAGTGGGACAAAGTGTGACTGGAGTTTCTTTGACCACTCATAGAAGACAAAACTTTATGGAAGCATTTGGTTCAGCAGCTTCTTCATGCCGAGTTGGGCTGAATAGCCTGTGTCTCGTCTTAAGTAAGTAAGTAAGTAGTATGCTAATACTACTGCTGCTACATGTGCTAGTGCTATTACAATTAACACTACTACCAGTCCTACAAATTCCTACCAGTGGCTACTGGTAAAGTTTCCTACCAGTGACTACTAGTATAACTATGCCTAAGGGTATGAAAATGAAACTTTCAGGAAAGATCGAGGGTGGAAGTGGATAGAAGGTGGAGGGTGGGGGTATATTCATGCAGTATTGAACTAAATAAGAACACATTATACATATACAGGTTGTCAAGAGGACGTATTGGAAATGCTTCAAGAACGGTTTATGGTAATAAGTTGAAACTTTCAGCATGTGTTGAGGAGCAGGTTAAAGAAAACCAAAGGTTATATGTGCAACTGCTGTTAATGCTACTTCTACTTCTGCAATTATAACTTTCAATTTCAATAATAACCTTATATACCTCGAGGCAAAGCTTTCAACCTCTGCCCTTGGGCTCTGGGGGGCCGTGTCAACCCTGGAGGCATTGCTATATGATCTTTGTACTATTTTGAACAAAATGGCTACCTAAAAATTTTAATCGGATATATTTGTGGGAAAAGAGGGTGTAGGGGTGGTTGGGTGCCCACCGATCACTTTTGACCCTTAAAAAGGAACTAATATTTTTCAATTTCCAATAAAGTAAGCCTCCTCCAGAGCTTATATGATCATCCCTGCAGCAGCAAGTTTAATTAATGCAAACTTGCATTAATTAAGTAAAGTACATTACTTTAGATGATGTTAGGGGGCGCGTGCCCCCCTCGCCCCCTGGAGCTGCCATTGTTTGGACTGCTTCAAACAAAATTACCATCTCAAATTTTCAATCTGAAGCAATTGAAAAAAGACCATGGGGGGCGTGTTGCCCTCCGATCATTTTTGACTCTTAAAAAAAGAGCACTAGAATAATTTCAATTTCCAATCGATAGAACTCCTTTAGAAGTCTGTGACAACTCATTCTATACGAAGTGCGTCGGTATAATGCATTGTGCCCACCTTGCTCTTTACATAGGAAGCTCTGTTGCGCTGCCTATGATAAGTCTGAAAAACACTTCCTAAAAAGAAAGTTTTTGTAAACAAAGCAAAGACCACTATCAAAACCTAAGATAAGAGCAAATAAAGCTATAGAATGATTAATGTGATAGTTCTGAATGCTACTGGCTTGCTAGTTTTATTGTCCTCAAACATTTATTGTCCCAAAAACAGGGATGTTTTTTTATTGCCAATAGCTCATTTATCAGAACTTTTTGGCTTTTTTGAAGATTGGATTAAAG
Source organism: Artemia sinica (assembly GCA_027921565.1). Lineage (NCBI taxonomy): Eukaryota > Metazoa > Arthropoda > Branchiopoda > Anostraca > Artemiidae > Artemia > Artemia sinica. The sequence goes on along the minus strand of CM051264.1, from coordinate 23,745,893 downwards.
AGAAAGTATTTTAAATTTTACTTTGTTTTTAAAAACATAGTATTTTCCTAAATAAAACCCACTACTGCCTTTAGCTTTCTTTCTGCTGCAATTAGGGATCTCGAAGCTTTAACATCGAATTTTCAAGCGTTATAATTTTTGGTCAAGGCGGCTCTTCAAACGTAAATTTATTAACATTTGAAGCTCATAGATAATTGAAGCGCATGGTCTAGGAGAACTGTCTTCATAAAAGCTTTCATTCTTTTATTATTAAACAGGCCGTGTTCAAATTTAAGTAAATTTCTATTGATAGAGTTAGCGTTCGGTACGTTCGGTAATTACCTCTAATCGTTCGGTACATTAAAATTTCCGTCAAGATACCATAAGTAGTACTATACAAGCGAGTAAAGGTTTTCAGTCTTAACTCAGCAGAGAAAAAAAAACTTACTTTTCGTAAGGTTAATATATTATCAATATATTAACCACAAAACATCAGAGCTGTAATAAAATTAGTATATTGCTAATAAAAATAAAACAACAAAAAGCGATCAGTACATATCCAGTTAAAATGTTCAATAAAAAGGCGGCTAATTTGCTGCGATCTTATTTATTCTTAAGCCTTAAAACCCTTGAAAACGATGTTAAATCGAAATGAAAAGTATACAATTGGAATTTATATTGTTAGGAAAATAATAAGGAGAATTTACAGCCCCCACCCTGCCGTAAACAACAAGGAAAATCTTTTTTTTGCATAGGTAGTACACGGTTGATAGCACATCGGTAGATAGCATTTGATGTGTTGTCTTTTTCTTTCTTTTTTTTTCTTTCACCACCAGCGGGACGCTGGAACAATATAGAGAGCTATTTAGGGGTTCATTTGAAAGAAAATTGTTAAAGCTAGTGGCTTTTCTGAGCATTAAAAAACATGTCATTAGAAAATGCTGCATATACAGACAACGAATGACGTCACATATTGTAGGTTCCAAACATAAATGACGATTTATTAAAACTTAAATCTTAAATCCCAAATCCCAATTTAATCCCAATTTTCTCTGGTGATTCTATGAATTACCTGACGTCATTTATTTATATATATATATATATATATATATATATATATATATATATATATATATATATATATATATATATATATATATATATATATATATATATATATATATATATATATATATATATATATATATATAATATATATATATATATATATATATATTATATATATATATATATATATATATATATATATATATATATATATATATATATAGAGTAGTAGGGTAAAAATCAGGGGATGAAGGGAGCTTCACTCTCTTCATATCTAGGATAATTCTGGATATGATACAAAGAATAGACGTAAATAAAACATAATGACACTTTTTTTCTTTCACATTACAGTAAATGCCAAAGTTGAAATTTAACCGAAGCATAGCATTCTATATTTGGTATCATATATAACATACAAAAAAATTGAACATTCTTAATATTTTGTATAGAACTGTAAAACCACTGTTCCAGATAGGGCTCTAAGCCATGTTAAATTTAGCGTAAAAATATCATCATTTTCTAGAATACAGTGCTTTCTTAGACTCTCTCCTTTTTGGAATTGCAAGTGAAAATCTTATGAAAAGAATTTATTTTTTCTTTATATCTCCAAATGACCTGGGAGTAAAGTCTAAGTTTTGAGTTTCAAGATTGTATGTCAAATTTAAACAGAAAGTAGTTCAAACACAAGATATAACCTAAATAAATGTCAAATGTCGTCAAGTATTTTTGCAAAAAGCATAAAACAAAAATAGCTTTTTCAGTGTTTTAATTTTACATATTTGTTTAAGTGCAAAAAAAAGTTAGTGGTAATCAAATTAAAGTTAATCAATTGAAAATTCATTTGATTAACGTTTAAAATTTTTGTGTGATATACAGTTTCATAGTCTGTGTATAAGGATTGTTTAAATTTGAAACTATTGCAATAGCACGATAACACAATGATTCTCGAAATAGTAAAGAATTACAGATCGTTTTTGTCTTCTAGCGAAAGCGATAGTGATAACTCTTGCGATAACTCTTGCGATAACTCTTATAATAAATTGAACAAAGAAGCTGGGGACTCCAACAATAAAATCCACAATAATCCCATTAATTGTGACTCTGAACTGGTGGATCCTAAAAGTCGACAGAAACGAAAACTACCTGTAAAAGAAAACCAACGACAAGAATGTACCTTAAAGAAACCAAAAGTTGAAGGTTTTTCAGCTTCTTCCGTGAAAGAAAAACAACAGCAAAAGTGTACTTTTAAGAAACAAGAAATTGAAGAGGATGCTTATATTGACGAGTCATCTTCTTCCACGATAGATATAACTAGCAATAAAAATGCTATCGAAGATAAAAAACTGGACAAAGAAGCAATGGATCCTAAAAGTCGACAGAAACGAAAACTACCTGCGAAAGAAAAGCAACGGCAGGGACATAACTTCAAGGAACCAAAAATTAAAAGTTTGTCATCTTCTTCCACGAAAGAAAAGCAACGACGAAAGCGTACTTTTAAGACACAAAAAATTGAAAAGACTACTTATATTGACGAGTCGTCTTCTTCCATGAAAGAATATTTAACTAGAAATAAAAGCGCTAGTAAGGATAAAAAACTGGACAAGAAAGCTGCGGACTCCAATAATAGAAACTTTAGTAATTTTAATAATGCTGAAAATCAAGGAATTTTGTCCATAGAAAACTCTAGTTTTCAGCCTAAGAAAGCTCAGATGAAAAGTGAATTGCTTCCAGAAGAAGCGAAAATGAAAGTTAATGGTAAAAGAGATTACAAACTCCATTTATCGGATAGTGATTCTGAAAATGAACTTGAAGAGGGCACTTACATTGACGAGTCATCTTCTACGATAGAATATAGAATTAGCAATATAAGTCCTAATGAGGATAAAAAACTGGACAAAGAAGCTGCGGACTCCAATAGTAGAAACTTCAGTAATTTTAATAATGCTGAAAATCAAGGAATTTTGTCCAAAGAAAACTCTAGTTTTCAACCTAAGAAAGCTCAGATGAAAAGTGAATTGCTTCCAGAAGAAGCGAAAATAAAAGTTAATGGTAGAAAAGATTACAAACTCCATTTATCGGATAGTGATTCTGAAACTGAACTTGAAGAGGTCGCTTACACTGACGAGTCATCTTCTTCCAGGATAGATTATAAAACTAGCAATAAAAGTGCTATTGAGGATAAAAAACTTGACAAAGAAACTGAGAACCTCACTAATAGAGTCTGCAATAATCCCACTAACGGTGCTGAAAGTCAAGAAACTTTATTTAATACAATTTCTAGTTTTCAACCTATAAAAAGTCAGTTGAAAAGCGAGTGGCTTCCAGAGGAACCAAAAATAAAAGTTAATGGTAGAACAGATTACAAACTCAATTTATCGGATAATGATTCTGAAACTGAACTTGAAGAGGGCGCTTACACTGATGCGTCATCTTCTTCCAGGATAGATTATAGAACTAGCAATAAAAGCGCTAGTAAGGATAAAAAACTTGACAAAAATGCTGTGGACCCCATTAATAGAGTCTGCAATAATCCCACTAATGGTGCTGAAAATCCAGAAACTTTATGTAATAAAAGTTCTAGTTTTCAACCTAAGAAAAGTCAGATGAAAAGCGAGCGGCTTCCAGAGGAAGCGAAAATAAAAATTAATGGTAGAAGAGATTACAAACTCTATTTATCGGATAATGATTCTGAAACTGAACTTGAAGAGGGCGCTTACATTGACGAGTCATCTTCCTCTAGGATAGATTACAGAACTAGCAATAAAAGTGCTAGTGAGGATAAAAATCTTGACAAAGAAGCTATGGATCCCATAAATAGAGTCTACAATAATCCCATTAATGGTGCTGAAAATCAAGAAACTTTATCTAATGGAAGTTCGAGTTTTCAAACTAAGAAAAGTCAGGTGAAAAGTGAATTGCGTCCAGAGGAAGCGAAAATAAAAGTTATTGGTAGAAGAGGTTACAAACTCCACTTATCTCATAGTGACTCAGAAACAGAAATGGCAGTATTAGACAGTATTAGCATATTTGACGATGAAGATATAGACAATGATTGTCTGCAAAGTGGACCGTTATTAGAAAAAAATATGGATAATAAAAGCTCTTCTAAAGTTCTTAAAGATAAAGCACATCTTGATAAACTGTTGAACAACTTGTATTTCATTCAGGAAAAAATAGCTGATTGTGACAAGCAGCTATCAGAAAAAATAACATGTAGTGGAGAGGGAAAACCCTCATCTAGTAGAGTAGAAAAGTTGAGAAAAGGAGTAAAATCGATTGAAGAAGCAAAAGATAAAAAGAAACAGTACAACAAAAATAAATCAAATCTCGAGAAACTTTTAAAAAGACTGTACGGATATGAAGATGAAAGAAGGAAAATAGATGAAAAACTCTTAATTCTTAGTAAATGATAATCATGGCTCATAGTAATCAAAACATGGCCTGAAATCCTCAAAAATGGCATCGGATCGAAAATGTATTTTCAAGAAACCGAACTTACAAAACCTACAAAACCTTTTTTAGTTTCGGTCTGGCTAGGTTTTGCAGGTGGGTAGGTTAGGTTGGTATCGGGCTGGGCGGCTAGGTTACGCTAGGTTAGGATGGGATAAGGCTAGGTTAGGTTACAATGGGGCTGGGTGGGTGGGTTGGATAGGCTAGGTTTAGTGAGGCCAGGTTTAGTACGGCTAGGTTAAGTTAGATTGAGTTAACTAGTAGTAGTTGTTAGGTTAGGCTGGGATAGGATGGGCTAGGGTTAATTATGACGGGGTTGTTCATAATTACAGGTACTTGTTTCCTGGCTAGTACACTGAGTTCCCTTATGAGTCTGGCGTACCCCTTGATGAACCGAGAATATTATTTAGTCATTCTAAAGAAGGTTCTCAGTGCTTTCTTTGTTTCTTGGCTCTGAAGTTCTTGGATTGCTTGTACTTTATTCAGTACTGGACTGATTGTACCTTCCCCAGCGATGTGTCCCAAATATTCTACTTTGGTATTACCAAACCTACTCTTCCTGATGTTGATTTTAAGGTTCGCCTTGTTCAGACGTTTTAGTACTTCGCTCAGGTGTATTAGGTACTCTGCTAACGTGTCACTGAAAATGATAATGCCATTTTTTCGACAAAACTATTGGCTATCTTGACTTGCAAGTATATTCTTCGGCAGTCTATAATCGAGAAGTACCGGCCAGTCAGGAAGTTTTCCAGTATTTGATCATTACGTGGCATGGGAACGGCAAGGGATCAAATTTAGCTATGCCATTAACTTGCCCATAATCAATGCATATTCCAATGCATATTTCCATAGTCAATGTCCATTTCTTATTCCAGCACTTCCTTCTAAGACTGTGGCACACGATACAGTGGGACTCTTTTAAGATGGTGGGCTCTAATGGGAATTTTATGGCCTTTTATGGCCTTTATGGCCTGGTTTAGGTTGTAGTCCCCCGGCTCAATGACTAAATTTCCTTTTTGGCCATGATGTTATTTAGGATTTCTTACCTTGTCTCGTGTGGCAAGGTAGGGTTTATGTCTGGCATTACTTTGTATCCCTCTCTGTCGTAGGTTTGAATGGCAAATGTGTTTTCTTCTTCTTCATTAACTGTTGTGACGAAAGCTTCATTGCTATCTTTCTCATCTCTTTCCTCAAACTTCCTTAGGAGGTTGACATGATAGATTGCTTTCTTTTTCCTAGCACTTCCAAAATTTATTTCGTAGTCCACCGGAGAAATAGTACACAGCACCTTGAACGGTCCTTGCACCTTGAACGGACATCAAGTTTGTTACTTCTTTCTGGTAATGACAGTAGTACTGGGTCACCGATGGAAATGTCATCGGTCTTTTTGACCGGTCGTAGTACCATTTAATTTTTGCTGCTTCAGTTGCTTTTCTTTCTGTGGCAAAATCACAAATTTCGGATAATCATACGAAGATCTGTTTAATATATTCTGCAGTAATTATTATGCGTCCAATCTTCCTATTCTTCTTGCATTAGGTCCCAGACTCGCACGGGGATTCCGTCTGTATAGTACCTCGAATGGGGTAAACCCAAAACATGGGTGATTTCTTTCTCGGTATGTGAATAGTACGAACGGGATAAACTTGTACCAATTGTTATTTTTATGTCCCTACGTATTTGAGAAGCATGGATATTAGAGTCCCGTTGGGAATTCCATAACGTGAAATGAACTTGGCAACTTCATTTGCAATAACGGGTAATTTTGTTGACGGTAGTGGTATTGCTTCGGGATATTTAGTTCCGTAGTCAGTAATAACAGTAATGCATGAATTGCAGAGCTTTTAGGTAGACGCTCTACTATGTCCATGGCAGTTCGAAAAAATTACTCAGTTATGGTTAGACTAGGCCTAAGGGGTACCTTTTCCTTGGGTTTATGTCTGGCGGTCATTTGACAAGCTGTGCATGACTTGATGTAAATACATCACTGCCTCAAAAGGAATTCCTCGATGGAAAGATCCCAACATAGTGCCATCCCCCTTACGACCACAAAACTTCTCCCCGAAAAAAAGTATGTTTATAATGCTATATGTAAACAGTGGGTAAAGTTGATCGATTGTATCTCTTTTCCTAAGAAAGAGGTGCATGTGAAGTCATCCATGCGAAGTTATCCTCAAAAACCAAGTTATTAGATGTTTCAACTATGCTGAACATAATGGCTATCTCATAATTTTTATCGGGTGATTTCGGGTAAAAAATGGACATGAGAGGGAGGGGAGCTAGCTGCCTACAAAATTTTCATCTTTACGTATACTTCTACACTAAGACTTCCCGCAGGCACACACCATACACACTAAGCCCAAACACTAATGCACGTCCCAACACACAAACACACCCAGCACACACACCAAACACAAACACACGTAGACTAACTAACATGTCAGAACCTAAACTTGTTACCTCCCTAAAGAAACTTCAAAGTTTATAAGCTGATTCAAAAATTATTAACCAGCTTTGAAAAATACAAATGCCTTCCTTGTAAGGAGTGCACCACGTTTAATGAGACAAAGACTTTCTAAGTGTTTCCAACCGTCTCAGATTTTATAAGAATGAATAGCAGTTAAGATTACTACCAGCAAGTTACAGCGTTTGTATACTTTATAAATTTGACACTAATTACTAAGGCATCTGAGAAAGTACGAAGCGGCTGCAACGTTGTACTGTTTTTGATCAAAACGAAAAAGTTTAATCAAGCCTTTTCTAGATTCCTCCCGAATACCGCCATGCTAGAAATAGAAGGCAAGGATGGGGTAACTCGACCCAAGAAACTGCTGCACGAGAATCTTATCCTGTTATTGAAAACGAGCCTAGTAGCCAGGGTAAGGTTGCATCCATTTTTGTTTATATATTTGCTTCTTATAGGATCATCCTTGCTCTGATTATCTTCCCTTAATAAAAAAGATAAAACCATTTCAAGTCAGTCTGAATTGAGATAAAATTTTTAGTGGGAAATCTCCCAGTCAACACTGAATCGGGAGTATGGCTAAAGACTGGCTATCCCAGTCTTAAACTAGAGCGTTATCTTCAATTAATTAGTTGATTCATAATTTATTTTGTAATTAAGTTTTAATTTATTATTTAAATTATCTAATTATTATAGATTATCTTAATTTAATTATTTTAATCATTATCATTTAATTACTTTTTATTTTTAATTTATAGTTAATAATCTATTAGTTATTTTCATTTATTAACAGTGCCCTCTACTTTATTTTAATAAAAATTAAATTTCAAAATTACAAAATGATTATAACCGTTACATTATTTATTTGACGTTTTGCGCCCCTAAAATTTTTACACAAAGTACATTCTTTGCCCAATCACTAAAACCATCTCTGAGTGGACATATACAATGCAGACCCCATCCACCTCCTCCTCAGATTAGAGCTTGAAGTCAATATTGCCTTCTAACTCTCTTTGCAAGTTTTAAGTTGATGTCCATTGGCGTTTCAACGATACTGCAGATAAGTGGTTTTGATAGCATCATGACACATAGTTTCTTTTGATTTAACTCTCTACTTAGACGTGACTTATTGATAACTTAGATAAGGGCTTATAGTGTAAAACTGTTTAGGTGGAAGTGAGACATTAAAATTTAAGCCATCCCCACCAATGCAAAATTTGAAGTCCCAATATTCCCCCCTCCTCAGCACCTCATGAAGCTGTCAAGTCGATCTACTAGGCTGCTCTTTTTTGGTTACCCTGGTCTGTTAACATGTTTTAATGGCCATTCCTTCCATGTAAAATTGCATGAGAAATTTTTTTTGGGCACTTTTCTGGACCTTTGTCAGAGACTACTTAGGAGAAATGAATTTTTCTTTCTGTTTTCGCGTCCTTTATATGTCTTTCAATGTTTTGGGGTCCATGTAACTTTCAATCCGATCGCGGGAAAGTTTCTACTCCCTCTCTTTTTTGCTGCTGAGGATTGTGCCTTAGAACGATTTTTATGTTAGATTTCTATTCGGCTAAGGACCCATTACGGCTATAAGCGTTGAATAGATCAGAGATAAATGTTTTTTTCGCATTTTCGAACCCTTTCCTCCCCCTCCCATAACAAATATTTGATCCTTTCTCCTTAGAGAACAATCCTTGACTTTCTTTAGCCAATTAAACAGCAAATATGAAATAAGCCCCTCACCCCTCTTTCAGCTATAAAACCTGTTAATGCAATTAACATTATTTACGTCCTTTGCCCCATATGTTGTGGGGGCTATGCCCTCGGTGGAGACACGTGTGTTAGATCCTTGAACTATGTTGAACAAAATGGCTATTTCAAAATTTTGATCATGCATCTAGAGGAGGAGGGGAAATGGGGTTTCTGTGGCAGAATAGGGTACAGGAAGGTGCTGGTTGCCCTCCAATCACTTTCTCGTCCTAGCAGAGGCACTAAAACATCGGATTCCCAATAAAACGCTGAAAGCAAACCTGGTATGAATGACGAGGCAATGAAGTATCATGAATAATACCATGGCGTTTACGAATCTGACAATAAAAGGCAGAAATAAGGTTTTGGACTTTGTAATGGGTTCGAAAACCAATTCAAGACGACAAGAACAGAGCTACACAGCTTTATGATAGGGGATACAGCTCAAGAAGCTGTAGCAAATAGTCTCCTGAACTTCTGAGAAATTGGCTTCGAAGCTATGAGCTCGTATCTCGAAGAGACATCCACGAAAGTAAAAGTTGGCATAGTACAAACTTTCGCCTCTGTTGCCAAAAAAGAAAAAAAAAATGAAACAGCCACAAAAATCAAAATTTTGGGGAAACTGAGATACTTAAATGAGCTCTGCATCGTGCAAATTCAACACAAACTTCGTCCCTCTATGAGCTGCTGAAGTACGAGCGACAGCCATATTTGACCCCACTTTCAGTATAATCATCAAGTCATAGGGAGCCTCAGCTACGTGTTGGTACAAAAGTCAACAGCCTTGAACTACATTCTGCAACAGTCTGTCTTTCAGTCATGGCCAAAAATGATTCCACATACGCTTTTTGAAGACTCTCCTCGATCTGACTATATAGTTGGTGTCATGAGTCTCATAAGGTGCTATTGACCAGAACAAAATGAGACACTAGCAGATTTTGGAATAAGAGTTTACGATGGGATTCTTAGGAACCAACCCGAAGCTTGTCAGTCAATCCATTTGGTTGGTGACAGGTATGACGGTCTTAGTGACGATAGAACCCGTGATTACTACTCGTTCAAACTCAAAGAAGTATCTGGCTGTCGAAGAAGAAGAGGAGATCCTAGAGGAAATATTTCCAGCCCGTTCACTTCCTCCAGCAAAATTGCAACACTCTGGGACGGGATTCTCAGTAGTCGCTCAGCCAAAAGTCGACTCTTGAAAGTTGTTTTCGAGGTCTGGAAGTACAAAATTTTGAACCGTCTGATGGTTCATCTCGCGGGAGGTTTCGAGATTCGACATAGAGCTGTTACCGTTACGCCCCATAGAAACTTCGATGATGACGATCTCTCGTCTGGCAATGAGGAAGCAAACACTCAGGTGTTATACCACACAGCAGTTGCCGGAAGACGAAAGAGCACACTTATAATAATACAAGCCAACGATACTTATATCGTCTTACTAGCTGCATACTACTTCCAGTATCCTGCTAGTCTCGGCCTCAAGCAGCTCTGGGTTAAGTTTCCATCCTATACCTCTTCATACGGCAGCACAAAAACTAGGAGTAATATTTTGCAACGCCTTGCCGCTTGTCCATAGCTATAGTGGATGTGACACCACAAGCCTTCTGTATGGAATTGGAAAGGTCCGCTTTTTCCGAGCTGCGAAGTCTTTGGAGACTTTGTTGAGGTATTTAGGTAATGAAGTTCGAGCCCTTGCAGAAAAGCCATCATCTCTGCAAAGTGATGGTTTAGTCAACGTCTTTAAGAAGCTTGTGGTTACAGTGTATGGCAGAAGTGCGACTAATTTCAATAGTCTAAATGACCTTCGACCACATTTGTACCCAAGATTGGAGGATTTGCGGCGTTTACCACCAATTGATATCTCTTTTCTGCTTTATTTGAAATGGTGCATGTTCCAGTTACTGATTTGGATCCAAAGCCACAAGCCCCTTATTGATTTACCTCAGGCTATCGATATGGGCTGGAGAGTTGAAGATCATGAACTGAAGCCAGACCTAGTTTCTACGATGCCGCATGGGTTAGCATTGCTTTTTTGCAAGTATGACAAGACGAGATGCGACTCGCACTGCAAATGCTCCAAAATAGGTTTCTGTGACAGCGCATGCAAGTGTGTAGCTGACCTCCAAAAATGCCTACTTTTCGATGTGAATCAGAACGAGTCCGAAAACGAAGATGAAGAAGAAAAAGAGATTTGAGCTACCGTTTCATGTTCAGTTTTTACTATTTGATTTGTTATTTGTTATGATATTAAACTTCTAATGTATTTGTCTAAACCTTACTTTCAGGTGATCATGACAGTTACCGTCTACTACATCAGTGGCCATTGACCTGATCTAACCGATTGGATCATTGGCCCCTGCTATTCTGGGATTTAAAGAAAATAGTATCTTAAATCAGCCTTAGTCACCTTAGTGCACCACACGTTCACACGGCCTCGCCACCTTGAGGCTCGTATATGAGCCTATGCAAGCCAAATGGTACCTACTACCACAGAAAAAATAAATAGTTGCTCACGAATTAAAGTTTTTTGGAAAAGAAGCATATGGATTGACTCGTAATGACGAGCAGAATTCAAATAAAGCATAAAAAAATATACTTATGGTGACATAAGTTTCAGAAAAACCGAAAAAACAAGAAAAAGTATATTAAAAAACCATGTTTGCAAAATTAAATAGGGGTTACCTAAAAAAAATAAAGGTTATGGGGAAAAATTAAAAATACCAAATGAAATTACTTGTTCTTAGGATTTAGAATATGTCAAGTTTATAAAGTTTTCAGTTTATTTTACCGTGTAAAAAAATCAAGAACGGTATGACGTCGCTATAGACCAAATTTTACTTTATAGGCTAAAATGACCATGCTCTACCCGCATGCGAACTTGTTCACCCCCATATTGGTCATCAGCACCACCGATTACCCTTGAATCCACCCTCAAACCAACTGCGGCGAATGTGAACCACCCCCTGAAAGATAACGGTCCCTGGATCACTGACTATCCGCTGAAAATCTCCCATCCCATAAAATCCTCTCTGGACAGTTGCCCCTGGGCAACTCTTTCACATACAGGTTAAATATATTAATTTGATTGCTTGCTTGAAATAAGGAGTTCTGTATATTTTTTTTATTTTTGGTTCTGACTCACAGCTCGGCTGCATGTTAATGAAATTAAATAAAAAAGAATAAAAACTTAAAGGTACTTCTGACGGCAAAATTTGCTGGAAGAAACATTCTTGTGAAAAGGGTTTGATGACTCTTTGAAAACTTTCTTTATTTAAATTATTGTTGTATTTTTGGGAAAAACAGGGGGCTCTAAGTTTTTTTCGATGAGAAAATCTCTTCGAAAGTCATTTTCCAAGATTTTTGTCGCAATAATACTTTACACTGAGTATGCACTGAGGTTATTTCTAAAAATAAGGTCTAGAAATCCTTTTTCGCATAACCAAGGGCATGTGCATCCTATGCTTAGCAATCCTGTATTGAAGCGTAATATATATCCGATAAATATCCTATACAAACTAGTAATAGGTAAATGGCAAACCCAAGGATGAGAGAATAAAAAAGAATAAAGTACTGGGAAATGAGAAAAATTCCTACCGGCAGAAGAAAGGGTCTCTTTGCTAATATTAAACAAAAAACAAGTTTTTTTCAACTGAAAGTAAGGAGTAACATTAAAACTTAAAATTAACAGAAATTATAACGTATATGAAGAGGGTTACCTCCTCCTCAACACCTCACTTTTTACGCTTAAGTCTTTTAGTACTTTTGAAAAAAGCTACTTATTGTTCTATAATAAGTATTTCTATCAAGGAATGATGAAGGGGTTTTTGAATCCCAGTTTATTGAGATCAAATTACCAAATAAGGTTTTGATAATTGGTAATGTTCATAGATCTCCCAGTGGATCCATCCCTTCTTTTGTTCAGGTCTTTGCTGAGATCTTGGATTTAATAGGCATACGCCCATGTGAACTTGTAATAATGGGAGACTCTAACTTAAATCTAATTGATATGGCATCTTCTACTACAGTGGATTTTCCCTCAGATATGCTCGCTCTTGGGGTTCTACCAACAACCTGTATTCCAACACGCGTAACTGATATGTCAGCGTCTTTAATTGATAACATTTTTTCGTCTCTTAATTTGGTTCAGAATTCTGTTGTAGTGAGTGATATTTCAGACCATTTTCCTATACTTTCCATTGTTAACCTTCAAAAAAACATTGAGTAGGGACACTCCAGCATCGGCTTCAGGTTCTTTTAGGTTTCACTTTTTCATTTACTCACTTGACTTAAAGCTCTTGCTCGGCTGCGTCACCACCCTAGAGGGAACCAGACGTCAGCACCGTTAGTCGTCTCCAGAGTGGCTTATTTTGGGCGAGGGTAGGAGCTTCGCTGGTGTCAATGCCCCACCCTGTGAGTTGGTCACGGATTCACGGATGATATCCGCCCATCTCATACGTGGTCTACCTCTGGGGCGTTTCCAGCCGTTTGTAGTTGGATCGAAGTAAAATATAAGTCGGGCAGGCCTTTGAGTGGGTAGGCGAAGTAAATAACCGTACCAAAGCTGCAAGTGGGAGTCAAGCTGTTCGGACAGGGGTGGGAATTTAAAGGACCGGAGGGTATCCATGTTCCGTACCCTGTCGAGCCACCTAACGTGTTCAATTTTGCGGGGGTGTTTTGTCTGGACAGCATCTACCTTCATCATCTGTGACTGCGTCAAAGGCCAAGTCTCTGACGAGTACAACACGACACTTACTACCGAGGCAGAATAGATATGAGCTTTTGTGAGACGGCTGATCTGGTTTTTGTGGAATATTGTTCTCAGTAGGTGGCCGAAAACGGCGTTCGCCTTTGCCACCCTTGCTGATATTTCTGCCTCTAGATTTCAGTTTGAGCAAACAATTGAACCAAGGTAGGTGAACTGCTTGACTATTTCAACATCTAGGCCACATACTTCTATGGTTGTCAGGGGGCTGCATGGTGTCTTGTCCACAGGTAATATTTTGGTCTTGGTCCAGTTTACATTTAAACCAAGTTTTTCTGCAGCAGATGCTAGCGTTTCAAGGGCAGTTTTGATGTCAGTGAGATTTTCGCATACCAAAGCAACATCGTCAGTGACGTTGAAATCTGACAGGTTTGGTCGGAATGAATTGATTCGCCTCAGATTCCATTTAGCTGAGAAGACATAGAATACTTTTGGTGAGGATAATGATTTTTGTTCAAAGTTTGATTCCTTTATGAGTCAGTGAAAGAGTCCATTTTTGACATATGTGCTCTGTCCCGTCTACTTCAAGATCAAAAAATCTATTTCTCTTATCCCATGGTTGACCCATGGCCTTCTAAAGAGTTGGAGACTAAAAAATAATATTTGGAAAGCTTTTAAGTCAGCAAAGCCATCTTTGAATGCTGCACGTTATCAGCAATTCAAACTCTACAGGAATGTTTTTAACAGAAACGTTCATAGTTCAACCTTATCAGGACTGAGATTAGGTTTTGCCTAACTAGGTTTCTGATGGGAGTTTGCTCAGAAATTAGTCTTTAGCATTAAAGTAAATGGACTCTTGAGTGAGAAGTTTAAAAACTAAATTTTTATCAAATTTTCTTATGTGCAGAATTTTGATGTGGGACAAGCCTCACTAGAAATGTTTCAAAGTTGATGCTACATCAAATTTAAGTCTGATATTCCTGCTTTGGCTTATTATATTCGTGCTATGGATTAGATTCAAATCATCCATATTCCCTGCGCTTGCTGGACTTTGGGCTAAACTAACTTGAGTATAGGTGTTCTGTTTTATTATTCCTACAGTTGGCAAGTAATCTTGAGACAAAGAGAGAACATATGTTTTATTCCTTTCTTCCAAGCCCTTTTTCACTGTTGTTTCTGCCCAGTTATATTGTATTGCCGTTTTGTGCTTTTCATTCAGCGGATGCAATCAGGAGTGTAAAAACAAACAATTTACATGGCTTCCAAATAAATGTTCTCATCTATCAATACAGACAAATTGAAGTTATTGACAATAAGTTATTAGTAGTTCATTGGTCTTGATCTTTGACGCCTGGCATCTACTCTTGATCTTGAGTACGTCGGTAATTCTGCAGTCTTTTAGGCCATTTTCTTGTCTAGGTCATAGGGCTAATGCTCAAATCTTCATCATCCATCTTTTAGTTTCTTGTCATGAAGTCTTCTCAGTCTTTGACGGCATTTCATTGATATGCTGTCATAGGTCAAGAAAGAAAAGTACCTGAATCTTAACATTGCTGATTTAGACAGAGATTTTCGATCCCTGAGGCACGCAGACGATTTAATCCGTTCCAAAACTGGCGACAATCCAACAAAATTTTGGTCATTCCTGTCTGAATGTAAGAATGGAAAAGGCGATTTTCTTTTTCCTACCTTGCCGAAATTCATGAGCATCCTAATGGTACTGACACACTCAAGGGCTGCAGAAGAGAGGCAGTTTTCGCTGCTACAGATAATCAAAAGTCCCCTAAAAAATAAATTAGAGCCAGAAACTTTAAGTGCTTTGATGCGTGTGCACAGGTTTGTTGAAGACCCAGCCAACATGGGCAATATCCCCATCACTAGTCAAAAAAGCTAGGCTGTGGAAAAGGGAAGACCAGTAGCTCAAAATAAGTTCTTTTGGGATAACCTTTAATATGTTTTATCTACTTCTGTTTCATATTTGAAGAGCAGAGAATTGTTTTTTTTTCATTTAAATCATCTGCACAAACTTCTGCAGCTTGATATGATTCTATAAATTTAATATGATTTATTATGATATGCTATATTTGATATGATTTGAATTACAAATTTTTATTTTATATAATTTGAATATTGACGGATTTGGTTTCCTTGTGTATAATTTGTACTCCTATTTAGGACTAGTATATGACTGATACAAGATTTTCGCAAAATTGTAGTAGAAAGGACAGTTAATTAAAGAACATATATTTCTATTAATGAATAATAGTAAACGTTGCTCTGTACTTCAAATAGTTTGTCTTCGGCTAAAGTCACTCCAAATTTGAGGACATGACTCACGGGTAGCTACTAAGATACTATAAGTATTCACGGTCTCCTTTTTCATGTCTGCACTGCTTATCTAACTTGTTAACTTAAAGATGACCTGTAACATTAGATCTAAAAATCTTGAAGATTCAAAGTAGGTCTTTGGAACTTATTCTCGAGGTCATGAACTTACGCATTAATTAACGGAACTAGTGACAATAAGCTTATTACAGGGAGAGGAGGGCGACCCCGCCAGGTACATTTTGTGAAGTTATGGGTTCAGAAAAGGAATGCTGTTAAAAAATTAATAATGAAATCTGTTTCTGCTGGCTGGTAGAATTGCGTGCTCTCTAGCCCTTGGTGTTTTTTGCTATGATGCTTCTTTTTTATGATACCTCCGAATCACAGCATTTAGATGGTCGGCCAGAGCAGGGCAAAAGAAATCAGGGCAGAGCACTTGTCAAAGAAATCAGGGAAATAAGATTTATCACCGCGTCTCCGATATTTCAGCTTAGACTTGACCCATGACAATTTTCCAGAAGTAAAAGAAATATGTAAGAAATCGACACCATTTGAGTGGTCTTTTTCAGAGCAAAAGTTTACCATTAAAAATACCCATTGTGGCAGGGGGATTAAAAACGCTCATAAACAAATGAAATTCGATTTGAGGACGAAAGAGGATTATTGTGGTTATTCTCTTCAATGAACACCTAGAAAAAAGATAAGAAAAAAATTGCAAAGTAAAGACAAAGAAAAGTAAAATAGTACTTAAATAAATAAAAAGGTTCTTTATGTCCAGAAACAGGATTTTAGGTCACAATTTCAGTTATGGCTGGAATTCCGGTTTTTGGTATAAATTCTCTTCCTTCTTGAGCAGTAGCCTTTGAAAAACATTATGTCTTGGCTCAGGGTGCCCAACGCATCTTTTTGGTTTGAAGACTATCATTATTGAACACCGATTTTTGGTGATTTTTCTGGTGATTTTGGTGAAATACTGGTGATTTCTGGTGATTTTCTTGGTGAAAAACTGGTGATTTTTTGTGATTTTCCTAGTGAAAAACTGGTGATTTATATTTCGTTGGGGTGGCAACCCTGCGTGCAAGTTTGGAAAAAAGTGTGAAAGTTGGTCCACAGGGATAGTTTGATGTGTTCTTTTGAATGAGACTGAGACACAAGTGATCCGATCTCCTCAAGAGGGGGAAACAGGGGGTAAAAGTCACCCAAAAGGGGGAAAAGCAAAAAAAAAAAATCTTTTTCCCTATTTTAGCTTGATATTCGATGAGTATCCTTGATACTTGACAAAAATTGAAGCAAAGTGTTGGAAAAGGTGCTTGTAGTGTCCCACAATCAAAGGGAGGGGTGGGGTGGGGTGAAACTCACCTAACAGGGGGAAACGGGAAATATTTTTTTGCCTATTTCAAATTTGTATTCGGTTATTTTATTCCATCTTATATAGCCACTGAATTAATACAATGGTGAAAGTGCAGAGGATGTTCTGGGAGGGGGAAACAGGGACAAATATTTCCCCCGGGGGAAATCCTAAAGAAGGGAAATTTCTGATCTGCTGTCTCTAAGTTTGTTCTCTCAATTTCAGGTGGCATTCTCAAGATCGAGTGGCACATAATTACATCCTGAGTCCTGGATAGGGGAAAGAGGAGATACTGGAGGGGGGAGGGGGTAATGCAAAACTGAGTTTCTTTCCAATTTTTGCTGAGGCGGTTACGATGAGAGTATACTCTACTGGGAGTAGGTGGCAAACACTGGACAAAGGAAACCGCAGATGACAGCTGTGACGCGCAAAACTGCGACTGCCTCCCCCTCGTTTCTCCTCCTTTAAGAGTCAAATGCACTACTATAACTTTTGTTTAAAGATATGACTTTAATCACTGAAGGAAGAAATAAAATGAGGTAAAAATAAGTAAAAAAAGAGAAAGTGATACGCAGTTGGTGCCCTGGTTCAGCAGCCTATTCGTTGCTGGCGTCAGATCTTTGGCACGCTCCATTGCAGGAACACAGATCAGTGCACGGTAGTGAAGCCTTCAAGCACTTGCATGGTTGCTTGCAGGCTTTCTTGCAGCCACATTTGACGAGTTCTTTGCATGCCTTGGAAGCCTCGGGTAGCGTCGTCCAGACAGGATGCCGCTCATAATTTACGAGCTTCCATCCAAATTCAGAGTGGGGAAAGAGGATTCTGAATTGGGTTGGCTGCTCTTCCCCAAATTCAGCCAGCCTGAAAGTGTGCACGTCTGGTGTACTGAAGAAGGGCGTCGGATGTTGCTGGGATGCGGTCAATCCGCCGTCCCTTGGCAAAAAGCACTTTTCTTGCTTCGTCAATACCCTGGACTTCGCTTGTTCGTTCATAGCATAAAACTACAAATCTCTCCAGTAGCTCTTGCGTTCGCGGTCTCGTAGCAGTCGACGCAGACGAAAAATCCAAGAACGCGTCAGTTGCATCGGGATAACTTCTCCAGACATCAAAGGCTTTCTTCTTTCCAATGCCAGAAAAGGAAGATACTGTATCGCGGCTTGTAAACGCGTGGAAACCAGACAAAGCTTTTGACTTTTGGGGGCTAAGCGTTTGATGAATTTCGTGAGCTGGGATGATTCTGCGCTGCTCCTTCACATCAAAGTACACCCAGAGCTCAATAAGTGGGACGTATGAGCAAGCGACCACAGCTAGCACGAGCATCTGTATCGAGTATCTGTATCTACGGTTCATATCATAACTTGGTGGTGACCAGACAGGTAGCAGTGACGAACGTGGAGGATAATTCACGTATTTAGCCTCTTCATGATCGCAAGGGACCAAATCATCTCGTGGAGCTCACACCGAAGGCACAACATTTGAATCCTTTGTGCTATAAACTTCTTATCCAAACAAATTCATGCTTGCCAAGCCGTCGGCTAACAGGAAGAACAGTTGCTCTTTGCTTTCTTCGGTACAGAGGAAAGCAGCCCAGTTCCGAGGGATAGGAGTCGATTCTCTTAGGCGTACTCGCTCTCCGAATCCTCTCCTTTCTCTTTCTCCTTCCTTCAAGCTGCTTTTTATGCACCTGTCCCATATAACTCCGATGCGACTAACCGTCTCTAGTTAGCTATGAATGTACGATAGAAAAACTGTGTCCGCGTAATCTTTGAAAAATTTGCAGGAGCTGGGTGCAAGCATATGAACCAAGGCGGATCCATCGAATACTTTGACAATACCATGTTTTGTCTTTCGAACTGTGAATTTTCCTTTCATAATCTCACAAAATATAGCTGGGTTCTAGGTACTAAGGGCAATCATGTCTCAAACGTGCACCGATAGCCATCTGTCGTGGTTCGTGTGGTTCAGAGCAAACATCCATGGCAGAATCTTTCGCAGAGCATCGACAAAAAGCATAAAATCTGCATGGCGAATGGATCGTATGAACATCAACAAAATCAGTTCAATATCAAGTACAGTTGACCAAGTAACTAAACTGAGCGCTGAATTATTTTCTTGATTCACACCATTCACCGAAAGATAGCGCTTCATTGTCGCTCTCTTTATTCTCAGCAGCATACTCATCATATGCTCGATGCCTAAGGATATGAAGGACTGAAGCAGTTACTTGGTGAGCGTAACGGGACCTAGTAACATGCGACCCTTTAAGAATAGCATCTGCCCTTCCTGTCGTTGTGACAATAGCTTGGACGAGAAGTTTGTCCCATTTAGATCCTTTCATCCAGTCTCCTATCACGTTCAGGATGTTTATTTCTATGTGTAGGCCACCGAAAACGACGATAAACGAATCTTCCGGATATATTTCTGGAAAATTCCACTTTATCAGTTTGGCCAGCGCATAGAGCGGCTGACCAGCTGACAAAACCAGAGTCTGACCTGGGTTCAGACACGCGACAACTATCTTAACAAAAGTCATAGTGTGAAGTATCATCGCTACTGAATGCGTTTGATCCTTAAAAATAGGTAACAGTGCAATCGTGCTTTTTGGCTTGTCCACCGTCGGTTGTCTATTGGAGTGGAATGCAGCCCACGAGACCGGCATCGAAGCATTTCCGTTCTGTTTCTTCGCTACTTCTTCAACATGATTCAACCAATCTTCTTCTGTGCTCACGAGCTGCTCCCCAGTGATGGGTGTTTCGTCTATCGGTGCGATACAAGGGAGTAACGGACGTGCTGTGCCTAAATGAGCAGGAGAGAATTCGGTATATTCCTTCGGTAGGCTTTGGACTTTTCTCGATGCTCCGAACTACTCTTTCTGCCTTGAAAAGATCTCTTCCAACTGAGCATGGTTGGCTGCTGGAAGCTGTATTAAAGAAATAGCTGTCCCATGAAAGGAATCGATAGCGGTTGTAGAGGAGAGGTTATGGTCCATGTTTTCAACCGCAGCGGCAGTGAAAATACCCCTACTGAGTGAGGCTGGACAAATGCATTGTATATCATCAAACTGGTCACAGATTTCGTTTGTGAATTCAGTTACTATCCGCAAAACTAGATCGTATGAAATTCCTAGACCATGAAAACTTAGCTTATCCACAATGTCACTTTTTCTTGTCTTTGAGTATACAGCGAGAGGAGTTTCCCTGTGTCTGTCGGGTCGAATGCTAGTTGATCCGTTACCATTTTTAGGACGACAATTTTTAACGTTGTATTGCAAAAGATGCGCCATTGAAAGGGCAATCTGAATATGTTGACTTTTGTCCTCACTTGACATGTCTGTACCGTAAAGTAGAATCCTTATAAAAGCAACCAGACTCGGCGGAACGGATTCTTCTTTACATCCTGGATGAAAGGCCATCGAATGTAAAGTCTTTTTCTAACATTTCAGTTCTTATCATGGTTGCAGCACGCGTTATTGCAAGTCTTGTGTCATCAGAATCACTCTAGAAAGCAATCTTGACGATCTTAACCACATCTTGACTGAAAACAAGTAGAACATGCTTTTCAGACTTGTATCTTTCGCAAAAAAAAACATTTCCTATTTCCCCCTGCTGGTTGAATTTCTCCCCCCCCCCGGGGTGTTGGAATAATCCAAGCGCTTTTCCCATGACTTCCCTTCAGTTTCTATCTAATAACGAATATACTCACCAAATATCAAGCTGAAATAGGCAAAAAGATACTTTTTCGCATTTTCCCCCTTTGGGTGAATTTTACCCCCTGTTTCCCCCCCCCCTTGGGGTGGTCAGATCTATTGTGTTTCAGTCTCATTCGAAATAGCACATCAAACTGCATATGTGGACCAAGTTTCATACTTTTTTCCAAATTTGCACGAACCATCCTATTTTGTGGACTAAGCGACAAGACTATAAAACAATCAAGGTTTAAAATGGGAACGTAGTAGCAATATAATTTGATTTACTTCTCCCCAAAAAGCTTCTCATTTATATCTTCAGGTTCTTAGACGGTAGTACTTTCACTCTAAATTAAGCTTAGTTCATGCGAGTAGGAATTCCTGGAAAAAAAGAATTCAGCCGCTGAACGATTATGAAAAAAACTGTTCAAACAGGCAATATTCTCTATTTTGTTATTATTTCCCAAATGTTACAAAAAAAAATTCCAAAAGATATAATAACAAAGTAGTATTGTCATCACCTATGGTAGCACAGTGGATTGATGGTCTAGTGGAGAATAAAGGAATTAGGAGTCAAATGAACTTCAAATTTCGACCCGAGGAAAAGACACAGGGGTAAATTTAAAGACACCATGCGCATTAGGCTATCAAAACAGTATACCTGCAATATCTCTGGAACGATTTGAAAACGCAGGTGGGTTTCATTGAAAACTATATATTTTGCACAGTGCTTTTTATTTGTGAAAACGTCAACGAAAAAAAAATCACTATAAAGGTCAACATGACTTGAAAAAACTAATGAATATAAACTGAATATTTTATGTGCAATGATATTGATCCTAGGAAATCGAAGCTATTCAAATGAATAGCTTCGAAGCTGTAGGGATCTTTCCATTAAAAAAAAAATAATTCATTCTCGAAATATTACTTTTCAGTAGTTTTGTCATTTTGACAGCCTGAATACACTTGGTGTCTTTAGATTTCATTCATTACCCCTCACCATTCCTTAAAAGTTTCAAGTTAATACTCTTAGCCTTTCTTGAAGTATTGCACATATGCCTTTTTTAGAAACTGAACGCACATAGTGTCTTTTGACTTAGTTCAACCTCTACTCAACATTCCCTGAAAGTTTTAAATTAATATCCTTAGCCGTTTCTGAGACATTACAGATACGCTCTTTTGAAAACCTAAATGCATACAGTTTCTTTTTTATTTAGTTCAATATCTCCCTCAAGATTACATGATGGTTGTGACTTAATACTCTTATTCACAAATCAAACAAATGAAAATATAGAAAAACAGGTATGATATTTCAAATAAGGCAGTGGACAAAATAGGAAAAAAAATAATAATAAAAAAAGATCCGAATATTTCGACTTCATTTTCAGAAGCCTTTTCAACAAAAAAAAAACAAAAGAAAAACAACTAAACTAATTTAAAAATAACACATAAACAAAATAAAATGCAAAAATAAAAAAAAACGTAGTAAAAAAATATAAAAAAAAACTAAAGTATTAATAATATCCAATGTACCAACACCTCGTAACTTCAAATAGAACAAAATAGGCAAAACGAGCGTTCCTTTTTTATCGGTAAATGAGATCTAATAAATTGGAAAAGTTTATTTATTTAAAAGGATTTTCAAAATTGCATATACCCTAGGTTATACTTTTGCTCTAATAATTTACTTGATTTTAATGCCTTTTCATCGATATAGACCAAAAGATTTAAGGATTTGGACGTATAATCAATCAATCAATCAATCATTTTGTTTAATACTAAAAAAAAGTATTACAAACATAAAACGGTTACTAGACCTAAGAAGCTTGTAGTGAGCCACACAACATAATAATAAACAGTGGACTCTTATAAAACACTTAAAGACATACAATAACAAAATACTGGAATAATACGTAGACATTTAACAGAAAGGAAGGTTTCTGAAAATGATTTTTAAAGAAGAGAAGAGAAAATATAAATTGGGATAGAATTTAGAAAAAAAGGGAAAAAATTTACTGGACTGGAAAAACCCAACGAGAAACTGCCGTTGCAGATAGAGATAGAGGGATATAAGGAGGGATGGAGTTCCAAAGTAGAATGGATTGATAAACAGCAGACCTCTGGGCCACTGTTGATGTTCGTTAAGGTAAAATAAATCTGCGATAAGAACTACGTAAAGAAGAATAGTACCCACCAGAGCCCGTCTGTGTGACAAACTGCTGCAGAGAATGTGGAAGTATACCTAGAAAAACAGAATGCGCTAAATGTGGATTGCTTTTAACCACAATACAATCCAGCAAAGCTATTCCGGTATCACTATAAAGACCAGAGGAAGGGTAAAGCCGAGGGAAAAGAAAAGTAGACTTCACTGGCCTATTTTGGGCCCTTTGAAGTGAGCACAGAATAAATTTATTAGTACTACCCCAGACAGCGAAGCAACAAGAAAGGTTAGGAAAAATAAAAGCATATTAAAGAGAAAGCATAACATCTGGGGAAAATTTTAGCTGGTGCAACATTCGAGACTGGCGGAGGATGAGGGAACGGGTGTCAGCTGTAAGGAGCTTAAAAGAAAGAAAAAGTCAAGATACACACCAAGAAATTTCACCATAGTAGCTTGCGGTATAATTTTGTTCCCGAATGTCAGGATGATTGTCTCCTGTGCGTCCCTCATACGACAAGGGGTTCTGAAATGTAAAATGGGCCTCTTCTGGCTGTTAAGAGCGATACCATTTGACCAGCACCAATCCTTTACTTTATCAAAAAGACCTTGAACTACAAAAACTGCAGATGACAGGTCCACTGCAGCAATGAAAAAGTTACTGTCCTCAGCAAAAAGAACAGGGTGCAATTACGGATTAAGACCATCAACAAGATCATTAACATGTATAAAAAACAGAAGTGGTCCAAGCACAGAGCCCTGTGGGACACCTTTCGCTACAGGCAAAGTAGGGAAGAAGTACCATTAACCAAAACACAATGAGATTTTCCTGAGAAGTAAGACCTTAACCATTCCAGTGGGACTCTAAGAACTCCACATAAAGATTGCTTAGACAGAAAAACAGAGTGGTCGACCATATCAAATGCCCCTAAAGTCTAGAAATAGACCCAAAATACACAAGCCTTTGTCCAAATTAACTTGCACAAACTGTGCTGCATCTGAGAGTGCACGTAAGGTAGAGAAAGTGGGGAAAAAAACCAAATTTATGGTTAGTTGTGAGAGAATTTCCTGCAGTCGTATTGGTGTTAAATACAAATGAAAAGAGTCTACGGTACACAACTTTTCAACAACCTTAGAAATGACGGGAAGAAGAGAAATAGGTCTATAGCTTGAAATAAGAGACAAGTCATCTTTTTTATGCAAAGGTGCAACATTAGCAACTTTAAATAAATGAGGAAAAACACCAGAAGAAAGAAAGAAGTTAGATATATGTGAGATGAGGTTAGAGTAGAGTAGTACCTTATACTTCTAGCCGACTATGTTCCTTCCTGTGCTATTTGGGGGGATTACGTTCCTTGGCACCTTTCCAGAGCATGTACTTATGGATTTGGGTGGATTATGTTCCTTCCTATACTATTCTAAGGGTTTATGTTCCTTCCTATGCTATTCTAAGGGTTTATGTTCCCTCCCATGCTATTCTAAGGGTTTATGGTCCCTCCCATGCTATTCTATAGCGCTATGTTCCTTCCTATGCTATTCTAAGAGTTTATTTTCCCTCCCATGCTATTCTATAGCGCTATGTTCCTTCCTATGCTATTCTAAGGATTTATGTTCCTTCCTATGCTATTCTAAGAGTTTATGTTCCCTCCCATGCTATTCTATAGCGCTATGTTCCTTCCTATGTTATTCTATGGGACCTCTACACGTGATTAAAAATACGTTTTGAAACTACATGCTATTTGCTTGCCTTTCCTTGGTACCTTTCCAAACGAGCGGGGATTCCCCACTGGCTCCTACACGTTGCAAAAAGCGACCAATCCTTTACCTATAAAGTGGCCAAGCACGTTTTAAAACTACATGCTATTTGCTTGCCTTTCCTTGGTACCTTTCTAAACGAGCGGGGATTCCCCACTTGTTTCTACACATTGCAAAAAAGTGAGCAGTATCAGCGGGGGATTCCCCACACAAGTTTGTTTCAACTCCAAGTTTTTCAACCAGACTGGTTTTTGAAGCAACATCCGTTTTTAGGGGCCAATCAGAGACAGCGGAGGTTGCTCAATTTACGATAACTCGACTGGTGATTGGTTACAAATAAAAGGAGTGATTTTTTATTCGTCCTTGAGATTTTGTATATAATGTTAATGAGATTTTGTATATAAGGTTAATGTATATAACCTTACGATTAAATTTTCATTATGATTCAACATACTATGGATAATACATTAAATATTATTAACATTGAAGCAATGGATACTACAATTTACAATGTGAGTACAGTTTACTAAATTTCTTAATTTATTTCCAAATAGAATAGTTTTACCATCCCCACAAGTAAATTCAAATTCAGGGGCATAGCCCCCCCTCCAACAATACAAACCCTACAATATGATGAGTATAGTCGCTAGAAAACGTATAGTACGCTCTTTTTTCCATTATGTAAATAAAGTCCCTCCTCCTCCCCCTCTGTTTACAAATTTAATTCTTTCGAT